>OX596073.1:21493368-22093368 GCA_951394005.1 Protophormia terraenovae | reverse complement strand
GTTTTTTTTTTCATATTCAAATTTTCGTAGTTTGAAAAAAATTTGGATTTAAATATGTGAAAATATGAAAGCATACGTTAAGGCGAAAATTTTATTATTTGTCGGTAATATGGTAATATGATGTCGATAAGATAGTAAGATGGTAATATGGTGAAGGGTATCAAAGATTCGGCACAGCCGAATCTTTTTTCAATTTCATTATAATACTTTTCTTCCAGAGATGAGGGTATTTTCTCTCAAAATCGTTTCTATTTTGTCTGAGTCCTATAGCCAGTATGGCCAGGACTTGAGAGAAAAAAGAAGCTAAAAATTGGACTATAAAAAAGGTCAGAAAAGGCTAAGTGTCCCAAAAAATAACGCCAGAAAAAAAGCTAATATGTTGTTTTATTTAAAACACATTTTTTATTATTATTATTTTTTTTTTTTTTTTGTTCTCATTAGTTTTTGGTATTTCTGTAAAAATAAAATTAATAAATTTTTTGCCTTTTTAAAGCTATGTTAAAAATCAAAAAGGAAATAAGCCTAAAAATATGTCATATGTAAGTATCACTGTTAAATTTTCACTGATTTATTTCGCAATTAACAAAAGTTATTCATTTATTTGCTTGCAAGATTTTTTTTATTAAAATGTCATATTTGATGCGTCACGGTCATTTGTCATAAGGCATTGTTTCATTAAAAATAAAATATCCAAAATATTAAATGCCTTTAGTATTGTTGATACAAAAAGTTTATTTCAAAATGTTAGGAAATATCTTCCCGATATATACAGCTCCAAAATATATCACTTTTCCTTAAATTTATTTCTCTAGTTACATTATTTTTTAACAAACAACTTGCTCAAAGAAATGCTGGAGAGGAAAATGTTTAATTATATTTTGATTAACACAAATAATATAAATAGGAAAGTTGACTTTTTCGGCGATTTTAAAATTTTTATAGTTATCCGATAGTTTATAGTTACGAGTATGAAACTCAAAAAAAAAAAAAAAGAAATGACACGTTTTATAATGTAGCATTTTGTACTTTTGTAACCGATATCCAAATTTATAGCAGCTAATACATGTAGGAATATTATCTAAAAGTTTTTATAAAATATGGGGACCAATACCTCAGTTTAATCGCAAAATAAACAGCAACCAATAACACTCAATATTTATACTATTATATTGTTGGTTCTTCAAAACCAATCTCATTAGTAAAATGGGATTGGTTTTGAAGATTTTGAACTTTTAGTAAAATACGCAAAGTACAAACAAGCGCTAATGTTATATTCGGCTCGGCCGAATCTGTATACCCACCATCAACCTTTTCAAATTTTGCGTTATATAGGGGGTGGGGGTTAAGTGGGCGGACCACGTCCATTTTTTGTTTCCAAGTTTATATCGACCCTCAAACTATTTATGCACAATTTCGTTGTCGTACATGCTTTTGTTTAAGAGATATAAGCAGAAAAGTATGAAACGGACATCCTGTGTTTCTAGATTTTAGCCCATAACTTTTTTATTTATTAACCGATTTTACCCATTTTCACCAAACAATCCTTATATAAGATAAATATTTATGAAAAATTTTGTCCCCCTACGTTGGCCCGTTCGACCCCTATCCTGCTTTAAACAGACAGACAGACGAACGGACATAGCTTCCTTCGACATGTTACACACGGAATGACAAAATCAATATACCCCCAACTTTTTGATGGTGGGTATAAAAAAAAGTCTATTGATATTTTTAAATAAAAAGATTTTATGTTTAGGAAATCGTATAACATAACACGATCGATTATTTTAAATTTATTTTGTACTTACATATAGCTTGGCTTAATTTTTCCAAAACAAATATAAAAAAAAAAAATTAATATAAACAAGTTAGAATGCTATATTCGGCCATGCCGAATCTTATATACCCTCCACCACTGAGCTAGTGTTTTCATTAGTTTTTATGTAGGAAAAGCTCTTCGGAAAGTGATGTTTTTCTAATTTACTTATTAATTTTTGGCGTCCATAATAGTGTAATAGTATAAACTTGTTCTAATAAAGATTTTGTATTGTATATAAGATATTTTAACAAACTATTATGCAAATGATGTGTAAAAAGTAAAAAAAGGAGGAAAATCTTGATAACTTATTTTTCTTACAAAAAGTCGATTATTTTGGTAAAAAAAATAGAATATTTCATTTTAAATAAAAGTATATTTTTCATTTAGTAAAAAAATTGCATTTTGTAAGAAAGTTAAATAGTAGTGGCAGAGCGAAACGAACGAAAATTTGTTTTTACTATATACTATCTTCACAAAAAAATGCCTTTTTTAGTGAAAACTAATTTATTCTATAAGAAATCTAAGGGCTAGGAGAAATGAAATTATGTGATTTCTTGCATATTTCGCAAAAATTGGAGTTCTTATCAAAAAACCCGATTTTTACAGATTTTTTTGTAGTTTGATTTGTATAAATTATTTTGTTAGTTTTTTTTAATACCTTGTATGTGTTTGTAAAAAATCTGTATTTTTAGTTTTGTTACAATTACAATTATTACCATTTAAATATAGAAAATGTGTATTTAACCTATTTCCGACCACTACCCGATTCCGTTAAGATAACTACGAAATTTAGCATGAAGTTTTTATACCCTACACCACCATAGGTGGGGAGGGTATTATGTGTTTGTGCTGATGTTTGTAACACCCAAAAATATTGGTCTAAGACCCACCTTAATTTATACCAATCGGCTTAGAATCACTTTCTGAGTCGATTTAACGATGTCCGTCCGTCCGTCCGTCTGTCCGTCTGTCCGTCTGTCCGTCCATGTAAATTTTGTAATCAAACTACAGGTCGCAATTTTGAACCAAAATTAATGAAATTTGGTACACAGGTTTTCTATAGTCCACGGACGAAACCTATTGAAATTGGTTATGATCGGTCCATTATTTCACCTAGCTCCCATACAAATGTCCTCCCGGAAAATGGTTTAATGATCATAAATCCCTTAAATATAGCAATATTTTAATATGATTTGGCACATATAAGTTTCATATAAGTTTAAATAAGTGTGCCGAGTTTTAAAAAAATCGGTTCATAATTACTCATAGCTCCCATATAAACCCCTTTCCAAAAAATCAATTTAACGGCCATAAAATCTACTAAAATGTTAGTATCAAGTTAATATTCGACACAAATAAGTTTTATATAAACCTAAATGATAGTACCAAATTTTATAAAGATCGGTCAATAATTTACCATAGCTCCCATATAAGGCCCCCTTTCGGGAATCACCCAAAAGTGAATAAATTCATATAAATGTCAGCATCAACGTAATATTCTGTATATGTATGTCTTATTTTACACTTATAAGTATCGGTCCACATTTGGGTCCATGTCTAATAAAAGACCCCTCCCCGAAATATACTGTATGGTGTAGGGTATCATATAGTCGGGCCTGACCGACTATATCTTTTTCTCTCGTTTTTTTTTTGCGACTGTTATAACAAATTAAAAAGATTTGGACACCTATATATTTTTGATTCCGAAATATAATGCTTCGAGGATTTCAGAAATCGTACCATTTTTAGCTTAAATTTAAAGCTATTTACCTTTGGAATACACCCATAATATAAAAACATATTTTCGAAAAGCAGATCTGAAAATATCGCCTTTTCACTACACCAACCATTTATTTGATACACCTGGCTTTAACACTCAATTCTGGACAGAGTATTTATACAAAAATTTATTTTTTCTCTTATCTTTAAGACAACATATTATCTTATAATAGCTGTGAAAAAATTCATCATCGACTGCATAATTAAATAATTAGGCGATGTTAAAGCTACTGATGCGAAAACGCAGCAGCAGTCGTAAATGGGTTAAGCACACTCGAATAATAAAAACATGACTTTCTTTATTTTTATGCAACTTTCCACCAATTTTTTTTGTATTTCTGTGCAAAGTCGATTTAAAGAACGAAAAACTGAAATTTTATTTTGCGTTAAAATTTAAGCTCGATTGGTAAAAACAGATTTATACACCAAATAGGCCATAATTATTCAGAAACATTTTAATATTACCGAATTTAAAACTTATTGTTTTAATCAATATAATAAAATTGATCAATTATTTCTGTAAATCTTCGCTTACCTCAAATTTATATTTAACGATTCGATTAGAGAGCCGTTTCTCTGATGATGTTGGAAAAACTAAATAAGTAAACTAAAGCAAATATAAACTAACTATAAGAGTTTCCCTCTTCGTAATTTGCATTTATATAAATCACCCTAACTGGTCATGAATTAAGAATTTACTGTTGAATTATATTAAATCTGCACAACAGCGCTCTAAAAATTTTTGAAAAATTATATTTGAAAACTTTTATAAATACTAATCTTTAAGAAAATGATAAAAATTAGCAATGCCTTTTAAAGATAGTTATTTAAATAAATTAAAAAGAGATAAACAAAATTCTAACATAACTAAGTATATTACAGTTTTATTTTTACAATGAAAATTAAAAAAATATCACCACATTTACAAGTTATTAATTATAAACGCACAAAAAACTATAATGAATAAGAAATTATAAAGTAACATAATTATGTATCAGTACTTTTTCTTCAATGTGCTAAATAAAAATCAAAACATTTTCAAAACAATTTCATATTTATGCAATTTATTCCATCAACATTATTTATATCTTTATGTTAGCAGACAAACTTTTAGTAAAACCATTACGTATCCTTCTCTACCGATGTGTACAGCTTGAAACACACCGAACTACTAACTAGTTTAATAAACTTATCAACATATGTTGCTAAAAAGTAGCGAACGTACCATATCGTGGTGTGTTCGATGGTGACCACGATCAAACATCAAACTCAACATAGTTGTATGCCTTTGTGTTTATCAACATTCATATTGAGGCGAACATACACATATACACTCCATATACAAATTATAACATGATGTTTAAGAAACACTTATGACATTGGAATCATAGAAACTGTTCATATTTTTGCCTATAACTTTTCTCCGACTGAACCGATTTAGCCAATTTTTGGCAGTTATCTAAAGTGAATATAGGTAGACATTTTGGCTAAGTTTTATTTAAATCCGTTAATTGCTTGTTGAAATATTATCAGTTCAAGTGTGGTTTGGGGATTCTTTCAGATTTGGATATATAACTTTTTTTCTACTGAACCGATTTGGCTGGTTTGCAATCCCAAACAGCGTCTGGGAACAACAAATAACCTGAGTAATTTTCATTGGAATAGCTCAATCAGTTTAGACGTGAGAATGTTTTCAACAGACGGACAGACGGACATTGCTCAATCGACTCAGAATTTCATATGGTCCAAGAATATATATACTTTATGGGGTCTTAAACGATTCTTTCTAGGTGTTACACACGGAACGACAAACTTAGTATACCCTCTTTCACCACTAGTGGTGGTGGAGGGTATAAAAATATATTTTTTGGCCTTTTCTTTATTTTTAAGTACAGTGAACTCTCGATAATGTGAACTAATTAATGTCGGAGTAGTTCATATTTTCGAATTTGTTCTTATTTTCGATTGTGATTTTTTTTTATATATATTACTAAGTTATTCTTTCTAAAAATCATTTCTGCAAGGAATGAAAATGCAAAGATTACTAAAAAAACTTTTTGTAATTTATTTGTAACATAAAAAGTTTTTAAAAATCCATTTTATAAAGAGTACATACGTAGTATGCATATAAAAAACAAACAAAATATTACGACAAAAAAATAAATAAAATTTACAATGAAAAAAGATAGGTACATACATATATAATTAAATATAGAAATAATCGGTTATTATTTTCAGTTTTTTCTTTTGTTCGACCAGCTTATTTACCGCCAATTCCCTGATTTATTTTCAATACTTTAATGTCAGTTTGATCGACCATTTGAAATTCAGCCCATTGGACAGCTTTGTTAAAAATTTCGACAGCTTCTTTTGGCTTTAATGTTGTTTTCAGGCGCTTTAATAAAACAGTCGTCATCATCGTGGGACTCTTCAAATAAATCATTTTCATCAAATGGCGTGACGTCCTCACAAGGATTATTTATCCAATCTCTAATGTTTACAGCAGTAAATACTTCCTGAGGGCACAATGTCTGTAGAGGATCTGCAGTATTTTCTAAAGATCTAACCTCTGATTGCCACTTTTCTTTTAAAACGCTCAAAAGAACATTAAATTCAGGAGCGTCTTCATCATTTACCATATTCAAAATATTTTTCCAACAGTTAGATAAAGTTTCTTTACCAACTCGGTTCCAGGATGCCTCTAGAATAGAAACTCCTTCTTTAAGTGTGATTTTTTTCATCGATTCAAGCAAATCCCCCTCTTTTGCAATAATTGTTGCCAGAAGACTGTTCCTATAATGAAGTTTGGTGATTCTAATTGCATTTTGATCCATTGGCTGGATCAGAGCCGTTACATTTGGAGGCATGAACATAGCTTCTATGAAATCATCCTCGGATTTAAGGTCGGATTCTGGTGGATGGGATGGGGCATTATCTATTAGGAGTAAAGCTTTTACTGGTAATCCTTTCTTCGTTAAAAAATCTGTCACCTTAATGAGAAATAAAACAGTAAGAATCCCAATTGAACTATTTTTACATGTTTACTTACCTCTGGCACAAAACAGTTGTGAAACCATTCTTTAAAAATGGAAGAAGTCATCCAAGCAGACTTTGAATTTCTGTAGTTTACGGGACAGATAAAATTTTTAAAACTGCGAAGATTTTTCGATTTTCCTATTACTAAAAGTTTTATTTTATGAGATCCTAACGCATTTGCACAGCATAAAAATGTTATCCTTTGCTTTTCCATTTTTGCACCTGGAGCGCTTTTCCAATATAGACCAGACTCATCGGCATTATACAACTGATCATTGGAAAAACCCAAATCTTCTATCTTTGCTTTCAATTTAATTTTAAAAGGATTTACGAACTGAAATTGCGCAGAAAGTTTTTCACCGCTTATCTGAAGGAGCCGAATTCCGTATCTCTTTTTAAATTTTTGTAGCCACCCATCGCTAGCATTGAAGTCATTTCCGTTTTCACTTATGTTTTTGTGAATTTGTTTGGCTTTCTCTTTCAACATCAACCCCATATAAAAAACTGAGTGTTCACATTAGTGGATAGTTCATTATATTGGATGTTCACATTACCGCGAGTTCACTGTATTTTCAAATATAAAAAATTCAAGTACTTTTTGGTGGTTCTTGCAATGACGATTTAAAATTTTTTACTTTTTGCAGCATTTAATAGAAAACATATTAGAAAAATAAATCCCATTCATATACAATAATTTTATTATTGACCTTATATCTTAACTTTATATAACTCAATCACTTTCAAATTAATAAAACATTCTTATATATTTTTAAACACATACTTATAACCTTTTTACTACAATATTTACATCATTTTTATTCTTGTATGAAAAAATAAATTAAACTGAAAATAAAGATTAAAATATATTGCATTTTTTTGTAGCAATTATATACTCTATTGGCTAATCAACTCTCTAAACAACTCTCATTGTTATTGAGTTTACAATATTACTTTGCATATTGCGTTCTCTAAACTTCTAGACCTTCGATATTAAAACAATATTCTTAACCAACAATATAATAGTGTAAATATTGAGTATTATTGGTTGCTGTTTATTTTGCGATTAAACTAAACTTGTAATATTCATTTTATACTAAACTTTGTTAGGGTATTTTCATCCTTGCAAACATTCCACAATATTGAAATATAAATGCCAAAACTTTTAATAATAAATTGTACATCAAATTTTATTTAATAATTTAGTACTTTGCGTTTTTAAATATATTTATAAAATGTACTTAAATTTTATGAAAATTTTATTGATTTTATGCGAAATTTTCTAATTTTGATCCCAATACATATCGGTCTATGATTTTACCTATCCCTCTCTATAAAAAAAAAACTCAGTAGCAAATTTTCATAAAAAGAGAAACATTGAAAAATTGATTTAAGTACAAAGTACTTTTTTTTATCAAACTTTTTATTGAGAAGAAGTAATAAAATTTTATTTTAATTTGCACAAAATGTTATCCAGTTCTTTTTTTACGACTACTATTATTATACATATTTCTGTTGTTTACATTTAATTAGCCAATATTATGTATTAAAATCGTTTTTATTGTATCTCATTTGTATTTTTGAAGTCAAAGGAAAATTAAACTTTTTATTGTTGTTGTTAAAACAGAAATCTAATTAAAATTCCCTGAACAATTGAAAATATATAAAGGAACATTTTGTTACAATCTTTTATCGTAAATTCTTAGGAAAGTATAATGTATTAGTTGAGAGTATTAAGAAGAAAGAAATGTAAATTTTACAATATTACATTAAATAGTACGTTTTTATATGTATTACTCCAGAGCAAAAATAATGTATAGTTTAAACAATTTTAAAGCTTATTTTAAGCTGTATATTTATACCCTTCACCACAGGTGTAAAGGGTATATATAAGTTTGTCATTCCGTTTGTAATTTCCACAATTTTCGTCGGAGAGCAAAAAAGTTTATATTTTCGGAATCCTTGTAAGAAGCGATGACGATTGGACCATGTCCGTCCGTCCGACCGTCCGTCCGTCCGTGTGTCGGTTGAAATGGCGTTTATGAAGCCCACCGATAACTGACATACATAATATGTATGTCAAACGATCGGAAATGCTTTCGAGAATTTTGCTATTGGAATTCAGCAAGATAGGTTCATACAATGCGGAGATATGTTCAAAAAACCGGTTTTTTGAACCGGTTTTCCAGTTTCTGAAGCCTCTGTATACACTACGGACTTCGTTTTTACAAAGAATTCTCGGACATTTTTTTCTGAATTTTTGTTCTGAAAAAATGAAATAAATCGGTTCAGTAATAACTGAGATATCGGACAAAACGCATTTTTTATTTTTTGAAGCCTTGGTTTAAGCTATAGATTTTTATTTTTATACAGATCGGTCACAAATATTTTTATAAAATTTCAGTTTTTTGAATCAGGAAGATCGGTTTATAAATGATGGAGATATGCTTTAAAAACCGGTTTTTAGAACCGGTTTTTTAGTTTCTGAAGCCTCTGCATATACCAGGGACTTCGAATTTTTAAAGGGGGCTCGAAAATTATTTTCTGAATTTTTGTTCTGAAAAAATTAAATAAATCGGTTCAGTAATAACTGAGATATCGGGGAAGCCCTTGTTCAAGCTATAGATTTTTATTTTTATATAGATCAGTCATAAATATTTTTATAAAATTTCGGTTTTTTTAATAAACCAAATTCGTTCATAATCAACAGAGTTATGGCCCAAAAACAAATCTGTTAAGAATATAAATACACCAACAAACATGTATATTAAGCATTGTAATGACTATTAGTGACGTTTTTTGTTTTTTGTATAGACAAGTAGTTTAGTTATCAACAGCAGTAATATGATGAATAAACGTGTTGTTGTTGTTGTTCTTTGTATATGCAGTCTGTACAAAAATAAATAGATATGGAATTGTAGTTGTTTATTTTTAAAAACTAAAACATATCTGTTAAGAATATACACAAATACATACACAAACATGTATATTAAGCATTGTAATGACTATTAGTGACGTTTTTTGTTTTTTGTATAGACAAGTAGTTCAGTTAGCAACAGCAGTAATATAATGAATAACAGTGTTGTTGTTGTTCTTTGTGTATTCAGTCAGTTTGTACATACAAAAATAAATATATATGGAATTGTTGTTGTTTCTTTTTTAAAAGCAAAGCCTGTTATGATTGTTTTTTTTTCATATTCAAATTTTCGTAGTTTGAAAAAAATTTAGATTTAGAATATATGCAAGCATACGTTAAGGCGAAAATTTTATTAATTGTCGGTAATATGGTAATATGATGTCGATAAGATGGTAAGATGGTAATATGGTGAAGGGTATCAAAGATTCGGCACAGCCGAATCTTTTTTCAATTTCATTTTACTTTTATGTTGCATCTCAAACTATTATAGAAATCTGATAAAGTCATGTATCATTTTTAAGTAATGTTCAATTGAGAAACAAGAAAATACAAAAATATTTCATTGGAAAAAATTTCTTTTATTGTCTCTGTTTTGTTGTTATTACTCACGAAATTTTTTGCTATTCGTTTCTTTCCTTAAACATATTAAAATAAATTAAATTTTATTAGTTAATTTAAAATAATTTAATTGTCTGAATAAAATAGAATAGTAAAATAATAAAAAAAAGTACAAATTAACTTTTACGTTAATAAATAGATATTAAATTTTTAAACTTAGTTATTATGAAATATCCCCTCAGTCGGAGCACCTCTTGTAACTCTTTTATGTTCATGTTAAGAAAATAACTAAAAAGCTCTTTACGAATTAAATGCTTTATGTAAACAACTTTATTTTAGTGACACTTTATATTGTAATTAAATTTATTTTGTTCTCACGCAAAAAGGGTTACTTTGAACAAATTTATAAACCCAAAATAATGTAAAAACTAAACGAGTTATCTAACCACAATGAAAATATATTTGTTTTTTTTTTTAGGAAAGTTTTTATGACTGAAGTAAAGGAAAAAGTACAAAATCAAGATCACTTTAAAAACGTTTAAGATTAAAGATAGCAAAATTGATCTTATTTTAAATAAATAATCAAAAACAAATTAAAGTGAATGAAGATATTCTACGCTTTCGTTAGACAACCAGAAAGATTTTTATTGAATTTTAACATTGTGTTGGAAGCAATTGCTTAATGCTGCAGAAGTAATTATTTTAACCTTTATGTTAGCAACTAAAAAATTATACACATTCACACAACTAAGAAGCCTGGGTGTGTGAAATTCGGTCCTATAAAAAATAAAAGTGCAACAAAACCTTCATCACTGGTTATTAATGATAAAGACTTCTTGTCATCTATTTTGTATGGACACATGTTTTTTCATATTTCCGTGAGAGTTTTATAAAAATCGAACTTCTTCAAAATGTTAATAAAAGCCGAACTACCTTGAAAAAATATTTGCAATTTTGATTGATAGAAAAAATAAAAAAATGTCGAAAAAAAATGTGTGAGCCAAAAACAATTATCCACATAATAGGATATCTCCATAACTTTGAAGATAGCTACCATACATAATAAAAAACGAGAAAAGTATAGTCGGTCAAGACCGACCATATGATACCCTACACCATTCCGATCCACATAATTTTGATTTTAATTATATGAACCTTATTTGAGTAAAATACTAACATTTCTGTCGGATTAATGCACTTTAAAGTGATTTTCAGGAAAGGGGTTTATATGGGTGCTATAATGAATTATAGACCGATCTTCATAAAATTTGTGCTTATATAAAACTTATTTGTGCTAAATTTCATTAAAATATTCTTATTTTTAAGGCATGTATGTGTTAATACTCTATTCCGGGAGGACATTTGTATGGGGGTTATGTGAAATAATGGATCGATCATGACCAATTTCAATATCGTTCGTCGCTTTGCCAAAATAAACATATGTGCCAAATTTCATCAAATTATCTTCAAAATTGCGACCTGTGCTTTGTCACAAGTTTTGCATGGACAGACAACAAGCCAGCCGTCCAGCCAGCCAGACGGACGGACATCGTTAAATCAACTCAGAAAATGATTCTGAGTCGAATGGTATACTTAAGGTAGGTGTTGAGATATTATTTCTGTGTTACAAACATCAGCACAAATGCATAATACCCCAACCACCTTTGGTGGTGTAGGGTATGAAAATAAAAAATAAAAAACAGTTGAAAAAAATAACTCAAAATACATTCATAGGTTTTTGACAACAGCTTCATATTAGTGTTAATCCTTAGCAATTGCACTACATAATTAAGAATTTATTTTAATGTGTTTTTAGCTTATTATATGTATAAACAAATAATTTACTTTAAAAGTCGAGATACGATATATGTATATTTATAAATACAAAATTTTTGATTTTGCTTGCTCCACAGGCAGTTTCTGATAGATAGTGCTAAAAAAATAATATATATGCAAAAATTGGGTCGATCGGTCGTAAACCGGCCAGTTGACTTTGACCTTTGTCTTGAAAATGGTCTTAAAAGTTACTAATATCTTTATTGCGCTATAACTCTTTAATTTAATATTTTGCGAACAAACTTTATATAAGCTTTTTTTTTCAGAATAAAATGATGAAAATTTTTGTCATATAATTTTTTAGGGATGTTATAAGCAAACAAAGTAAAATTTTATACATGGACTTTTTTAAAATGGCCCTCGTTTTTATATTGACCTAGCCTGTCAGAAACGGTTTTTATCAAGGACCGTAATGATTATGAGTTTTAAAATAAAAATCAGCAAATAATCATTATTTTTTGATTTTTATTTTTTCGCTCAACTTTTAATGATTATTTTTTTGTTCAACTCATAATGATTATTTTTGATTTTTATTTTTTTGCTCAACTCATAGATTAATTTGATTTTATTTTTTTTTATTTTTTTTTTTTTTTGCTCACAATATAAAACTTAACATGAGAAATTAAACTTTTATCTAGTAAAAAATTTTCTTTAAGTAAAAACTTTGATTTATTGCAAAAAATTTTATTTTTAATAAAATAAGTTGATTTTTAATTAAAAAAAAAAAAAAAAAATTTTAGAAAAAAAATTCGAATTTTATAAAAAAATTGGATATTTTTTTAAAAATCTGATGAAAAATATATCGTCGCACTTGCCTTTTAGTAAATTAATCTAATTTACGATGAGAAATCTTTTTTATTAAAAATTACGTAATAGTTTCATTTCTCATATTAAGTTTTATATTGTGAGCAAAAAAAAGTAAAAATCAAATTAATAATTATAAGTTGAGCAAAAAAAAAAATATAAATAAAAATCACAAATAATCATTATGAGTTGAGCAAAAAAATAAAAATCAAAAATAATCATTAATATTGATTATTTTTCATAAAAATCAAAAAAATAAAAATCATTCCGGATTCCGATAGAACCTGTTCTGAAGATTACATTTCTGAATTTAACACTTTTATCCGGTTGTTCCTTGTATCTGACTTTTTTGTTTAAAATTTCAAGAATAATGATTATTTTCTGTCCATGGTTTTTATTATTTTGTCGAGCAAGATTTGTAACTTGCATAAATCAATACATTTTGCACACATTCTTACTATTTAACCTAGATGGACCAAAATCTGAATTTGGGGTATCGATTGTTCACTTATTTTAGTAGTATTAGTATGAAAATTTTGGATCACTACAGCGAGTAGTTTAATTTAATATTTTTATTTGGAAAATTTACCTCTCTTGATACAAAAACTATGTTATTGCTTTGGTACCATTCCAGAGCTTTTTTACCGTAGTGACATGATGCCAAATCGAGCCAAAAATGTGTGGACACATTGTGCTCTCTTATTAAAGGAAGAAATCTTTTTTGCAAACATTCTTTGACGTATATTTCGATATTTAAAGAGCCGACTGTAACAAATTACTTTCTTGTTTTTCGACAACTGCATAAAGTTTGTCATACCTGGAATTTTTTTTGGAAATTTTTTCAGCTTTTGAGTCCTTAACTTTTTCTGCCAGCAAATACGTTTCGTCATCCATTATATAACATGAGTATTTTTTTATGAAATTTGATTTTAAATTCCGTACCCTATTCTTGGCTTCTAAATTTTCTGCAGCATTCCTGTCTGGAATTTTCTGGACTATGTTTTCATCTTTATCTTTTCGTGCCAAATAGTCAGATCACTGAGCTAACCGGGCTGCTTTTCTACCAGATGTGTTTGGAGTTCTTTTCTATTTACTGGCCTTCTCAATATCATGTGGACCTTTTTTTCTACCCAAACCAGGATTCCTCTCAATGGTTAAATTCTTCTGATACTGTTTAAAAACATTGGAAACAGTTTGATGGCAGACATTTAATTCCTTGGCCAATTATTTGAAGGACCAATTTGTTTTTTTTTTTTTCTTGGAATGTTTTAACAATTTGTAGCACGTACATCTTTTTCGTCACTCATTTTGATCAAACTCACAAGAAATCAACATGGTTGTCATTAAAAATAATAACTGACATTTTTTTCATAGATCAAAATTAATAAGAACCTGCACTTTTAGACAATTTAAAAGTCTATAACAGTATAAGCATATTGTTTTCTTAATTGATTTTTCGTTATGTTAACAAATGCTGCTGAATAAAGTATATATATCATAAAATATATATAAAATATATATACATAAAAAAATATATAAATCATAAAATTTTACATACAGCATTTGACACCATGTTGTATACGTAATAAATTATTATTGTTATTCGCAATAAATACTACTCATACGTCTAGACTTGCATGTACTCAGAGCTTCGAAAGAATGAATTCTATTTAGAATTAATTCAGGTATTAATATAATTCAGATTATAAAAATTTTATTTAGCATTCTTTAAAATCATTACTCAGAATTTCTTAGAAATTCTTAGGCTTAACATTGTATTGAGTTAATTCCCTAGAGAATTAATTCCTTAGAGAATGAAAATTAAATTTGAATTATTAAATTTTTCATTCTTTTACAAAATGAATTATATTTTTCATAAATCAGTTGAATTCGTCTCTGCGCAAAATGGCGCTCAAAATGTGCGTTTTTAGCCACAGATATGCATTGGAAGGAGTTGAAATTTAAAAAAACAAAATATTTATTTATTTAAGAGTCCTTGCCTTTTCGCTTCTTTTTGGAAGGAAGAAGGGAAGGCCTTGCCTCCAATGACACGTCGTGTAAAAAAGAAATAGTGTTGCAATGCGAGTGGCAGGCCTTGTAGATCCTAAATAAGGCATTTTATAATCTATCTTTAGCTCTTCTATTTCCGACTGGGTAGGCTGTCGATTAGAAGACAGTATACCGCTAAAAAAGTATTTTTTTTTCTACACATCTAGATGTGTACATCATTGTACCATATGTGTGGCGACCGAACCGTTTGTAATCGTAAAATAACGATCTTCCACATAAATACAAATTAAAAAAAATTTTTTTAGATTATTTTCGTAACTCAAATTAAAAAAAGTAAAGAATAAAAATTTAATCTAAAAAGTGAATTTTATTTTTAAATTTATGAATTATACTAAAAAGAGCGAATAAAAACTGAAAATAAAATTCGTAATCCGAATTTTTCCGTATCTGGTTTAAATGTACGTTATGCTTTGTTTTTTGTTTTTTTTTTCATACAATGTTTAACCAGCCTACTGGATGTATAAATATTTAATAAATAAACATTAAAGTCTCTACTTGCTTTTAAATGCTTGTTGTGTAGGTGGTATAAAAATACAAATTGTTTTCCTAATTTTTTTACCCAGTACTCCAATTATTCTCCAGATATTTATAATATGCTGTATAACAGAAAACAAAAAAAAAAAAAAAAAAAATAAATCATTTACAAAAACAAAAAAAAAAAAATCATTACATCGAAATATAAAATGAAGAAATGTTAAGAAAGACAACAAAAAATAAAATTTTTGTATAAAAAAATTAAACTTCATTATAAAAATTTAATAAAATATTTGTTATGAAAAAGCTTATTTAAATATGTAAAATTATCCATTAATTAATTTTTTTTTTCTGTTTGACTTTTGATTTTGATTGAGCTAAATATAAACGTAAATCAAAAATGTAAAAAAAATAAAAAATTATATAATTTCTTTCTCAGAATCGTACTAATACATTAACAGAATATATGTTTACATATGTTTGTTTACTAAATGAACAAAGTTTTTGACACTAACATTTGTTAATAACGCACAGACAGGCATTTTGGTTGAAAACCTGGCCAAAATTATTAGAAGTGTTTTTTGAGTTAATGGCTGGAATTTTTTGACAGTGTTAGTTTTAATTGGGCCCAAGGATGAACCCAACTGATTTTGGTTCAAATCGGTCCGTGATTTCGCTTAGCCCCCATACAAATTCCCCTCGAAATTGCACTTATTTACACATAATTATGGTAATTATGCAACAATCATGATAAAATTTAGCATGGATCAGTTCTGTGTACTAAGAAATCATGGTGTAAAGTTTGGTGAAAATCGGATCACATTGACCCTACTCCCCATATAAAGTCCCCTTTAAAAATTCACGTTTACGCTTATAAATGGCTTAAAAACATCGGTATCGTGATGAAATTAGATATGAACGTGTATTATGTAAATCTAATTCATATTACCAAATTTTGTTATGGTCGGTCCATAATTGCCCCTAGGTCCAAAATAAGGCCCCTTAAGAAAATATGTTTAGCAATTATAATTGGCTTAAAAATTTTATTAGCTCGATGAAATTCGACATGAACATGTTTAATATGAATATGAATCATTTTACCTGATTTTATTATGATCGGATCATAAGTGCCACTAGGTACCACATACGGCCCATTCAGAAAATCAAACATACATCTCATATTGTTATAATAGTCGATATATGTAATTAAGTTTTTAAAGTTCTATAGTAATTAATATTTATTTATAATATTTATTTTATTATAATTTTCAACTACCTTGACTTTTAAAACTCCTCTTTCCTTTGAAAATGTGTAAAAACCCCTTTTTAATTTGTGAATGAATTCTAGGTACGATAATATTTTTGTACATTTTTAATTAAAAAAGGTAAAAATTTCAAAACGAGATTTCATATTTTATTACGGTATATAATAATTTTTGAAAACTTGCTACTTTCAGTTTTAAAAATTTTTGTGTTTCGTTTTTTGGTAGAGAAAGGGTATTTTTTTAATTTTTCAAAAAAAAAGTAAAATTTTCAAAAAATTGCCAAAAATAATTGCGTAAATTTGCGCAAATTTTTTTTCTTATTTCCAAAAGTAGAGATTTCATATTTTATTACGGTATATAAGAGTTTTTGAACACTTGCTACTTTCAGTTTAAAAAACTTTGTTTCTTTTTTTGGTAGAAAAAGGGTAAATTTTTCAAAAAAAAGTAAAAATTTCGAAAAATTGCCAAAAATAATTGCGCAAACTTTTTTTATTGTTTCTGGAAATAGAGATTTCATATTTTATTGCGGTATATAAGAGTTTTTGAACACTTGCTACTTTCAGTTTAAAAAACTTTGTTTCTTTTTTTGGTAGAAATTTTGGTAGATTTTTAATTTTTGAGCGAATTTTTCCAGCATAAATAATTAAGTTATTTTTTGTCTCTAAAACATTTAAGATTGTCGTTTATCATGAAATTAAGGCAAAAAAAAAAAAAAAATCAATGTGAAACCTCTGTTCGTTTATCAACAAAAAAATTTTTCTAAAAAACCCGAAAAATTAACAATTCATACGTATGGTATAGAAAAAGTGTGCAATGAACAAAAATTTAAAAAAGTGAAATTTTCAAAAAATCGCAAAAAAAAAAAAAAAAAAATGGCGCAAACTTCCGCAAACTTTTTTTTGCTTTATATATTTCTGTGATCTGTGCTAAATTATCAAATGATTAAAAAAATAATGATAACTCTAAGATCAACCGTTTGCAAGTTATTGAATATTATATATGTTAAGAATTTTTCGATCTCACTCCTTAGGTAGGAGGGTATTGTGAGTATAGTTTTAGTGAGTTTTTAATGTATAAAAATTGCAGCAAATCGCAAATCGCACATTAGAATAAACCTATTTTATTGCATTCACGTTCATCTATAAGATCCTGTTTCTAGATCTTATAGATGATATATATTAAAATATACAACTTAGATTAAAATATAATTTTTTCAGTTTTTTTCTTAAGTGAAACTACCAACTTTATATACCAAAAAAACACTTTTACATACATACATTTTGTACAATATCATAAAATAAATTTTTCTAAAAATCCAAAATATTTTCCCTAATTTTAAAAACTTCTATTGAAAAATTAGTTAGAACATGATTAAAAATTATGTAGCATATTATAAATTCGCCTTTACCAAATATAATGTTACTTGTTTTAAAAACATAAACCATAATATTTTACTTTTGTGTTCAGTAGACTGTTATCAATTAAAACATACATGGCGTAAGATTTTTTTCAAAGTATTTTAAAATTCCAATGACATTAGGGAACGAGTTATTACTATGTACATAAACAATAAACTATAAATAATGCAAGACTGTAGAATAAGTTACCAAATATTTTTAAAAATAGTTTTTAATTTTAAAATTACTTTTTTAACTGAATTTTATAGCATTTGCAAACAAGTTTGCTTTTGATTTATGTATCCGCAAAAAATTTAATTATATATAACACCACGAATCAGAACTACTTTCTGTTTTTCAATATTTTTAACTCAAAGATATTACTATATACTTAATATATGTGATTCCTCTTCATTCTTAATTTTTATTTTGTAACTACTTTAACTGAGTGGACATAATATTGTGTTGTTCAAGTTGCAAGTAAATTTTTTTTTCCATTTGTGTAGCAGTATTTTTGGTTAGGCATTTGCGAATAAGCAATGGATGCAATTTAAATAATTTATTAAATATGTTCATTACATTGGTCAACAAAATTCTTATTTCTTTTATTTATTTTTTCTGTTATTGGGTATTTCTATGGCCCTGACTATGACAAAAAATTATCGGAGATTGCTTACAGCTTTACGTTTTGAAATATACAGTTTTATTATTTTGACAAAAAATTAATACATATGTTAATAAAATTTCTATCAAACTCTAGCAAATGATCTCTTATAAGATTTTCTTGAATAAACGACTTTAGGTAGATCTCGTTGCAAACTCAAGATTAATCTGATTAATATGATGTGAGTTCCACCTTCCCTGATAAACTGCTTCCACTGACCGAAGATCCTTATAAAATCTTTCACCCTGCTTCTCACTAGAATCACCCAGATTTTGTGAAAATCGGTCTAAATGCGAGTGCAGGAAGTGGATTTTTATGCTCTGTTGAACCCTAGCTCTTGCAAGTACGAACCAGATTTCTCTTTGCCTAGGAAATAACTCACCACAAAATAAAGGTCGTTCACGAGTTTCCTAATCTGTAGCCCATCAAAAATACCAACTTTAAATTTTTCTGTACTTAATCTTCGAAACTTGCGTGAAATAAAATTGAAACATTCGCTACTTTTGTCAAGATCCTTCACAAACTGTTTCATTATGCCAAGTTTAACATGAAATGGTGGAAGTATAATGCAGTCTCGGCTTACTAAGATATACTAGATGTACCACAAATTTTTCGCATACTAATGAGGAACTCGCGGTTTGTTCTTACAAATTATTTTAAAGTATTGATGATACGCAGTTTTCATATAGGTTTTCGATATCTTTTAAATATATATTCACCACAAATATAGCAAAACAATTTATATTAAGCACACAAGATCTTCCTGACAAAGCCATATGAGAAATAAGAAGAAAATGTTTTTAAGTGTCCTCTAAAAAAAGAAAATCTCAGTAAATATAGAAAATGTGGATAGTTAGCTATAAAAAAACATAAGCTGTTAGGCCAAAATTGTTGCCGTATTTAAAAAATACGCGTAATTTTTTTTTTTTTTTGTTGACCAGTGTTAAAACACTTGTATTTAAAGTAAAAGCATTAACAGTTGCTTCAAAGTTTGACCTCTATTGTCAAATGTCAATCAATTTTAATCGTCTTTATTGGCATCAATTACGACTTTTACTAAGTGTTGTTTAAATAAATGGATGATAATAATTCAACAGTTGTTACTAAATAAAAACATCACAGATGAGAATGCCATGGCCAAAGTTCACCTTATATTGTAGGAGGGCGAATAAACTGCGTTGTCGTACATGCTTTAATTTAAGAGATACTATCAGAAAAATATGAAGTGAAGTAACAACAGACATCCTATGTTTCTAGTATTTGGTCCATAATTATTAACCGAATTTTCCCTTCTTCAGTACCAAATAAACCTAATATAAGATAAATATTTAAGCCAAATTACGTTCCTCTAGGTGGTCCTTTCCAAACCTTATCCTGCTTTCAACAGACATACGGACGGACATAGCTAGATAGTTTTAAGACCCAGAAAATATATACTTTATGTAGTTTGAAATTTTCTTACATGATCTCATTATTAAAACAAAAAATAAAAATTGAACGTTATCAAATACATTGTGCTAAATGTACCAAATTTAGGCCAATCCACTAAATTTTCTAGAATTCAGTCCATATGAAACATATTGGGTCATAGTAACAAAAATATTAAAATAACATTTAAGAATGAATAAATTATAAAATCGAGTTTAAAAATAATGAAAATACAATAAAGTCTTTATCGAGGACATTGCAGAAAATATTAAATATTTAAAAAAAAAATAATAATTTTTCTTTTAAATTTAAAATAGTTACCTGTGTTATATTCTCTAATTTTTTTTTGTCCGCAGTCCTTAAGTTATAATAAACGAAAATCACTCACTTCATTCCTTACTACAACTAATGTTACCTCTAGCTATCAGGTGCCTTATAAGAAGATTATGAAAATAACCGTAAGTGAAGATATATTTAAATGAGTGTTAACCCTTTCCGACCACTACCCGATCCCGTTGAGATAACTTTACGAAATTTGACATAAAGCTTGTTTTTGTTGTAATACATTAAAAATATTTGGATGCCAAAATTCTGAAAGGAGCGCTCGCCCATATAATTGAGTCTGCGTTCCTTCAGTGCCAGACAATCGCATAGAAGATGTTCTATAGTCTCTATCTCCTCTTCATCTAAACTATGTATTCTGACCTGCGTCTTATAATACAGTGTCCCGTGATGATAACTGTTAGAAGTGAGATCATCCTTCTACTAAGAGTCAGAAGGGTCCTAGTTCTCTTTCTATCAATTGAGGACCAACTATCGGACTTTTCCTTAAACGCCCAATCTTCTATCAAGTTCGACAGTTCAACAAGAGGAATATCGACTTCCGTCCGAGCCTCCCTTGCGTTCATCGACGAACCGAATCTTTCGCACTCATCCGCCTTTTCGTTGCCAAGAATACCTTCGTGCACTGGTACCCATACTAGTCTTACACATTGCGTGCGCAACTGGGAAAGAGATCGATTGCATTCAAGTATACATTTCGATTTCACCACATACGAATTCAGAGCCTTGATCATGGCCTGACTATCTACAAAGAAGTCGACAGTAAGAGCTTCTGAAACCAGTTCTCTGATTCATGTAGCAGCTACCTTTATATCATATATCTCAGCCTGGAAAGTTCCAGGTCTTCAGAGAAAACTCCTGATCCGGTTCCCATATCCATTTTTGACCCGTCAGTGAAGACTGAGATTGGGATGCTAATCCTAAAAGATTTATCAAAATCCATCCTAGGGATGATATAGTCCGTTCGGACACTCAGATTGCTCCCGCCCACTACTTGTAGGATTTTGCCATGTCCAATACGATCATTCCTTAGTTCACCTGACTCTCTGAGTCTTAAAGCGGACTTTGTCGAGATATATTGATATAGAAATTAAGTGGAGTCAAGCATAGTCTCTAAGCTAGCTTGAGGAGTGGAATTTATCACTCCAGTAATTGCAAGACAAGCTAGTCTCCGCACCCTGCCCAAAATAGAGAAATAGGTCTTTGTATTGACAGCACTCCATCAGATAAATGCCCCATAGGTAAGAATTGGTCTAATTACCACTGCGTACATGCATAAAGTAAATCTGTGTACTCTCAGTGTAAAATATAAAGCTACAGTCCCCATCTCTTACCAAAAGTCTCCTTGCATGCATAGAAGGCACATAAAGCCTTATGCATCCAGATCTTAACATCACGTTTCCACAAGAGCTTTGAATCCAAAATCACACCAAGGTATTCCGCCTCATCTTGAACAATTTTAGCTAAAATATAATGCTATTTACCTTAAGAATACAATCAGATTTAAAATGGTTTAAATATAGCACCAAAAATGATACATTTGCAGCACTGGTCCGACAACACTGTAACCATACATTGTGGTTTTTAATTACAGTACATATTTTCAAGTATAAATTCATAGTACTATTTGCTATTTGTGGTTTATTAACGTGTTTAGTTAACTTTAGTTTATTTAAAATTTGTTTGGTTTGTGGTTTCAAATTGTTATTTCCAATGCTTGTACGTATAAAGTAAATCTATTTTCATTAAGTAAATGTTGGTATTTCCAGTATTGTTAACATATTAAAATAATACAATTTCAACTTCAATATCTCCGATTATTAAATGGGTTTTAATTATTCAATCAGTGCACAAAGAGGCAACTCAAACACTTTACTGGCGGAAAGTAAGATTTTAAAAATTAGAATTTTCAAATGAAAAGTATCGCTTTCTATAGCATACATTTTACTGAAATTTACTACCATTTTGAGAACAGCCCTTAAAGTGTAAGATTCTTTTCAAAATTATTGAACAATAACATCATCTTTCAATCCAAATTTTATATTTTTTTTCACACCTTATAGACAGCTAGGAAAAGGGGACGTGGCACCAACTCATACAAACAAACTTTTTAGGAAAATATGTTTCTAGTCAACCTTAACACTTATATTATAAATTAGAGCGTTAGGACAAGGGCAAATGATACCCTCTCTAAAGCAAATATTCATTAAGGATTATCTAAGAAACTATTATAACCATTATGGGGTATCTAAGAAATTATTAGAGTGAGAGTACTAAAACATAATAGGAACTACTACCTATCATAACATATTTCTTAAATAAAAACAAAATTAGTAGGTTCGGGGGAAGAGGTAACTCCCATAGAAAGCGTATATTTTTTTCGGATATCTAATGGATTTATACGTAGGGTCTACACGAGAGATTTTTCTATCATAACAATCGTCAAATTTATATCATGCACACTGGGCCATGATCCCCGAGTTTTGGTCGTAATTAGAATACTTGGTTTATGTAAAAAATAAATATCACATACAAGGTTTCTTGGGAAGATGATTACGAATCTGTAAGAAAAAAGAAAAAATTAATTAAAAATGGCGGATCCTTTATGGTGACCAATTTGTTCTTTTTCATATTTTACAAAATTTTAAATAATTCGATTTGAGAGATTTGTGGTCACTGAATACTAATATTGTTTCCGATTTTCAGAATTCGGATAGGCGAAAGCAATATGTCGGATAAAAGTGGGCTATAATCCCTTCATTTTGAATACTTTGTGTACGTAAAAGATATTTAACATATATAAGGCTTTAGGGGCACTAATTACGAATCTGTAATAAAAAATTCAAAATTCAAAATGGCGGTTCAAATATGGGGGTAAAATTTTGTATTTTATTATTTGATGAAATTTAAAATAATCACATTGGACAGATTTTGAATTCAGGGTTTTCGGTTGCGCTCATTACAATTCTGCAATTAAAATTTGCCCCTTTTTCAACCACCTGACCACTTTTTTGGCCCCTTTTTTAAATGGCGACTTTTTAAGACTATGTGCTAAATTACGATAAACTAAGTTGTTTGAAATATATCGACCCATTATATATTAATTTCCCCAAATAAATTAATAATGTTGGGACTGCCTCACAGTATAGTGATATAAAAATCTGCGGAGTATTTATAAATGAACTGAAACTATTAGTAATTAAAAATAATAATAATAAAGTTTATGAACAACTATTCATATCATCATATGCCAATTTTTTTGGACTGGCTTGGAAAAAAAAATCAATGAATACTTAAATCCTAATTTAAATTTTTACATTCCTCGGAGCAATTCCTTTGGGAAAACGTGTTTTTCTTTTACCAAATTATCAAAAATAAGAAATAGTTTGTCTAACAGACTTATGACAATACTTGTGATCCACAAGTTCCATCCTAAATTTGAAAGACTAGAGTACAATTGAAGAACTAGTACAAAAGTACAGAAGTTTAACTAATTAAAAAAGGGTGGTATGCTAACTATTTTTGTAAATAAATCCTTTTTTTTTTTTTTGCAAAAATAAAAATTGTTGTAAAATAGTAATAAATTATTTTGTTTTTAATAGAACTGTATTTTGTAGTTTTTCTTAAAATATAAAATTTTTTGTTATCAAATAAACAAAATTTAAGGAGTTTTTTAGGTTTTAAAGCAGTTGGCCCCTTTTTTTCACAAAATCCCCTTTTTTGGCGACTTTTTATTTGGAAATCCCCTTTTTGAAAACTTTTTAAAAATTCTCAACAGTAACGCTGGCCGATGCAATATAGCGGCCACAAATTGATTATATTACTTGACAAAATTTTATATAATCGCATTTTACGACTTATGGTCACTGAATACAAATTTGTTTTCTGATTTTCTGAATTCGGAAAAGCGGAAGCACTGCGAAAAATTGTAAGTATAATAAGCACCATATAGAACAATATTGCAATTATTCACCAAAAAAATAGCAATATATTGATTATTTGCTTTCAGTTTTTAGTAACAACTTTAAGGTAAATACAAAAAAAAATAAAAAAAAATAAAAAAAAAAAAAAAACGTGAAAACAGTGGATTGAATCATGAAAAATTTATGATAACACTTAATTTTCGTATTTTCATAATTCTAATAATACATTTTTTTCACAATATTTTTAAAATACAATTGAATGATGTATAAAGGACCTTTTTTAGTTCAAGGGCTATATCTTACGAGTTTATTAACGGTCACAAAAACTTAAATAAAAAACAAGCGCGAATGTTATATTCGGCCCGGCCGAATCTATATACCCACCATAAACTTTTTAAAATTTTACGTTATATGTAAGGGGGCGGTAAAGTGGGCAGTAAAGTGGGCGGACCACGTTAATTTTTTGTTTCCGAGTTTACATTGGTCCTTGAAATATTTGAACACAATTTCGTTGATTTTCACCTTATATGGGAGGTGGGCGGTAAATTGGGCGGACCACGCCCATTTTTGCTTTCCGGGTTTATATCGATCCCCGAACTATACGTACAAAATTTCGTTGTCATATATGCTTTTGTTGAAGAAATATCAGCAGAAAAGTATAAAACGGACACCCTGTATTTATAGTTTTAGCCCATATTTGGGCTAAAACTTTGAAATATTTGAACACAATTTCGTTGATTTTCACCTTATATGGGAGGTGGGCGGTAAATTGGGCGGACCACGCCCATTTTTGCTTTCCGAGTTTATATCGATTCCCGAACTATACGTACAAAATTTCGTTGTCATATATGCTTTTGTTGAAGAAATATCAGCAGAAAAGTATAAAACGGACACCCTGTATTTATAGTTTTAGCCCATAACTTTTTTTGTTTATCAACCGATTTTGTCCATTTTCAATCCCAAACAAACCTTATATAAGACAAATATTTGTGCCAAATTTCGTTCCTCTACGTTGTCCCGTTCGAGCCCTATCCACCTTTCAACAGACAGACAGACGGACGGACGGACATAGCTAGATCGACTCAGAATCTAGCCAGGACCCAGAAAATATATACTTTGTGTGGTGTTAAATGATTCCTTCGACATGTTATACACGGAATGACAAAATCTATATACTCTCCATATTTTTTATGGTGGGTATAACAATACAGGGAATCCACCTGTATAATTAAATTGAAAATATTCCTTGGATCTGCTTGAATCTAGGCTTTGAAAATTCCTATATTTGGAAAAAAATTATATTTTTGACAAATAACATCACTGTTTCATATAAAATTGCCTAACAATGTCATGTTTTTTAGTTTATTTAATCCTTCTTCACCTCTTTTACCTTTTTCATCAATTATTTTTCACCTGTTTTACACTATTTATAACAAAAAATAAAATATGATATTTTGGCTTTGATCTCTTACTGTTAAGAAATGGTAACCCGCAATAACATAAAATTTTTTGGGTATAAAATACAAGGTTCCTAGATTACACATCATTATAAATTTTTTCCCTCTACATAAATTTGACTTTTTGACAAAAAATCTTGCGGCCAAGTGTCATGATAAAAATTTGTCACGTGTAGACCAAATTTTATAGTATTATGATATAATTGTTGGATCTCAGGCGAAGATAAATTTGTTTTGCTATCAAATGTCATTTTGTTGTTGTATTTTTTTTTTTACATTTGAAGCAAAAAAGACACTTATAATTAAAATAAAATATTATCTACGTATTCCCACGTATGCTGATATAAACATAAAAATTGCAGCAGCACTGCCGACGTTATGATACAAAAGATATTTTTGTATTGAATATTTTGTATTCTGAAATTTAACATATCCTTAAAAGCCGGCATACATATACATATATGTGGTTAAACATATGTCAAAATATAGAATTATAGTTAACAAGAAATATACTTCCATTGCAATTTCTGTGTAAAAGTTCCAATTTATCAAGTTTTTCTCTACAAGCAGTAAAAATATTTTCAGCAAACTGTGTAACTATAATAGTTTTCAATGCTTTCGATTGTTTATTTTTATCATTTAAAATAAATATTTTTAATACATACTGTTGGCATTTATTTTTTTAAATAAGTTTTCACAAAATAATTATGTAAAAACTTTTCACAAATTAATTATGTAAAAACTAAAGTAAACTAGATAATTTATGTGTATTGCAATGGGACTTATAGCGGAAAGAATGTATTTTTGTATTAAACTTTTGTTTAATTAAATAAGTGTTTATATTATTAAATTCCCACGATATTCAGCTAAATTCTACAAAAAAAAACTAAAATGTCATTATGTATCTTAAATCTGTGTTAAAATAATTAGAAAACAATAGAGAAATTTCAGAAATATTTAAAAAGATTTTACAAGTGAAACTGATTTAAAATATACTCCCAATACTAACATATTATCAACCAGAGAAAACAATACTGACATTTTTTTTATACCAATACATATAAAATTTACAATTTCTACAATTTTAAATTATTCATGTAAATTTTTCCCAAGTAGCATTTTGACTTTTACTTTTACCCCAATACATTTCATTTATTTCACGTTAATCCTTTACTTATAACTCTATAATAAACACATGATTGTATCAGTCAAAATAAAAATACAAATTTAAATACATGTTGTTACATTTACATGCAAACTTTTTATTCACAATGTTCCTTGTACAAACATTTATATGTCATGACAAATTTTTAAATAAACAACAGCCATCAACAAGCTGTTAATGGTTGTTAAAAAAATAAAATAACATATGCTTGTTGCATCAATGTATTTTATGAAAAACTTGAAGCTACCATGACGAAGGATAATTTACGCAATGCTAAAATTGTTTTAATTAAAACAACCAACCATATTTTGAGGGATATGGTTAAAAAAAAATACATAAAAAAATTTTGACTTTGTATTAAAAATATAAATACAAAATAAAAAATCTACTGGCTCTTACATACACAGAAAAAAATATTTCAAATTATTTTTTAATAAAATTATTAACTAACTTTATATTGGAATTTAATTATATGATTTATTAATATAAGTAATTAATTTTCTAATTGGTTTACAATATTGTTTTTTAATAAAATTACTGCTGTTAATAAAATAAAAAAAATAAAGAAAAAACGAGAGAAAAATATAAAGCCGGTCGAGCCCGATCATATGATACCCTACACCATTGTGTACATTATAATTCGGGGAGGGGTCTTGACTTGGAGTCAAATGTGAACCGATACTCATAAGTGTAAAATAAAACATACGAATACAGAATATTACGTTGATGCTGACATGTATATGAATTTATTCACATTTGGGTGATTCCGGAAAGAGGGCCTTATATAGGAGCTATGGTAAATTATGGACCGATCTTTTTAAAATTTGGCACTATCATTTATCTTCATATAGGACTTATTTGTGTCGATTATTAACTTGATACTAACATTTTAATGGGATTTATGCCCGTTAAAGTGATTTTTTGAAAAGGGGTTTATATGGGAGCTATGGTTAATTATAAACCGATCTTTTTAAAAATCGGCACACTTATTTAGACTTATATAAAACTTATATGATCTAAATTTCATTAAAATATTGCTATATTTAAGGGATTTATGATCGTTAAACCCTTTTCCGGGAGGACATTTTTATGAGGGCTAGGTGAAATAATGGACCGATCATAACAAATTTCAATAGGCTTCGTCCATGGACTAGAAGAAATCTGTGTACCAAATTTCATTAATTTGGGTTAAAAATTGCGACCTATAGTTTGATTACAAAGTTTACATGGACGGACAGACGGTCAGACGGACGGACGGACATCGTTAAATCGACTCAGAAAGTGATTCTAATCCGATTGGTATAAATTAAGGTGGGTCTTAGACCAATATTTTTGGGTGTTACAAACATCAGCACAAACGCATTATACCCTCCCCACCTATGGTGGTGTAGGTTATAAATACAGAAATAAAATAAAATTAAATAAATTTTCAACAATTTTCAGCTCATTACATATATTTAAGCAAAAGAAATAATAATATTATAAATTATTCTATTTACTAATATTATCATTTTGATGACTGGAGCAAAATCAATTAAAAATTAATTAATATAAGCAATTTCGTAATTGAAGTTCATTTTTACTTTTTTCTGTGTACGACTACTATACATAATCTTTATAAACAATGTTAATAGCAACAGCAGTAGAAGCACAAATGATTGAGACTTCACTACTTCAAATCCCAACTGAGATATTTGTTTTTCTGAACTTATGTATATAATTAAATGTACATATGTATCAACTACTGAAACTACCGTTTAGGTACCCAAATAATAACTTATATAATTCAACACAAACAAAAATAATAAACTATTTTCGCTAATGCTAGATATGACTTCTAACGAAATGAAATATTTGTAAAAAAAAAAAATATATTAAAAAAAATCTTGTAGAAACTCCACTAATTGAACTAACCAGAAAACTACTAATATTGCTACTTGACATTCCAAACAACTAAATAAACTTTGAAGCTGTCAAAGATGGGGGGTATATTGATTTTGTCATTCCATGTGTAACATCACATGGAAAAAATCATTTAAGATCCCACAAAGTATATATTTTCTAGGTCCTGGTTAGATTCTGAATCGATCTAGCCATGTCTGTCCGTCGGTCCGTCTGTCTGTTGAAAGCAGGATATAACGGGACAACCTAGGAGGACGAAATTTGGCTCAAACATTTATCTTATAAAAGGTTTGTTTGGTATTGAAAATGGGCAAAATCGATTAATAAACAAAAAAGTAATGGGCTAAATACTAGAAACACAGGGTGTGCGTTGTAGCTTCATTTCATACTTTTCTGCTGATATTTCTTAAAAAAAAGAATGTACGGCAACGAAATTTTGTACAGATAGTTCTAGGGTCAATATAAACTTTTATACAAAAAACGTTTATAAACTTTTATACAAATAGTTCAAGAACCATTGTAAAATCGGAAGCAAAAAATGGGCGTTATTCGCCCACCTCCCAAATAACGTAAAATTTGAAAAAGTTGATGGTGGGTATATAGATTCGGCCAAGCCAAATATAACATTCTCGCTTGTTTTATTTTACTTTTGTAAAAAAAGTTGTTAAAAAGTGAAATGGAAAATTTAGAACATGCCAGAATATAACATCATAAAAGGATAGTGTTTTATATACACAAATATATATATATGTACTCATGATATGTTCAAAGTTCTTTAAAGTGTACTCTGATAGTGATGGTTGTTGATTGCAGTTGCTGCAACAATATCAAGATAGCAAGCAACAAATAATTCTAACCCTTTCATAACTTGTTTTCAAGTTCTATTGTTGCATGCCGTGAAATAGTAAGTAAAATATGTCAAAAATATTTTCAAAATAATAAAAAACAATCTAACTTTTTACAAGAAAACTTTTGAAGTATATAAAATTGTATTTCAGTTTGACATTTACATTATGTTTTTAAAAACATTTTTACTAATGTTAGAAAGTGTAGGATTTTGTTATTATTATTTTTTTTTTTTTTTTTTTGTTATCGGCTTTAAACTAAACTTTAATAGATAAAGGATAATAATAGTAGCTTATTTTACTGTATGAAAAGCTATTACTTTTTCAATTTAAAAGGCAAACATAAGCCCTTGCTAAATATTGTCAAAAAGCATAAGAACAAATTTCCAGGAAAAAATTAAAGAGCATTTTGAATTATCTTTGTTAAAACTTTACTTTAAGTCATTAATAAGCAATGTCCAAGGCTGTATTGTTTGATGTATTAAAAGCAATTTTAATGAAACTTTTAAACTCTGATTTTTCAAACAAAATAACGTATTTACTTTTGATCAACTAGTCATTTTTCTACTTGTGCAAAATTATCAAAATTTCAATTATTTCCATTTGTATACTTAATTATGTACCAACTTATGTATAATACGCACAGAAAAAAATAAAAATGGATTTCAATTACGAAATTTGTTATATTAATAAATTTTTTTATTGATTTTGCTCCAATCATCAAAGTTATAATATTAATTAAGGGGAATTAATTGATTTTAATTTAAATTTCAATTATTTTCTTAATCATATCAATAAGAACTGTTATTGAAAATGTTATAAATATCTATTAAACTGTTTATTGATTCGATTCTTAAATTAATTATATTTATACCACTTCACAAATACGCTTCTTCCAATAATAAACACGAATTTTAGTTTAAATTTTTATTGCAATACATCAAATATTTAAAGAGTACAAAAATAATTTTACAATATAGTTTATAATTTAGGTGAAATATTATAATGATTATAAGTAAACATAACGTACATGATATAAAATTAATTACGTATATTAAGGACACAGTGTCATTTGATGTTAGGAAAGACGTTTAAGTTTGAGATAGTTACTTCAACCTAAGGAAAGAGATATTAATGCTTATAGCACATTATAAATCTTAAAAATATCACATCGTCACTAGCCATAGATCTATTCGAATATTAAACCTATTTTTGTGCCCAAATAAAGGTTGTTTATGTGAGCCATACTCGTTAAAGTCTTATTTTTCACACAAAGGAGTCTACCATTTCCATTAAATGATTATCGAGACGACACTGGCGGCAAAAAGAGTATAATTTGTCATTGCTCTGGAAATGTTTTGTTCATAAGCGAACAAATTTATGGCTAGTGATAAAAACAAATTCGTACTTACTCATAATACAGAAACGAGAAACGTAGTAAAAACTCCTCCGTCTTTAATATTTGCATCAAATTGCAGGATAAACTAAAATTGCATCTAGAATAACACCAGAAAACATTTCAACAAAAATCTTTCAAAGCCTTATACATAAATCCATACTCACGAAATAGTTCTATATTCGCTTTTAATTCCGGAATGGAAGGAAATTATCGCAATATTATTTTTTCTTGGGAAGGTCCAAAATAGCCAGAAATTATGTGCATTAAATATAAATTTATACAAAATTTATTTAAAAAAATTTTAATTTTTTGTTTGAATTTTTTATAGAGCTGTCAATTTTTGTAGAAAAAAATATAAGTAATTATTAAATTTATTGTATTAATAATTATTATAATTAAAGTTATATATAAAATGAAATAAGAAATTAATTGAGAAATTATGTCGAATAATTTTTTCTGTGCGTATGTACATTAGGGTGGTCCAACATTGTATAAGAAAACCAAACTGTATAGCATATTTAAACGTACCTAAAATTATGAAAGGCGACATCATTTAGAACATATTTGCCAAATTTCAATTAAATATATCCGTTAGCCGTATTAAAAAGTAATTTAAGAATGGCTTAAAGACAATTTTAATAAAAATTTGTTGATATATTTTTAATAAAATCGGACAAGTGAAGATTTCAATCCGGGATTTCTCGTCCCCGGATTCTCGGTAAATTTGCAATTTTTCTTGTCCCGCTTTAAAAGCTGCATGATTTTTAACAAAAGCTTATATATTTAAGTACCGTTTTAAAGAAGATTAAGCTAAAAATCCAACTGGTAATTATATCTTAACCACAATGTCATTAACATAGCTGTTACTTGTGAATAAAATAAAAATTAAAATACTTTTTTATTTTATTTCCATTTCTTCCCAGCAAAAACTGGTAAGCTAGCAGGTATAATTGGAAATAACAATAAACTACTTATTTTCAACAATTAGTTACTTTTGTTCGAGTTGTCCACGAATTCTAGTAGTTAATTTTCTAATTCTAGTATACTCAAAAATATGTAGCTATTTTTTAGTTTACTGTTTACAAAAAAAAAAGTGCATTTTTTTTGTTTGTAGAATGTTAACTGGTTCTTGTAAGATGGTATCATTGATGTGTTTATGTAACATAATTCCCAAAATACGCCTAATTTTTTGTCTCTTGTAAAACGTTATTTTTGGTTCATTAGTTTTCTTACATCTCTATGCATTGATCGATAAGAAAATTTGTCTTAATGTATTTCTATGTAGGCGTTGTGTTTTACAGTCCCCAATTTGAGAGTTTCTTCAATTAATGCAGTTGTATTAATAAAACAGTAGTACTTCTAAAGATTTGTTAATTAAAGTAATGGGATAAATAAGTAGTTTATAAGATCATTACCAGTTAGTACTTACTAGGCTTTTCAAAATAACTACATTTGTAATAACTACTACTTTCCAAGAAATGTGTGAAGAAAGTACTACTCATTACCCAAATTCAAAAAGTTTTTGTTGGGTTATTTCTAATTGAAAATATTTGTTAATAAATTTATTAATTTTAAAATAAAAACATTAAGAATTTCTTTTTGAATTTATTATAATTTTTTATCTGAATGTACAAAATAAATTAAAAAAGAAAATATTTTATTTAATCAAAAATAAAATAAATATTTGTTTAAAAGAAGAAAATCAAATGTTTTTTATTTGATTATTCTTACCTTAAATAATATTCATATGTATTTAATTTAAATAAAAAAAAAAAATCAACAAATTGGTATGATTTTTATTTGAAAACAATATATTCATATGACTTGTTAACAAATGGAAAAATTAACTAATTTTTATTTAAATTAATTTCAAGTAACTGAAAATCGCAGATACTGGCACTGTCAGATTACCCAATTTGTGCACAGTCTTCCCGGCCGAAGTATATACTATCAACGTGTCAGCGAAGCGAATTCAGGAATTTAATTTCTGCGCTTCGAATATTGTATATGTAGACAGCCTTACAGCAATCAAGGTGTGTTGACGACTGTATACGCTCCTTAACTAAGCTCAGACACCTTCGGGTTGAGCTGATATGGGTTCCGTGCCATACAGGTATACGAGGTAACGAAATGGCGGATTAATGCATCGGCTTTGGACAAGGCACTCACTTGCGAGGATATTTTCACCCTCTTCGTTGCTGTATCCAATACTCTTGATAAATGGGCGGTGAATGAAATGGAACTAGGGTGGTCCTCAATCACCATTCATAGAATGTTAAGGACTTTCTGTCCACTCCGTTCCCGGAGCAGAACTAGAGCATTACTATCTCTTGACATGTCATCGGTAAGGCTTCCCGTAGGCATTATGATCGGGCGTATATCGGTACATATGGGTTACCCAGGAAATAGCTTTTGTATAAGTTGTTTAGATGAGAAAGAGGAAGAATCTGTACAACATTTGTTATGTGAATGTCCAGCACTGAAAGGGCGTAGACTGAGACACCTCGGTAGACAACTCTTCCACGATCTGGATTGCCTCAATGATATGCCACTGTAAAACCTTAATTTTAGGGTGGACCAACGGAACGTTAGTTTTTTTTATAGAAAGGGAAAGAAGCTTTCTTCCCATATAGGGCATCACAATGGGCCTAAGAGCCTCCGAGTAAACTCGTTATAGCGGGCGACCCTTAAAACCTAACCTAACTGAAAATCATGTTACAAAAAGTGTAAAATGATGTGAAACAATTTTATTTCTAAAAATATAAATAAAATGTATGGTTATTAATAAGGTATTATATACAATTCATTAGATGATTTACATGGATTTACTAAACACAGAAAAAAAAAAAAAAAATATTTAAAATTATTTTTTAATAAAATTATAACCTATCTTTATATTGGAATTTAATTATATTATTTATTAATATATTTAATTTTCTAATTGGTTTACAATTTTTTTTTTAATAAATTGACAGTTTTTAATAAAATATAAAGAATATTTAAAGATTTGTATATAAAAATACAAATATAAAATAAATTTAAGTCAATTTAAATAAATTTAAGTCAATTTTCAGCTCATTATATCCATTTAAAAAAAAAAAAAAAATAAAAAATAAGTTATAATAAAATCAATTATTCTAGTTATTAATATTATCATTTTGATGATTGAATTAAAAATTAATTAATATTAGCAATTTCGTAATTGAAGTCCATTTTTACTTTTTTCTGTGTATAGCATGAATTCAATTTAACATCTTATTAAAATGTCAGTACCCGGCAGTGTTGCCTTAAGCCTTTTTAATGCTAAATCTACCCTTTTTATTTTGCTTTTAGCCTAAAAATTTTCGTTTTAGCTTCTAGCTTTTTTCTCTAGCCTTTTCTGGTTTTTAGAATAGCTTTAAAAAGGCTAAAATTTCAGTATTTCAACAAAGAAAAAAATTATTTCTTATTTGCTTTTACTAATTTTATTTTTACAGAAAAGTCGATATTATTTATATTTAACAAAAATTTTCGACTGCGGCGCTTTTATTTTCATATGAAAAATAACTAAAATTTGTATGAGAATTTTGTGGGCAATTTTTCATTGGATCATGTTGTCCTAAAAAAGAGCATTTAGCCTTTTCTGAACTTTTTTAAAGTCCAATTTAGCCTCTTTCTCACCTCCTGGCAACACTGGTACCCAGCAAGTGAAAAAGCATAATTGTTTAAAACAATCCTGTAGACATCCTAAACATACATTATAAATGAAGTAGTCAGTAGTATAGTCAACATGCGGAATTTATCTCGTAGAAATTTGACAAAATATTGAGAAAATTAAGAAAAAAAGTATGCAGTGAATCCCTCACATCTTACTTATTCATATTATTTTCAACTAAAAAAAAAAAAAATTGGAATAAAATTTTATTTCGATGACCGTGTAGAAAAATGAAATAGGTCTATATATTACACACGATGTCCTCTTTCAAAGTTTTATGAAGGTATTTTAAAATTTGCGTTACCTTTTTGATATTTTCATACAATGTTGGATCACAATTTAATATTGTTTTAACTAACATTTGAATTACCTCTAAGTTTTCAGATAAGACGATCATTATTAAATTTTATTTCTGATATGTTTAATTCTTGTCGCAAAAACGACATTGTTTTATGGTATATATCTTTTAAATAAGATTATAAATACTGCTTAATACTCTTAAAACTCTTTCACGACAGCATTCACTCGAGTTAATAAAGCAATTGATCAACTTTCTTTTTCTCAGTACATTTACAATTTTATTTTAAATCTGCTGGCAAAAATGGGTCTAAGTTGTTCAACTAATGAGAATAGTATTACTTATAGATTTTAATCAGGGATCCCGGGAAATCGAAAATTTTTCCCGCTATCCCGGGAAATCAAAAAGTCCGGGAAATTGTGATCCCTACAGACAAGTCATTTTCGAGATATGCTTCAGTATATAGTGCAACATGCTTAATTTTACAAATCGCGATTTATCGCGAGAACTAGAGTCAATTCAAAAAAGTGGATTAGAGGCTTCGTACTTAATACCGTGTATCCAAATTGAATGAGAAACTCTGTGCCACAAAATCCGTGTTTCCCTGTGTTATTAATTGTTGGATATGAATAAATTATTTGTGCTCTCATTTTTGTTTTTTACTATTACTCACTATAAAATAGTGACAATTAACAATTTTTATTATGTTTAAATTGTTCCTTTATAAAAATATAAAATTATTTTTATGAATTTAAATAATTATTAACCCCGCTTCCTTTAAAAGTACATACAAATTTCATATTTAAATTTTTCTAAAGCTTTTGTAGTGTTGTAACTTGAATTATAGCCATAACCAAACATGTAATGTTCATGCACATAACTACAATGACAATTCGAATATACATAACAAGAGTTTATGGTTTTCAATGGAGGAATTTCAATGTTAAAGTGAATGTCATAACTATAGCTAGAATATTAAGGAAGCATGTTTGTATTAGATACGCTAGGACAACTGTAAATTTTTTATTGTATTACTACCTATCTACTTCCTGTGTTACATGGCACGGTATGGCGAATGTTAAAGAGCAAACATGTAAAATGTGCATTTGAATATGACTCGCTGAATTTGTATATATGTGAAACTTCCCGTTAACTTGGTTATGTTTGCACGTGTGGTTTTTGGTATTTCCTATATGCTCTTCCAGTACGCACATACGCAAATACTTATATCAGTATATATTGTAGATACTCACTCATTTCTAAATACAACAATATTTCCGCTAGTTTTTGTTTGTATGTGTATGTAAACATATATGTTTACATACACATATAAGAATTATGCACGAAAAAATTCGTGCACAATCTTGGGCTTATAACTTTTGATGTGGTGAAAAATAAATAATTCTGTTAACTGGTTTACAATTGTGATTATGCTCACTAGCCATGTGCTAAGTTTCATGGTAATAGCGAAACTAGTTTTTCTTAAAATGGAAATTGAACAAAAAACATCTAAACACATAATTCAAAATTTTCATGAAATCTTATAACGGTCATAAAAAACAATTGCTTGGAAGTCAGTTGAGTCACAAAATGCAGTTTTTTTGGGTCATAATATTATACAAAGAAGTCAGGGTCAATGAATGGAAACCTGGTAGTAGAAAAAAAAAATAGTATCTCCAGGTTATAGAACTCAAACAAAATAGAAAGGATTTTGAGAGAAAATTTCCTCATCTCTGGAAGAAAAGTGTCACAAAAGTTTAATTGCTTTGAATCTTTACCAGAAAATTTTAATGAAAATATAATCTGAAGACGTATGAAGTACAAAAAAATCCTAATTGAAACCTAAGCAAGAATTTGAAGGTAACAAAAATAATGTGAAAGTACTTCAGAGGAATTTTTTCATAATTATGATAAGTGTATAATAGACGATGAAACATTCGTAAAAGGTGACTTTTTTCAACTTCCTGGCCAGGAATTCTATGTTGCATATGCTGGAGAAAATATGGCCGATAAATATCGTGTATCAAATAAATCAAGATTTTGAAGAAAGTTTTTGATTCGGAAAGCCATATGCATATGCGGGAAAGAAGCACTTAAAAACAATATTTTTTTTCAAATTTTACGTTATATGAGTGGTTTCCGATTTTACAATGGTCATTGAACTATTTGTACAAAATTTCGTTGACGTTTTACCTTATATGGGAGGTGAGTGGTAAAGTGGGCGGACCACGCCCATTTTTGGTTTCTAAGTTTATATCGACTCTCAAACTATTCGAACAGAATTTCGTTACCGTACATGCTTTTTTTTAGGAAATATCAGCAAAAAAGTATGAAATTCGAGCCCTATCCTGCTTTCAACAGACAGACGAACATAGCTAGATCGACTCAGAATCTAGCCAGGACCCAGAAAATATATACCTTATGAGGTCTTAAAAAATTCCTTCGATATGTTACACACGGAATGACAAAATCAATATACCCCCCATCTTTTTGATAGTGGGTATAAAAATGGATGCTCTTTTCCTGGCCTGTTCTCGCTTCTTCTCATTACAGCAACAAAACAACGTAGTGGTAACAAAAATAACGTAAGTGTTTATACCGAAAAAGGTTTGAAAATAAGTGGACTTATTTGGAGAAACAAAATGTCCAAAACACAATAAAACCCTTAATTGGAAGAATTCTGGAAAACACCAGATATTTCCTTTAAAACCAATAGGAAATAATTTATTCTTTTATGTTTAGAACGTGAACAGAACAGTCATTAATAAAAATATAATGTAGAAAAATTTGTTCGTTGGTTTAGTTTCTATAAGCTGATTTTTATGCACGGATTTTTTCGTGCGCAGTCCTTATATTTGTTAACCACCAAGATAATACTTGATTTAGGTAGAATAAACAAATATAAAAAGCACTCATCTATGAAATAGCGGATTTACATAAATAATCCACTAAAAATGGATTTTCAACAAAACCCTAAATTTCGCAAAAACAGATTTTCAACAAAAATAGGTTTAAAAAAGCAATTAATCGAAGTTTAACCAAGAAAAGAAGTTTTTGATAGCTAATTCAAAAAAAAAAAAAAATAAATAAATGTATTAAAGAAATATTTTATACAAAATAGGTTTTCTTTAAAAAGCACGCAAGGGAATAGTTAAAAGTTTAGTTTACTTACAAATATTCGAAAATTACTGTATTAATATAAATTTGCTACACTCAAAAAATTTTGTAAGTAAATTTAACAGAAAAGTTAGTAAAAACAAATAATATTTCATTTAAAAAACGGACTGCTTACATTTCATTTGAAACAAATTAAAATTTCAATTGTTTTTGAATGTTGATTTTTTAACTAACAAAAACATTAAAAATTACTGATAGTTTTGTTATTTTTACTAACATTATATAACATAACAAATAAATAATTCCTAATGTTTTTTCATTTTTTTTTTTTGTTTTTTTTTTTTTTTTTTGTTTTTGTTTTTTAACCAATTAATGCCTACTGTTACGTATATGTAACGCGACAAAGACAAAGTTTAAAACTATATTGTCAAAAAACGGAATAATATATGTGGGATTTTTATATTATTAAAGCTTGACGGCTTTTAATTTAAACACAAATTATATTATTTTTAATAATAAATTGTGTATATTTTATTAATTAAAAACTTAAGATTATTTTACACTTTAATATAGTGGATGTCGCTGGTCAACTTTAATTATTTACTCATAACTTCTTTGCACAACGTTTTAGACAACTTTTCAACTGATAATTTTAACTTCTCAACTCTCAATCTTTCAACACTACCTTTTATATTATTCTCCTACACTACTCGCTACATTTCAAAGTACCAGAAAGTTCCCAGCGAGTTAACCCTATAACTATCCTTGTCTCGTCCATTAAAAGTCCGTTTATCAAAATGCAAGTCCCCATCCAGAATGTTCGTCTTTCGTTATAAGATGTCTCGTCCATATCTTGTCTGTAGCCTACGTGACTAGTTACTATCTTATTCTAGAATATTCTGTCCGTTAGTAATATTAACCCCTTCGTTACCAACGTCTGCCAGATCTGGTGACGCGACCAGACTCCAATCCCACATATAAAATTAAATTTTGTTATGAATTGTGTAGTTCAATATTCGTCCTGCATCCTCAAATATTATTTTTTCTACAAAATTTAATTTCATATTATTCCGTTTTTTGACAATATAGTTTTAAACTTTGTCTTTGTCGCGTTACATATACGTAACAGTGGGCATTAATGGGTTAATAATAAAATGTATTTATAATAATTTTTATTATGGCAAAATTAAATATTCAGGTATGTGATGGAAAACGATTTCGAAAACGGATCGATTTTCAATCGAAAAAATGTGTGATGTATTTATATTTTCATTTTTGTTATTGATAAAAATTATATTTAAATCACTTTCTATTAGATTTTATTACATAATTTTGTATATTCCTTTAAACTTAATTGTTATTTTTTTATAATATATTACTTACTGTAGTTTATTTAAAATGTTTTCATTTATGTATAAAAGTAAAGAAAATTTAGTTATTTCCCAAAGAAAATTATTTTTTAACCTTTTATACACGTTGTTCAAAAAACAAACTACCAAAGTTACAGTTAATATTTTCTTAAAATGAAAATATTAACTGTAACTTTGAAAATTAAGAAAAATAAATAGAATATAATCTGGTAAGTAATTTCTCCAATTTGTGCTAAATAAATACACAGATCATGTTCATTTACAGTTGTTGCTTCGACAGATATGTTGCTCAGATGAAGGAAAATTGGAAGAAAATTCTTCATATTATTTTAAGAAAGTGGTAAGTTCTGAATCCAATATCATTATCTTTACACAGAAAAAAATTACGACAAGTCGATTGTTTTATTAATTACAAAATTCGTCAATACAATTATTTTTTTAATTAAAAATGCACCAACAACCATATTTGTAAATTTAATAAACATTTTTGTTGCTTAAAATTGTTAACACTTAAAAATATTTTTCAACAACGAATTTGTAATATTAAATAAAAATATATTTAACAAGAAACGAACTATATTTACCAATAGGTTTGTTCCATTAAACAATTATGTTGTTAACATTAGTTCAGTTTTTTCACATATTAAAAATTTAATTTAATGAATTTTGAATAATTTCTAAATTAATGCATTTTTGTTCATTCATTTTATATTTTGCAAAAATTATTAATAATAAAGTAAGTGTTAGATAAAGATTCTTCTATAGGTGAACTGTTAAAAAATCAAATTGTAAATTTGTTATCCAATTTGAATTACTTTTCTAGACGACAGCTTCAATTCTTTAGCTATTGCTAATGTTCCGTTTGTTTATATTATCTAAAATTTGCTAAATTAATTGCTAAATTAATTTTCCTTAATATATTTTAGGAATAATTATTTCATATTTTTACATTACTTGACACATATTTTTATTTTTTCAACAAGAAATTGAAAATCAACTAGTAAAATTGTAAATATGACAACATACAATTGTATTAATAAAACAAGTTGTTACTTTTTGGTTGTGTGCCAACAAAAATATTTTAATTAATTGGTAACTATTACAATTTTTTTTTATACCCTTCACCACAGGTGTAAAGGGTATATATAAGTTTGTCATTCCGTTTGTAATTTCCACAATTTTCGTCGGAGAGCAAAAAGTTTATATTTTCGGAATCCTTGTAAGAAGCGATGACGATTGGACCATGTCCGTCGTGTGTCGGTTGAAATGGCGTTTATGAAGCCCACCGATAACTGACATATATAATATGTATGTCAAACGATCGGAAATGCTTTCGAGAATTTTGCTATTGGAATTCAGCAAGATAGGTTCATACAATGCGGAGATATGTTAAAAAAACCGGTTTTTAGAACCGGTTTTCCAGTTTCTGAAGCCTCTGTATACACTACGGACTTCGTTTTTACAAAGAATTCTCGGACATTTTTTTCTGAATTTTTGTTCTGAAAAAATGAAATAAATCGGTTCAGTGATAACTGAGATATTGGACAAAACGCATTTTTTATTTTTTGAAGCCTTGGTTTAAGCTATAGATTTTTATTTTTATACAGATTGGTCACAAATATTTTTATAAAATTTCAGTTTTTTGAATCAGGTAGATCGGTTTATAAATGGTGGAGATATGCTTTAAAAACCGGTTTTTAGAACCGGTTTTTTAGTTTCTGAAGCCTCTGCATATACCAGGGACTTCGAATTTTTAAAGGGGGCTCGAAAATTATTTTATGAATTTTTGTTCTGAAAAAATTAAATAAATCGGTTCAGTAATAACTGAGATATCGGGGAAAACGAATTTTTTATTTTTGAAGCCCTTATTCAAGCTATAGATTTTTATTTTTATATAGATCAGTCATAAATATTTTTATAAAATTTCGGTTTTTTTAATAAACCAAATTCGTTCATAATCAACAGAGTTATGGCCCAAAAACAAATCTGTTAAGAATATAAATACACCAACAAACATGTATATTAAGCATTGTAATGACTATTAGTGACGTTTTTTGTTTTTTGTATACACAAGTAGTTTAGTTATCAACAGCAGTATAACAGTGTTGTTGTTGTTGTTCTTTGTATATGCAGTCTGTACAAAAATAAATAGACATGGAATTGTAGTTGTTTATTTTTAAAAACTAAAACATATCTGTTAAGAATATACATAAATACATACACAAACATGTATATTAAGCATTGTAATGACTATTAGTGACGTTTTTTGTTTTTTGTATACACAAGTAGTTTAGTTAGCAACAGCAGTAATATAATGAATAACAGTGTTGTTGTTGTTCTTTGTGTATTCAGTCAGTTTGTATATAAATGAAATTGAAAAAAGATTCGGCTGTGCCGAATCTTTGATACCCTTCACTATATTACCATCTTACCATCTTATCGACATCATATTACCATATTACCGACAATTAATAAAATTTTCGCCTTAACGTATGCTTGCATATTTTCTAAATCTAAATTTTTTTCAAACTACGAAAATTTGAATATGAAAAAAAAAACAATCATAACAGGCTTTGCTTTTAAAAAAGAAACAACAACAATTCCATATATATTTATTTTTGTATGTACAAACTGACTGAATACACAAAGAACAACAACAACACTGTTATTCATTATATTACTGCTGTTGCTAACTAAACTACTTGTCTATACAAAAAACAAAAAACGTCACTAATAGTCATTACAATGCTTAATATACATGTTTGTGTATGTATTTATGTATATTCTTAACAGATATGTTTTAGTTTTTAAAAATAAACAACTACAATTCCATATCTATTTATTTTTGTACAGACTGCATATACAAAGAACAACAACAACACTGTTATTCATCATATTACTGCTGTTGATAACTAAACTACTTGTCTATACAAAAAACAAAAAACGTCACTAATAGTAATTACAATGCTTAATATACATGTTTGTTGGTGTATTTATATTCTTAACAGATTTGTTTTTGGACCATAACTCCGTTGATTATGAACGAATTTGGTTTATTAAAAAAACCGAAATTTTATAAAAATATTTATGACTGATCTATATAAAAATAAAAATCTATAGCTTGAACAAGGGCTTCAAAAATAAAAAATTCGTTTTCCCCGATATCTCAGTTATTACTGAACCGATTTATTTAATTTTTTCAGAACAAAAATTCAGAAAATAATTTTCGAGCCCCCTTTAAAAATTCGAAGTCCCTGGTATATGCAGAGGCTTCAGAAACTAAAAAACCGGTTCTAAAAACCGGTTTTTAAAGCATATCTCCACCATTTATAAACCGATCTTCCTGATTCAAAAAACTGAAATTTTATAAAAATATTTGTGACCGATCTGTATAAAAATAAAAATCTATAGCTTAAACCAAGGCTTCAAAAAATAAAAAATGCGTTTTGTCCGATATCTCAGTTATTACTGAACCGATTTATTTCATTTTTTCAGAACAAAAATTCAGAAAAAAATGTCCGAGAATTCTTTGTAAAAACGAAGTCCGTAGTGTATACAGAGGCTTCAGAAACTGGAAAACCGGTTCAAAAAACAGGTTTTTTGAACATATCACCGCATTGTATGAACCTATCTTGCTGAATTCCAATAGCAAAATTCTCGAAAGCATTTCCGATCGTTTGACATACATAGTATATATGTCAGTTATCGGTGGGCTTCATAAACGCCATTTCAACCGACACACGGACGGACGGACGGACGGACGGACGGACGGACGGACATGTTCCAATCGTCATCGCTTCTTACAAGGATTCCGAAAATATAAACTTTTTTGCTCTCCGACGAAAATTGTGGAAATTACAAACGGAATGACAAACTTATATATACCCTTTACACCTGTGGTGAAGGGTATAAAAATAAATTTATATGGAATTGTTGTTGTTTCTTTTTTAAAAGCAAAGCCTGTTATGATTGTTTTTTTTTTTATATTCAAATTTTCGTAGTTTGAAAAAAATTTAGATTTAGAAAATATGCAAGCATACGTTAAGGCGAAAATTTTATTAATTGTCGGTAATATGGTAATATGATGTCGATAAGATGGTAAGATGGTAATATAGTGAAGGGTATCAAAGATTCGGCACAGCCGAATCTTTTTTCAATTTCATTTTAAGTATTATTGACTAACTTTAAAATTTCACATATATCAATAGATTTTTCAACTTCAGAAATAAGTCAAAGTGAAGAGAATATAAGTTATATTATTCCCGTCGTATATATCTAAGGAGCAACATTTTATAATTTTTTGCCTTAGAACTAAGCGCATGTAATTGTAAGTAAACGTAATTTATATCAAAATGTAAACAAAGAAGAAATACACAAAATATTTAATGTAAGAAAATGAAAAAAACAGTCGTTTTTAAGTAGGTAATTTTTTGTAGTTAACCCATTAATGCCCACGGCGATCTAGCCAATTTAGAGATTTAAAATTTTGAACATCATGTCAACTGAGGCATATAGATAATACAGATAGACATTGAATATATTATATTTGGATTAGTAAAGAAGTTATAAGCCGTTGCATTTACGTAACAGTGGGCATTACTCACTAATTTGTGGACCTTGTATTTTCTATATAAAGTTGATGTGCTATATAAATAAAACCTGAAAAATTTAAAAAAATGCCCAAAAAAAAAAAAAAAAGAAGATTTATTTAAGAAGTTTTACAACATTTGTAGTAATTTATCATTGAAAAACTTTCCTAAATTCATATATGAGACCAAGTGACTACATCCGGTTACCGGAAATGCCTTCCTCTGCATGATCTAGGATCGCATCTTTCTCATGATCTGCGTTTTCATGCTGAGAGATGACACAAGAATAAGGATATACAAAATTAAATCTGACCTGAATGCGTCTGTAGTACCTTGTAAAACTTCTTAAATAAATCTTTTTTTTTTTTTGCATTTTAAAAAAAAAATACATTTTTCAGGTTTTATTTATATAGCACAAGAGCTTTATATAGAAAATACAAGGTCCACAAATAAGTGAGTAATTCTCACTGTTACGTATATGTAACGGCTTATAACTTCCTTACTAATCCAAATATAAACAATTTTTCAATGTCAATGGGTTTATATGCCTCAGTTGACATGATGTTCAAAATTTTAAATCTCTAAGTTGGCTAGATCGCCGTGGACATTAATGGGTTAATATACAGTCATAGTCATATACATTTACATATTTTAAAAATTTTCGAAAATTTGGAAAAGAAATATGATTACATTTTTTGGCCTTTTGCTGACGAATATGAAAATAATTTTAAATTCTGTTTTATTTTTAATACCAAAAGTAGCAACTTTGTTTGTTCAATTTAAATTTCAACATACAAAAAAGGAATGTCAAAAAAAAAAAAAGTATTAAAAAAAAAATTATGTTTGTGTAAAATATTCGTGTTACGGGAATTAAAATTCAGTAAATGTGCGTGAAAAAATTATAAAAATATTGCGGGCTAGTGGAAAAATGTGTCGCGTGTGTAATTTTCCTTAAATTTTAAGGAAAAAATTTGTTTATTTTGTGTTGTTTTTCTTTCTTACAAGTGTGTTGAATTCACACAAAACTTGTATGTGAGGAGATAGAAATGTTGTTGTACGAAAGACACCCATTTTCCATTCTTAGTATTCATTGATATAAACATTAAAAAATAAAGTTTTTTGTATGAAAAAATTTGATGAAATATTGTTTAAAATAGTGGACCATTTTGTCCCAGAACGATTTATATTGAGAGTTTTAGCAAACATAATATTTTTTTCATTAGAGGAAAAAAAAAAAATTGAAAGGGTAGAAATTCTATTTGCATTCTGAATACATTTTTATACGATAGTAATTTTGAATTGAGATTGAGAATTTTTATGGAATTTCAAAACAAAAAGTCGCCAAGGGATTTTTTTAACTGCTTTAAAACCTAAAAAAAACCTAAAAATTTGTTTATTTGATAACACTAAAAACAAAAAATGCTGTATTTTAAGAAAAACTACAAAATTCAATTTTATTAATAACAAAATATTTTAAATTTATTTTACAATAATTTTTATTATTGCAAAAAAAAAGTAGCACTCATGGAGTAGAATTATATTGTGATCTTGACTTAATTTTAAATAATGTTTTTCAGAACAAGTACTTAAAAATTAGTACCGTTTTTACTTTTATTATAAAATGTTTAACTATTTTATTTATAAAATCAAATACTTAATAATTTTACCAATTTGATTTACTCTAACATATTAAATTTATTATATTATTACAATTTGTGGTATTTTTTAGAAAATAAACAAAATTTAAATAAATAAATCAAAAATAAAATAAATTTAGATGTCTTTTTAAGTGCAAAAGGAATATTTGTTATTTTAACTATATGTGTATGTGAAATATGTAGAAAATTAAGAATATAAACCAAAGAAATGGATATAATTTACATACTACTATTGTCTGATACAAATACAAACAACGTGCATTAGGGTGGTCCAAAATTCGTTTAAGCATGATACCAAACTTAAATGATGAAAGAGAATATTATTTATTATTTATTCATTATTAATATGCAGACAAAAGTTTTTTTAGATATAATCAAAGTTAAATTACCTATAGAATCTTATGAAACTTGTTCAAGATATTTGAAATGAAATTCCTCTTTCATAATTTTATGTACATTCGAATGTACTTCCTTCGTTTTTCCATTGTACCACCATAATGTACATGTATTTAGTGCTGTATATAAAAATATTTAAAAATGCATTTATAGAAATCTAGCATGGAAAATTTATAAATTCCAAATAAATTTTTCTTTTTTGCTCTCTTCCAGTTCTCTTAAATTAAATAGTACCTAAAGCCAATTTTTATAAAGGATTATGTTGAAAATTTTAAAAGTAATCTTCATGAGAACATTTAATAAAAAAATTCTGTTCTATAATTGTTTTAAATTTTTTGGAAGATTGACCATAGCTGTTACAGACAATTCTTTCTCGGAAACCAAACTAAGTTAGCAAAAAAAAATATACAAACTCACTTTTCATTCCCCCTGTCTCGATTTTTTTTATTAAAAAAATAATCATTGTTGAAAATTTTGCCTAAATATTACATTGAAGTAATAGTAATGGTTTTCATTTATTTCTCTAGCATTTTTCTTAATTAACAAAAAAAATAAAAAAAAGGATTTCATTTTATCTGTACTTTTATTTACTATATGGATTACTCATATTTATTTTTAACTAAACTTTCTATTCAAATGATTATTTGTATAAAAATATGAATTTGTATTTATATTTTGCTTTCGTTATTTGCTATTCAATAGTGGAAACGGAAACAGGATAATATCCACATTTTTTTTTTATCTATTCAGATTTCTTATAACAATACGTAATGATATTTTTCCGGTATTTCAATTCATGCATAAACTACAATCAATTGAAATCTATTTGCTTATGATTGTTGATGGCTTTGTGGGTTTTAATATATTGAATACATAGATTATTATTTCATATTGTATATGCGACATTCCAGTAGTACAAATAGTCTTTCAACTTAATATTATATGGGCATATTTATACACGTGAACAACAGTTTATGGTGAAAAAAGTTGAGTTTTTTATACCCTTCACCACAGGTGTAAACGGTATATATAAGTTTGTCATTCCGTTTGTAATTTCCACAATTTTCGTCGAAGAGAAAACATTTTTACATTTTCTTGATCGTTATATGAAATGATGTCGATAGGACGATGTCCGTCTGTCCGTCCGTTCGTGTGTCTGTCGGTTAAAATGGAGTTTATGAAGACCACCGACAACTGCTATATATAAAGTATATATAAAACGATTGGAAATTCATTCGAAAATTTTGCTATTGAAATTTAACAAGATCGGTCTAAAAACCGTTTTTTTTTTTGTTGTTTTTTTTTTTTTTTTTTTTTTTTTTTTGGCGAATTCGCTAACATAATTTTCCTTTTGACACAATTATTTAAAAAATAAAAGTTATATAAATATGATCTTAAATGGTTTTTCAAAGGCCTACAACTATATTCATTTGCATTCAAAAACGTTTACTTCAAAATTTTAACAATTAAAATTTATTAATGACCAAACAAAAAAAAGTAATCAGAATCAGAATCAGAGATCCCTAAAGCACTTCATTTTTTTTTTTAATTTTTTCGTCACGGTGAAAATGTTGATGTAAAAAATAAAATTTATGTAAGCGAAGCCGTTTTTGGATATACCTCAGAGTTAAAAATACTTCTGCTCGGCCGAAGGCCAACTATTATGAAAAATATTGTTTTGGGTGATTTTCCCTTGTGAGATTATTCGTACAGCCTTGGAATACTTTTTATACATTATTTGAATTATTATTTTTCTAGTCAGTCAAAATAACTCAGTTTTGGTGGAAACGCATTTTGCTTGAGCACATCTAAGGACCAGTGTTAAAACTATTAAAATATGACTCAAGGTTTTTTCAAGATACATCCTAAAATCAAGGGAGTTCTAAAAAATTACGAAGTTTGTAGAAATCGTTGTTTCGGTGTCACGTGAATTATCGAAAAGAAATTGGATTGACCGAATTATCATCAGTGAAACGCTGCTAAAACGCAATGAAATCGAACTTTTTTAAAGTGGATTATTACTTTATATAAAAAATAGCCACATTTCTAGAAAGTTAAGCGAAAAAAAGGAAAAGGAAATTATGCACTATGTGCTACGAAATAATCAGTTCTGAATTCTACTGTTTACAACTCTATCATTTCAACGAAGTTATCAAGAAAGAGCACACATTTTTGAACATCTGTAAAAATATAGTGCACTTATAAACGACAAAAGTTCAAAGATGAAGATATTGTAACGCAGAGAAAACACTTCAGATCCCCCACCTTAAAGTATTCCGTTCGACTCAGAATCACTTTCAGAGACGATTTAACGATTTTCGTCCATCCGCTGTTCGATTGGTCGAGATGGACAGCCATCTAAAGGTTGTGCGCATAGTACAGGTCGCAAATTTGAAGATAATTTTATACAATTTGGTGCATATAATTTATTATTATTTTTTTTTCACAACAACAAAGACTATTGAACGTGGCTATGATCATGGCTCATTATTTCATCTAGTCCTTATAAAGTTCCAACACTCAACAAAATGAAATTTGGCTCAAATGAATTTTATATAAATATAAATCTGTGTGCCAAATTGCGTGTATATAGGTCCATAATTGACCATGTGAATCCTTCTTCCGAAAATCATTTTAATGTACATAAATCCCATGGCAATATTTTCAACTTAATTTTCGAAACAACAAATTTTTGTACAAGTATATTTGACAGTGCTAAAGGAAGATCGGTCTATAATTTATCATAGCTCCCATATAATGCCCACTTTCTAGAATTACCTAAAAGTGCATAGTTATTGTAAATGTTAGTATCGACGAAATATTCTGTATTCATATACATATGTATATTGTACCATCACAGAAAAAAATAAAAATGGATTTCAATTACGAAATTTGTAATATTAATTAATTTTTAATTGATTTTGCTCCAATCATCAAAATGATAATATTAATAACTAGAATAATTGATATTATTATTAATTCTTTTCCTTAAATAGATGCAATGTGCTGAAAATTTTTGAAAATTTACTTAAATTTATTTTATTTCTGTACTTTTATAGACAAATATTTAATTTTTCTTTATATTTTATTAACAGCTGTCAATTTATTAAAAAACAAAACTGAAAACCAATTAGAAAATTAATTATAGTAATAAATCATATAATTAAATTCCAATATAAAGTTAATTAATAATTTTTTAAAAAAATTATTTGAAGTATTTTTTTCTGTAATAGCTGTAACTTGTGAATGAAATAAAAAATAAAAATATTTCTTATTTCATTTCCATTTCTTATTTCTAATTAAAAATATTTGTTAATCAATCTATTACTTTTTAAATAAAAATATTAAGGATTTCTATTTATACTTAAACAATTGAATTTATTATAAATTTGTATCTGATTGAACAAAATAAATTAAAAATTAAAATATTTTATTTAATCAAAAGTAAAACAAATATTTTTTTATAAGAAGATAATCCAAAGTTTTTTTTTGAATAATATTCATATGTATTTTATTTTAATAAAAAAGTTCAACAAATTTTTCTGATTTTTATTTAAAAACTATATATTCAAATAGAAAAATTTAAAATAAATATTTTGATAATTTTATTCAACAAAAACTCCAAAGAAAAAAAATATTCAGCTTCAAAAGGTTTGAATAAAAACAAAAAAATACATTTTTTTTTTTCAAATATTCATATATAAAAAAAAAAAAAAATATTTTACTTATTTTTCTTTTTCAAAACAAATTTAAAACTATTCAAACAAATTCTTGTTGAATAAAAATATTAAAAAATTGTCTATAAATAAAAATGTGAATGTTTTGAAACAGATTTTATTTTGTTTTTAAAATAGAAAATAAAATAAAAAGCAGTTTTATTCAAACTAAAAACATAAAATATATTTTCAAATTAGTTACAGACTTTGGAATTTTATAAATTCATATTCGAATACTTTTGTGGAAATTTTGTTTTATCTGACTTGTTAATAAATGGAGTAATATTTCAATAATTTTAATTCAAATTAATTTCAAGTAATTAAAAATCATATTATAAAGAGTATAAAATGATTTTAAATTATTTTATTTTTAAAAATATAAATAAAATATAAAATTAATTTATTTTTAACAAATATTTTGAATGAAAATATTCACAATGAACAACTATGTATTGTGCAATATAATTATTTTACACTTAATACAAGTATCAGTCCACAATTGGTCACAGGTCTATAAATTCCATGAAATTGGATAGACAATGGTTAGGGTATCAAATAATGTTCGAAGGAGAAAACACGTTCCAAACAAACCTGGTTGGAATCAAAATGAAGATAGGAAATTGGAAGGTGAGCAATATGTGGATATTTTTAAAATTGGTTTTTGTAATAAGCCTACAATTAAAGATGCTATTTTCATCATCCATTAATAATATTATCTCAAATTTCCGGAAGAAACACTGGAGATGCCAAAGTAAAAATGCTTCTAGACTTGAGATATTAGTAATTAGGAATAATTTATTTCAAAATAAATATAACTAATTACTATGTGTTACTCCTCAAAGATAGAAATCTAATATAAATATATCCATATTTAAAAATGCATCCTAAAAGTAATAGTGCCACTTTACTGCTACCAGTTTTCTGATAATTTATTTTATCTATATATATAAAAGAGTAACGTGACTGACCGAATGACTGACTGACTGATACATGATCCCACAGCCCAAACGGCTGAAGCTAAAGAGACGAAATTTGGAACGGCCTCCCACCATATAGATCCACTAAGCCGGGATTTTTGGAAATTCGAATGTTTAGGGGGTAAAAAAGGGTAAAAACGGGTAAAATCGGTAACTTTATATCTCCCAAACTAATAAAGATACAAAAAAAGTTGAATAATTATCGTTATTCATTTAGAAAATAATTGGACAGGTGTCTGGTACTTTTTTGAAAATCGGCCGTTTTAGGGAAAAAACGGGTAAAAACTGTATTTTGGTACTTTTTTGGCACCATATGTATCTTTGAAACCAATCAACATACAGATAAAATTTATATCGTATTCATAACTTATCAAAAAATGAGAAATATAAATTTGGGACTTTTTAGAAATCGTACCTATTTTTGGTACTTTTTTCATAAAAACTTCTTTTATATTTATTGAAATATTCATATGAGTATTTTAATATGGGATACCACTACAATTTAGAAATTTATTGGAATACAATTTTTGATACTTCGATGGGTGAAAAAAAAGTACCAAAAAAGGGGTAAAGGTGGGAAATTACATTTTATTCAAACTTAATAATGAATTTTCAATTACATTAAATATAAAAACATGAAATTAAGAAAATGTAGATAGGAATTCACAAAAATGGAATTTGTGGTACTTAAAGATACGTGGTCCTGTGGGTAAAAATTCAAGAGGATGGACTTTGTTGTACTTTTTTCTTCTTCTATTGGTACTTTTTCATTTTCTGTAATATTTAACCTAGAAACATGAAAATAAATACGCATGGTCCGATGTTGTAAAGAATTCACAAGGGGGGACTTTGTGGTACTTTTTCGTTCTTCTAATGGTACTTTTTGAATTATCTATAATTATGAACCTAAAAACATGAAATTAGGGATATGTAGTTAATGAGAATCCATAAGAGGGGACGTTGTGGTACTTTTTCGTTCTTCTAATGGTACTTTTTGAATTTTCTATAATATTTAACCCAGAAACATGAAATTAATGATATGTGGCCTTAAATGAATAAGAATCCATAAGAGAGGTTTTTGTAGTACTTTTTTGTTCTTCCAATGGTACTTTTTTAATTTTCTATAATTCTGAATCTAGAAACATGAAATTAAATATATGTGGTCCTAAATGAATAAGAATCCATAAGAAGGGACTTTGTGTTATCCTTTTTCGTTCTTCTAATAGTACTTCTTGAATGTTCTGGAATTTTCATCCTTAGAAACATAAAATTGAAAGTGTAAGATTCTAAGTGAATCAGAAACCTTTAAATGGATTTTGTTGTCCTTTTTCTTTATTCTAATATACTTTTTCGTAATTCGGATATTTATTTTTCATTATTCTAAGATTATAAACCTGAAATTAAAGTGATATTGTTATTTATGGATGACATAACACCATTATTAAAAATGTTCCTAAGGGAGTTAAGAATCTTAGTTTAAATTTATTATATAGTATAGTTTTTATAAAAAATTGCCGCTGACGAAGTAGCGGTTTTACAGCTATATATAACTTTTGTAACTTTTTCCAGTAATCTATTAAAATTTTAATTTTTTTAAATAAAACGTCAATTATAGCATAAGTTTATTCCAATTTTTTATTATGACAAAAGTTTACATTTATTTTCCTTACACAGAAAAAATCAAAAAATAAAATTAATCAGTTTTTTGAAAATTGCGCCTTTCACCAAAACGATTATATCAATTACTAAAAACTATAAAAAATTAAAAACAGAAAAAAAATGTCCAATTAAAAAATTAATAAAAACAATTAATTGGATGATTAAATGAATTAATAATTTAAATGATAAATAAAATCCTACTTAAGTTTCATTTCTTATTTGAATTTTATTTGAATATATCTATTAAATTTTTATGAAAAATATATGGTAATAATTTTTTTCTGTGTAATTACAATTAAAAAAGCCTTGCCTAAAATAATTTCCTAACTTTTGCTTTAAATTAAAACTACATACTAATTTTTCTTTTACCTAAATTTTCTTTATTAAATTTTTTCCATTTCGTTGAAAATTACGAAAAGCTTCAATACGCCTTCTCTTTATCAAACCATCGATATATACTTATACTTATTTTCAGTAATCTTTGTTTTTTTTGGAAAATAATATATAAATCACAAAATAACCAATTCAGAAGAAAAAAAAAAATACTTGTGTTACAATGTATAAAATTTACTTGTATTGGATTTTGCCCAAATTAATACCCATAATCATTTTAGCTTTACTATGATTTTCTGAAGAAAAAATAGATATCAGAAAAACTTTTCGTTTTACTTGTTTCGAATTTATTTTTCTTTGAATGCCAGTTAAATTTTAATTTTATATTTTTCTGAAAAGTATCAATACAGCATGAATCAGTTTAAATCAACACCTTCTACTGATACATATATGATCGTATATTTTATTATTTCCAGTACAAATAACAATAAAACTTCTGTGGTAGTTTTAATACGTATTGGAAATGCTGATACTTGTGTGTATACAAGTCGTGACCTTTTGTTATATAATCGAAACAACTAGTATACGTTGTTAAAACAAATTCAACGATATTTCCGCCACAAATTGTGTAACAATTTTATCGTTTTTTTTTTTTTAGTAGTTTGGAATATTTTGGTTTCAAACGAAATTTATTTACTATGAAAAATAATCGTACACAAGAGAGCTTCATTTAAAATAATTTAATGAAACAACGTTAAAAAATAAAAGGCACGAGCATATGATATTATGAACTATTGTCTGCGTCAAAGTCATTTTCGGAGGTGATATTATATGGTAATTGTAGCCAGTTGTAGATTTATTCTTGTAGTAAGTATTATTTATGTATATTAGAGCGTCAAAAAAAAAAAAAAAAAAAAAAAAATCCTATATTCGGCTAAGCCAAATCTTTTATACCCTCCACCACTGATACAATGTTCTCATTACTTTTTATGTAGAAATAATTTTTCAGAAAGTAGTGTATACACTTTCTTCTAATAATGATTTTGTAGTGAAAAATTGTCTTGAATTCAAGTTAACATTTGCAAAGTTTTCCCGAATAACTACGAAAATATAAGCGGTTTAAAAAATTATGTGAAGATAATTTGAATCGGCATTTATTGTAGTTCAATATATCTAAAGCCGTTCTCGAGTTATACAAGTGTGGCTGCCTAAAAGGTACGTGATAGAAAAAATGTGAAGGAAGATTCTTGTTTAGCTCGTTAAATTCCGTCAAAACATTTGTTGCGCACCTTAATTGTAGGTATTAGGGTATCCAATTATTCGGGTGTTCATATTAATCGGTTTATTCGACAAATAATTATTCGAGGTTAAAAGTTGATCGGTTATCCGATTAACCGAATAACTTTAGTTATATATGTAAAACATATAAATTATACAAATTATAGCATTTAATCTATTGAAACAGTTACTTAGAAACATAACATAAGATCAAATTATTTTACAAGGGGATCTATTCGTTATTGTTTTCTCCTATTTGTATGAAAAAATTTAATTTTTTAGCTAATTTATTTAATACATTTTTCAAGTAAGTTAATTTTCTGTGTACGAATGATAATTTGTTAATCGAGTCTAAATTAAAAGTTTTTGGGTACATTTAGAAGATGACAATTATAAGTATTATGATTTGTGTAACTTTGAATTTACACAAGTCATTTTACTTAATCAAAGTAATGTTTTACGAATTTGTAAATTAGTTTTAATTTTTCTTACTATTATTATTTTTATTTTTTTTGTAAAGACAACATCCAAATATTAACGTCTTATAGCAAAATAATCCATTTAAATCATTCTATATATATATTGGATCCTGTTTTATTACTTCTAAAGCAGAAGAAAAATCACTTTGTAACAGTAAGATGTAGTTTACATAAATTTATCATAAAAATTAAAATTTTTCTATTTATAACTCAAGAAAACTACATTTCGGTTAACCGGTTATTCGACAGAAATTATTCGGTTTATTCGTTATTCGAAAATAGACAGTTTTAAATTATTCGGACAGTTAATCGACAGAAATTAACCGGATAACCGAATGACGGTTAATCGATTGGATACCCTAGTAGGCATACATGGATGTTTTCACTCAATAATGACTAAAATCAATATTTTTACATACATCTTAATTACATATGGCTAATTTTTTATTCATAGTATTACGAAATTAACGATAAATGATTAAAAACTGCAAATGTGCAGGAACAAAATTCTTAAATTTTTGCATGAAAATTTGCATGAATAAATCCGAAAATATTGGGCAGATAAAAAATAATTTTATTGTGAGTTGTGTTTGCTTTATTTAGGGGGAGATAATGTGTAGACATGCTCATAAAAAAAATCACGTCCTGATAAAAAAAAAAAAAATGAAAGCAGATTCGTATTTTGATGAAATTCAATCTAATCCACATACTTTTTTTTAAGGAGGACAAAATTTTTTTTTTGCCGAACAGTATTATAAAATAATAATGTGTATAAAGTACATAAGAATTCCTTGTTTCATATTCCATATTTAGTAAGAAAAGTCAGTAGAAAAATGAGAAAGTATATTTGTTATTCAGTAAAAACTAGAATTCCATTTTCTAAGAAAATTAAATGAACGAAAATCTGTAATCACTTATCTCTATACAAAAAAAAAAAAAAAAAATTATTTTAAATGAAAACTAAAATTAAATTTTATAAGAAATCTAAAGACGCCTAGCAATTTTTCTTGCCGCAACTCTTTGCTTATAGGAGGGAAAAGAGAAGTGATTTTTAACTTTTATAATCTCTTTACTGCGAAGTTAGAATTGCATCAAGAAAAATTGTTGATGCAATTCTAACAGACTAATTATGCGACCTGTGGTTTGCTTACAAGGTTATATGAATGGACAGATAGTCAGACGGATTGACTAAGAAAGTGATTCTAAGCCAAATAGTATAAATTAGGTTGGGTTTTATTTTTTGGGTATTACAGACAACAACACAAATGCATAATATCCCCTCCACCTATGTTGGTTTATGGGATAAAAACTATTTTCTGAGACTTCGATATAGGAAGGTCCCTCAAACTCGCGTATTTATGAGCTGAATACGTAAAAAATATTAAAAAAATAAATAAATAAATAAATAAATAAATAAATAAATAAATAAATAAATAAATAAATAAATAAATAAATAAATAAATAAATAAATAAATAAATAAATAAATAAATAAATAAATAAATAAATAAATAAATAAATAAATAAATAAATAAATAAATAAATAAATAAATAAATAAATAAATAAATAAATAAATAAATAAATAAATAAATAAATAAATAAATAAATAAATAAATAAATAAATAAATAAATAAATAAATAAATAAATAAATAAATAAATAAATAAATAAATAAATAAATAAATAAATAAATAAATAAATAAATAAATAAATAAATAAATAAATAAATAAATAAATAAATAAATAAATAAATAAATAAATAAATAAATAAATAAATAAATAAATAAATAAATAAATAAATAAATAAATAAATAAATAAATAAATAAATAAATAAATAAATAAATAAATAAAAAATAATTGTCAGTTCCCTATTAGAAAGATAATACCTCAAGTCTGCTACACTTTGCCAAAAAAAAAAAAAAATAGAGCTAAATTTGCTACAAATAAAATAAGACCTTTTTCGTTTGTGCTTTTATTTTCAAATTAGTGAAGATATTCAATTACAAATTACATAAAAACATTAAAAAAAATCACAAAATAAATTTTTTATTTTTTTATTTTTAGTTTTTAATATTTCTTTATAATTTGTGGTGTTGTGATTAAAATCAAAATTTATGAATCAATGAAATATGTCCTATTTTGTTGACGCATTCATCTTTATGATTAAAGGATAGAACTTGAATTTTTCACATTTTCGAATTTTTATGATTTAAAAAAAAAAAATATATATATTTTTTTTTTCCAGAAAATAAGCATAATATCCCTATAGAATATTTATGGCAATTGCAATAATGGTTCGGTCCACCTAACTCGTCACCAAATTTCCAATTGAGAACCACACCATACTCACTAATTATTATTTAAGAATCAATTTCTAACAGGCATGATAAGTGCGCAATTAGCAATTCGCGCGAAATAACATTCTGTGGTTGAGTGGTTAGAGTTGAAGACTATAAAACGTAAGATACGTCAGAAGAACATGGGATCGATTCGATGGTGCCGCCATTGACATTAACGAAAAATTATAAAATAAAAATAAATACAATTTAATAAAAATAAATTAAAAAAAGAAAAAAAGTTAAACTTTGTTAAACATTGTTTTTTCAAATTTTTATTCATTAATTGAATCTGAACATGTCTCCTTAGGTCAGTGACCTGTCCTGACCTGTCCTACGACCTGTGCCTAGGTGCTAATTAGCCACCTCCAATGATAACCCCATGTAAAATTGACAGGTTCCTCCCATATAAAGTTCCTAAACTGGAACCGGTCACTAGCCCTGAGAGCCTGTCACGTGACAAGTTTTGAACCGGTTCTCTTTCCTCTAAGTATCTTTATCCAATAGTAAAATTTTAATTACCTAAAGAGTTAATATGGATATGAGTAATATTGATTACAATTAATTTAATAGAGTGATTCCATATCAAAACGGACAAAAAACAGACATTTTCGGATTTAACATCTCCGATTTCAATGAAATTCGCTACAGATATTAAGTATTACAAATGTTGCTCAAATCATAATTTTTCTGAGTAAAAAATCCTCCCGGTCCAAAAATATGACGTTTCAAAAATCAAAAAAGGGTTGAATTTTTTCCAAAAGTAATCACACTTTATTGCTCACAACTTCTAAAATATACGTTGTATAATTTTTATTTTTATTTCATTTAATAAGTCAATGTGTTGACTTTAAAACGACAAGTAAAACATTTATATAATTTGAAAGTTCAAAGGTCGAAATCGATAATATAAAGATTAAAGCTTAATATCTCAAAAAACGGTATTTTAAAATTCTTAAAAAAAATACATATATTGGTAATGAAACCTTTCTCTATATTTGTGCCAAATTTCAAGTTGTAGCCTCTATTCGTTTAGGAATTGTGAAGCAAGATACAGAAAAAAGCAAATTTTTTATATGCAAAATTTTAAATATTTACAAAAAATATTTTGAAATTATATTTTTTTATGAGCACATATTTAAAAAAGTAAAATTTTGTATAGAAAATTTGACTTCAGTTTATACTTTATAACATAACTTCTGATCTAAATGGGTGTCCAACATAAAATTTTGCACAAGCATAAAGTGGAGTTGTATTAATATTATATTATTATTTTTTTTAAAACATCGTTTTCGGAGATATAATGATTTATTTTTTGTAAGTCTTATTTTGACCTTTGAACTTTCGATCTAAAATAATTCACTATATATTATTTTTAAGGTCATGTCCTTGTTTTTAAAATTACACGAAAATTAAAATTTTATTTTCTGTAGCTTAGTAGTTATTAATAATTGGATTTTATTTTTGTTCATAACTCTTAAACTAAATAAGACTCCAACTTAAAATTTTATATCCATATGGAGAAAGGTTATATCAACAATATATAATTTTTAAGGAATTTTGAAAATACCGGTTTTTGAGATATAATAGTTTGAAAGCTATATTATTTCATTAATCATTAAAATTGAAAGTATTTTTGGTATCATATGTTACCATACCTGAAGTATTGTCATCATCACTGATTTATGGCTTTTTAAAGTTTTAAATACAAAATGTTTCCACAACTCGTTATAAACTAATAAGTATGCAAGTCATGTTCTAAATAACAAAAGAAAAGTTTTACTAATGTGTTTAGTTGAGAAATTATTCAGCGTTTTTTTAGTTTTGTTAAATGACCGAAAAACGAACAAATTATAAAATTTAAATGTGAGTTTCTTTTTTATATCACATAAATCAAAAGCTTTTTATGTTAGTTTTTTCTCTAAGCTCTTTATTAACACATTATCTTTTTTTTTTTAAATAAACATGTATAAATTTAAAGTTGTTCGACCATCTGTTTGTCCTCGTTTTTTATTTTTTTAATCGTATTTTCTTTTTCTAATTCATTCAATGATTTGATTTCATTTAGTCTCACAAAAATGTTTAACTTATATTACGTTTTTTGAAATAGAGAATTCTACTTAAAGAAAAATAAAATTTGTTACTAAATATTGTTTGATTTAAATCGGTCATTTCCTAAAATCAATGTTAACTGAAGAACGAAGGAGAAAAACAAGCTAGAACGCTATATTTAGCCATGCCGAATCTTATATACCCTCTACCACTGAGGCAATGTTTTCATTAGTTTTTATATAGGAAAAATTCTTCGGAAAGTGGTGCTTTTATGATTTACTTATTAATTTTTGGCGTCAATAAAGGTTTTTATTTTAACCAATTGTTAGGCAAATGAATTGTAGAAAGTAAAAAGTGTGAAATAAAATATACAAATGCAGAATATTACATTAATACTAACATTTATATGAATTGATACGCTTTACGATTATTACCGAAAGTGCGTTCATATGAGAGCTATTATAAATTGACCGAACCACATAAAATTTGGCACCGTGATTTCTACTTAAAAATATATCATTTGTGTCGAATGTTTACTTGATATTGACATCTGTATGGGATTTGTGCACCTTAAAGTGATTTTTGGAAGAGGGATTTTTATGGGATCTATGGTCAAGTATGGACCGTTCTTGATGAAATTTGGCACAAAAATATAAAACTTCTTTGTACCGAATGTCTTTAAAATATTGCCTTCATGATCGTTAAACCTCTATTCCGGGAAGATTTGTATGGGGACTTGGTGAAATAATGGACCGATCATAACCGTTTTCAATATGCTTCGCCTTTTTGCAAAATAATTATTCATGCCAAATTTCATGACGATATCTTTAAAATTGCTACCTGTACTTTGTCACAATATTTACATGGACAGACAATCAGCCAGACGGAAGGACAGACATCGTTAATTCGACTCACACAGTTCAGTACTATAAGGGGTCTGATAATTTTTTATATTTCTGTGCAAAGTCGATTTAAAGAATGAAAAACTGAAATCTTATATTGCGTTCAAATCGAAGCTCTATTGTAAAAGCATATTTGTACACAAAATAGGCCTTCTTTGCTTCACTATATTAATTGTAAATTATAATCAATATAATAAAATTTATCAATTATTTTTGTGCTTACATCAAATTTATATTTAAGGAGGCGATAAGGGAATCGTATTACTAGACCTGTGGCCAATTGTGGATCAATATTTTTACCAAGTGTAAAATAAAATAAAGTATACAAGTGTAGAATATTACATTAATGCTAACATGCACCAAAAAAACGGTCAATAACCTCCAAAAAAGAACATTTTAATCACTTCAAAAGTGGAATAAAATGCAAATTTCGAACTTTATTGGAAATTCTTAATAACTACTTCCAAAAAAGTGAAAATAAATTAATTTTTAGCGGAAAAAGTGTTAAAATTTTAAAGCGTTTTTATAATCTGTTAATAAAGCTAAAACGGACTTTTTGTCAAAAAAAATTTTGTAAATATAATTAAAAGGAAAGTACTTCAAAAGCAATGAACAGAAAAAATAAAAGAAGAACATTCCTCCAATGACAACCATGGGTTAAAAAAGAAATTCTATTGCTCTTGTTCACCACTAAGTATTTCCTTCCAATGACAACACAATGTTAAATTTATGACTTTTTCAGCTCTTTTAAAAACTAAAAACTAAATGAGTTAACTAAAGCAAAGTATAATCTTCCAACTATAAGAGTTTCCCTCTGCATAATTTAAGGTGATTTATTTAAAAGAAATAAGCATTTACCGTTAAATTATATTATTTCTGCTCAAAGGTGCTCTTAAAAATTTTAAAAATTATATTTGAAGACTTTTATAAATACTAATCTTTAAGAAAATTCTAAGAATTAGCTATGCTTTTTAAAAAGTTATAAATAAAATTCTAACATAACTAAGTTTTATTTTTACAATAAAAATTAAATTAAGTTATTAATTATAAACACACTATAATAAATTATAAAGTAACATAAATTTATATCAATTCTTTTTCTTCAATGTAAACAAAACTCTAAGAAATTAATAAATAATTTCATATTTATGCAAGCAACATTATACTTATTTACATCTACATGTTAGCAGAAAAACTTTTAAAAAATATATTTACATATCCTTCTCTATCGATGTATACATCTCGAAATACATCGAACTACTACTTATCTACTTAATCGTGAATTAGTTGGTTGTTTATGTGACGTTTCCTCCCGCGAAGGAAACAGCTGATCGTTTATATTGCTTGTATTGTAATGCAAACAATTATTGAAACTTGACGTTGATGTGATATGATGTCTGATTCTCTTGAAAACAGAATTTTCTTGCATTGTTCCGTGACACTTGTTAGCAGTGTTGCCAAATAATCACTTTTTTCTTAAAAATAAACAAATATTTAACAAAATAAAACGGAAAAACCACTAAATAAACAAGGAAATAAATGAACAAAAATAATTAAATACACAAACAATTAAATACAAAAATATTTGGCATGTTTTATTTCAATCAGAGTTGCATTTTAGGCTTTTTCTAGTAAATAATTTACGGTAACTCTGTGTTTTATTCTAACAAATGTCAAAAACATATGTCACTTTATTAATTTTATATAATTGCACAAAATTATTCCCGTAAATAAACGGGACATCAACATCACATAAACAACCAACTAACCCGGCCCTAACAATTATAAAAACTTCACGTTGATGTGATGTCTGATTCTGTTGAAAACAGAATTTTCTTGCGTTGTTCCGTGACAGCTGTTAGCAGTGTTGCCAAACAATAACTTTTTCTTTACAAATAAACAAATGCATAACGAAATAAAAACGAAAAACTACTAAATAAACAAAGAAATAAATTAACAAAAATAATTAAATGCACAAACAATAAAAAGATAAACATTTGGCATGTTTAATTTTAAACAGAGTTGCATTTTTAGGCTTTTTCTAGCAAATAGTTTATGGTAACTCTGTGTTTTTGCTAACAAATGTCACAAACATATGTCACGTTATCAATTTTGGATAATTGCACAAAATTCTTCCCGTAAATAAACGGAACATCAACATCACATAAACAACCAACTAACCCGGCCTTTAGTTTAGTAAACTTATTAACATATGTTGTTAATAAATAGCGAACACACCATGTCGCGGTGTGTTCGATGGTGACCACAATCAGACATCAAACTCAACATAGTTGCATACCTTTGTGTTTATCAACATTCATATTGAGGCGAACACACACACACATGCACTCCATATAAATTATGTCTTGTAGAAAATATCGACGATGTCTTGATGATTTGTCACAGTCATCGATGACACATGTACGACAACTCCGAACAAACATTGGTGACATTTTCGAACAAAGGGCACTTAAGTCATCAACGATAACCTGAGCGACAGTGTCATGTATAGTTTCGTCAACCATTTTAAAAAAATAAATGAAAAAAAAAGTTGGGTTCCACCGAGATTTGAACCCAGGCCACCAATTTCTCTCTTCCTTATCGAATAGTCAAGCGCACTTACCACTTCAGCTACAAAATTCTCTACTTTTTAATGGTTTTATTAATGCTTTTATTTATCTTATAGGTATACACGACATGCTGCATGACAATGTCATGCATCATGTCGCTGTACATTTTACTCATGTTGTCACCGAACTAAATATGTACGACAATTTTTTATATTTTGTTATTGAAGTCGCCGAAAATGGGGTATGATGACAATATAAGTGACTTTTAATCAAACTTGTCCTCTACATGCATTTTCTTGACGACAAATTTAGACGATATCATCGATGAAAGTGTCGTTAATGGACATGTGGCCTGCTGGGTATAAATGTTGATAAACACAAAGGCAAACAACTATGTTGACTTTGCTTTTTGATCGTGTTCAACATCGAACACACCACGGCATGGTTTGTTCGCTACTTTTTTGCAACATATGCTAATAAGTTTACTGAACTAGATAGTAGTTCAGGGCATGGTACAACAATTTAACAAGGTATATGCATAAAGGCAACAAATACAACAATGCAATAATAGCAGCCATTTTTTTCGCCATAAATGAGACCGAAACGTCAAACAAAAGAGAACAAGAAAAAAAAGAAAAGCACGTGCAAATCGTAAACAATAATTGTTGAAATCGAAAAATAATAAAAAGAAATTGTAAGAAATTTATTTTTAATGCTTTTATAAATTTAAATAAATTAAATATTTCTATAAAGCAACTTTTTCTTTACTAAAAGTACAAATTTCACCACTAAAAATATTTACCTTTGTTTGTAAACATACCAATACATGCAAAAAGAAGCAAAAAATTATCAGCTGAGCTTACAATGACACCTTGTTGCTCGTTGCATCATGGTTCAGGGTGTGTTTCAAGCTATACACATCGGTCACAATGTAGAACAGAGTCGTCATATCGAGGCTTCAAATTTGCCAAAATCAGTTTTTTAAAATATGGCTGGAGAAAGAGATAGAAATATTGTATGAATATAAAATTTACGAATGTAAAATTGATACGCTATGTGTGTTGGAATTTTGAAATGAAGCAGAAAACCAAAACAAAAAAAAAAAAAAAAACAAAAATCACATTATACATAACAAACAAATTTAACAAGCTAATTTTAAATCATTTACATTTTTTTAAAACAAACTATAAAATATAATAAAATAAATTTGGCATTTCTATTATTTAAAAATTTAGTTTTATTGTTATTTAAACGTATTAAAAAGTAAAAAAAAAATAATAAATCGAGAATGGATGATCAAAACAAAACGTCGTTAGAGAATTTAGTGTGAATGAAAGGCAATAGTATACATTTTTTGTCTCTGTTTTCTTACACTACTGTATGTATACTGTGCATCGGTAGAGAAGGATCCCAGCAGGAAAATATGTTAGTGCTTACTCCCAACAGGCCTTTCTGAATGCCATTGAACAAACTTTAATCACATTAATTTTTGCCTTCTGTAAAAATTCCTTCAAGAATGCCTCGACTTCCTTTAAATTGCTGAAATAAATTGCAAAAATATGAAATTGTTTTGAAAATGTTTGGAATTTTTTTAGCACATTGATACATATTTATGTTATTTTATAATTTTTAATTTATTATTACTTAGTTATGCGAGAATTTTGTTTATTTCTTTTTAGTTCATTTAAATTACTATCTTTAAAAAGCATCGCTAATTTATATATATTTCTTAAAGATTAGAATTTATAAAAGTTTTCATATATAATTTTTCAAAATTTTGGAGAGCACCGTTGGGCAGAAAAAATATAATTCAGTAGTAAATGCTTAACTCATGACCGGTTAGGGTGATTTATATAAATTAAAATTACGAAGAGAGAAACTCTTTTAGTTAGAAGATTATACTTTGCTTTAGTTTACTTATCTAGTTTTTCCAACATCAGAGGAGAAACGATTCTCTAATCGAATCGTTAAATATAAATCTACAGAAATAATTGATCAGTTTAATTATATTGATTATAAGATAAGTTTTAAATTCGGTAAAATTAAAATGTTTATGAATAATATTGCATAGTGAAGCACAATAGTCCTAATTGGTGTATAGATCTGTTTTTACCAATCGAGCTTGGACATGAACACAATATAAAATTTTAGTTTTTCGTTCTTTAAATCGACTTTGAAAAAATTGATGGAAGGTTGCATAAAAATAAATAAAATCATGTTTTTATTATCCAAATATGCTTAATCCATTTTCGTTGCGTTTTCACATTAGTAGCTTTAACATCGCCTAATTATTTAAATATGCAGTCGATGATTTTTTTCACAGCTATTATTAGATTAATATGTTGTCTAAAAGATAAGAGAAAAATAATCAATTTTTGTATAAATACTCTGTCCAAAATTGAGTGTTAAACCAAGGCGGATCAGATAAATGGTTGGTGTTGCGAAAACGCATCGACGATATTTTCATATCTGCTTTTGTAAAATATGTTTTTATGTTATGAGTGTATTCCAAAGGTAAATGGCTTTAAATTTGAGCTAAAAAATGGTTCGATTCCTAAAATTTTTGAAGCACTATATTTCGGAATTAAAAATATGTAGGTGTACAAATCTTTTTAATTTGTTATAACAGTGTCAAAAACAAATATTTTCTACATTTAAATTTTAATAATTGTAATTGTAACAAGACTTTAAATACAGATTCTATACATAAAAGGCATTAAAAAAATTAACATAATAATTTATACAAATCAAATCTGTAAAGAACTCCAATTTTTTGATTTATTTTCGATAAAATATTTGTGAAATATGCAAGAAATCACAGATTTTCGTTTCTCTTTAGCTCTTAGATTTCTTATAGAAAAAAATTTTAGTTTTCACTAAAAAAAAACATTTTTTCTTTTTTTTTTTTTTTTGTGGAGATAGTATATAGTAAAAACAAATTTTCGTTCATTTGGCTCTGCCACTACTATTTAATTTTCTTATAAAATGCAATTTTTTTATTAAATGAAAAATATACTTTTGTTTAAAATGAAATATTATTCTTCGACTTTTTTAAGGAAATTAAGGCATCATAGATTTTCCTCTTTGTATTACTTCTTACACATCATTTGCCTAATAGTTTGTTAAAATATCTTACATGCAATACAAAATTTTTATTAGAACAAATTCATACCACTTCACTATTATGAACGCCAAAAATTAAAAAGTAAATTAGAAAACACCACTTTCTTAAGAATTTTTACTATATAAAAACTGATGAAAACACCATCTCAGTGGAGGAGGGTATATAAGATTCGGCATTGCCTAATATAGCATTCTAACTTGTTTTTTAATAATATTTTTCAGATGATATTTGAATAATATATCTTCCTAAGCACAAGAACACATAATAATGCGAATATATCCGTTCTACAATTACAAATTCACACTATGGTGAAAAATAACCATTTTTGGCATATTTTATTTTATATTTTATTTCCTTAATACAAATTGTAACTATGAAATATATCCTGTATAATATTTATTTATATGAGCCTAAGGGAATTCTTTATATTAGAAAGCAAAATCAAACACCTACTTCTACATAAGTTATTAAAAATATATTATATATATGTAAAGATAAAAAGAAAAAGTTTTATTTTTCGCTTATTACAGATTTATATTTGAGGAACAAATATTAATAATTCTCATATTATCTTTTGTTACAATAAATTTATATATCCAAAATTTGCAATAATTATCAAGCCTAAGCGGCAATAAGAAGACAATTATTGTGAATTAAATAGCAAGAGTACCAAACCGCACTTTATTTTGTCCGACAGTGTACATTGTAGTTCTAAACTTTACAGTAAGACTTGATCTATAATTAAACATATGTTCCATATAAACTCTCTTAGAAAATCGGTCAACACAGACTGTAACGTTCTTAAAGTCTTAGAGAATGTTAGCACTAGCTTCATCCATAATTAAGCACACGATCCATATAATATCCTCACCGAAAATAGGTCACGACCAAGAATAACTTTTTTTACAATATTTTTAGTGTTTGCGTAGCGTTCTATCAAGTTTGGTGCTACAATATCGAATGCTTACGTTCCTTAGCACGAATATAGAAAATATTTACAATATCTTTAGCACATTAATATATGAATTAAATAATTAATATATGAGTACCATGGGTATTGACTCCCATAGGTAACAACTTTAAAGCCATTTTATAAAACATGTTAATAGAATATAGGATATTTTATATACAACTATCTAGTAATCGCTGCACAGTGCCACATTTGAGAGTTTTAGAACGACAAAAATCCAGTTTTTGAGATATTGGTATGAAATTGTATATTCTGTTAGTAGATAAGGCCGTAAACATTACCACTGAAAATGGGCGGGTAAAATCACTGCCACTCCCATACTAAAAAAAAAAATTACTTTATTTGTAAGAATTTTGGATTTATTTTTGTTAAATTTATTAAAATAAAGAATATTTTAAAAGTAGACGTGGCAAGATCTAATCACAGTAATCTCAGTGTAATATTTGCATAACAAATTTTCAGCCATTACCTTAAAAAGTTTAAATAATTCTTAAAAAATTGCTAATATGAGGTACCGCATATTTTATTCTTATATTTTAAAAGATCACAAAAAGTCGCAGCCAATATTTTCAAATTTAATTTTATAGATATTATTTTATATAACAATCGTATTTCTAAATTGGAACTCGTTGGAACTTTTTAGTTCTATTCCATTAAAAATATAATTTCCAAAAAAAATATATTTTTTAATATTAAGATTTTATTTAAATTAAAAACCTTATTTTCGGTATTGATTTTTTAACCAAGCAAATTATAATGAAATAATTTGGAAACATTTATTATTACACACCAAAAAGAACCATATCAATATCTGAAATATTTACTGAGATATCTGAATTTAAATTTAACATACTTCTTTACAGAATTAAGTACATTAAATCCATAATTCGCGCTATAGACACTTTTAATACTTTAAGTATTTTTTCCATAATATATGATATGTTTACTAAAAAATGCAAAAAGAACTATTTAAATTAATAAGCTTTTATTTTCGTATTTTTGTCGTTCTAATTTGGATAAATGTGACACTGTGCGCTGGGTCGTTTAGTAAACGTATTTAATTTTATTTTATTTCATTATTTCTAAATCAATTTTAAATAAATTTAGCCTTAGTAAATATGCCCTAAGTTAATTAATCCTTTAATTAACTTAGGGCATATTTAATTTTTACTTAAAATAAAAAAAGCAAGAATATAAATAAAAGTAAATATATATAAAAGTGTGTTATATTAAGGAATAATTAGATAGAGAAATTAATATATTACTTAGATGACCTTTAAGAATACCGAAGCAGAAAAAAAATTGAATAAATATCTTTGAATGGAAATGAAAAGAAACATAAAAAATACAATAAGATGGTATAAATAACCCAATTCAACTTTATAATGTAAAAAAACAGAAGGAAAAATAAAAAAAAGAGGATTTAAAAAAATCATTTAGTTATTCATTTTATTCTTATTATAAACATGTACGTTAGAGTGTCCCGTAGACAAAAATTTTGTAGGAACACCCCTAGCTAATTTGTACACAACGATGCGTACAAATTAGCTGAATATGGGAAAAATATTAAATTTTGTTTTTTTTTAAATTGATTTTCAGTTCCGTACCAGCGATTGAATGTCACGGGTCTAGAACATTGAGTTTAGTCTTGAAATGGGTATCAAAAAGTTCGCAATTTTAAGCCAATTATAGAAAAATTATTTAAAAAAATTTTCGCAAAAATGTTGGTCCATAAACCATCATTTTAGTATACTCGAAAAATGCTATATGTACGTACATTAGAGTGTCCCGAGATTCGAGATTTCAATGTAGGAAGACCCCTCAAACGATGCGCAAAAATTAGCTGAATATGAGAAAAATATTAAAAAAATTTTTAAAATTGGTCTTCAGTTTCCTACCAGCGATTTTAAAATCATGGGTTCCATACATTTTGGTAAAAAAAAAGTTTCGATTTTTTAATCGAAATGGGTATCAAAAAATTTGTAATTTTATGCTGGTTATGGACAAAATATTTTAAAAATTTGTTTAATGGGATTTTCGTTCGCTAGAAGACTTTTTAAGATATTTTGATGAACAGTTTTTTTTTTACATATTATCAACAGTTTTTACTACAATGCAATTTTTTAAATTTTAGCCTTAAAAGGAACAAAATTATAAAATTCTTATTTATTTTTTTAAGAAAAATATCGAAATTTTTTTTGCATGATGTACTAAAATGACAGTTTATGTACCAACATTTTTGCAAACATTTTTTAAAATATTTTTTCTATAATTGGCTTAAAATTACACATTTTTTGATACCCATTTCAAGACTAAATTCAAGACTATTTTTCCCATATTCAGCTAATTTTTACGCATCGTTTGAGTGGTGTTCCTACAAAATTTTTGTCTACGGGACACTCTAACATACATACAATCAATTGCTTTTTCTAGTTAAGCCAATTTACATTCCTTTATAAAATGAGTATATTTTAATCGTTTGTATATATGTTGGTACACTAATGAATGACATTTTAATTAGCAAATTAATTGCACAAGATTTAATCTAATTTTTTTTATGTTTTAGTTTTTTAAATCATTTATGCCTTATTTTTTTAAACTTTAACAGTAACATGTATATGGGACGTATAATTTATTGCACCTTACATTTTGAGAACATCACTTATACGCCACATATAATATTTAAAAACAACATCTAAGATCCCATAATATTGATTCAAAACTAACTTTCAAATATTAAAGGGTAAACTAAATATATAAAACCTTAAAATTATTTTTAAATTCAAAGCGATAGACGTTGGGGTAAAATGTTTCAAAAGTGGCGATTAATTGAATTTTAAAAACTAATTTCTCGTAATGGAAATGAGTAACGAATAAAAGTAGACAAAATTATGTATCAAGAAAAAAAAAAAAAAAAAATCATTGGTTATGTTTTTCCTTTGAATTTGAGAATTGTAAAAATTGCCAACATATGGTCGAACGAACATCAGAATTCTTTTCAAAAAATCTTAAAACTCTATAAATTTATTTTGCATTTATTGATCAATATAAAAATAAATCTTAGACGTTGAAATTTTTATCAGTTTTCTCTGAATTAAGAACAATTTTCGACGTCTTATCCCAATATACAATATATATATATATATATATATATATATATATATATATATATATATATATATATATATATATATATAATTTTTTATTTTTTTTGGTTTTTACTTATAATTTATGTCTTCAGTTGAGTTAAGTATAATACATAATATGTAATACATATGCGCTCGTGGAAAAAGATTCTTCCGCTTAAATAAACAGTTATTCTATACAATAAAAATATCTTAAATAATATAAAAAGCTGTCATGACAATAGAATGTAATAAAAGAAATCATGATTGCTGCCACTTACCCTTTCAAAAAAATGCATCTAAATAGAAGTTCTTATTGGCGCCAGTAATATTTCATTTAGAAGATATGATATATAAATGTTTTTACTTTTCTACATATTAATAAAATAATTCAAGTTAAAATGAGAAAACAAGATATAGTTGATCACGACCAACTATATGATACCCTACACCATTGCGTATGAGCATAAAAATTCGGAAAGGGGATTTATATTAATTCTGTGGCTAATTGTAGACCAAAACTTTTACTAAATATAAAATAAAATATACAAGTAAAGAATAGTGCGCTAATAGTAACATCTAGATGATTTTATGCACTATAGGGCGATACCCGGAAGTGAGTTAATATTGGAGCTATGGTAAATTATGGACCGATTCTCATAAAATTTTGCAATGTTGTTTCTACTTACATAAAACTTATTTGTGTCAATTATTAACTTGATACTATCATTCGTATGGGATTTATGACCATTAAAGTGATTTTCGGAAGAGGAGTTTATATGGAACCGATCATAATCAATAGGCTTCGTCCTTGTATCATAAAAATCCCACCTGCCAAATTTCATTGAATTATCTTCAAAATTGCGACCTGTACTTTACATGGACAGCCAGCCAGCCGTCCAGCCAGACGGATGGACGGATATCGTTAGATCGATTTAAAAATTGATTCTGAGTCGATTGGTATACTTTAAGCACATCAGCATAAACACGTAATAAAGAGTATAATAATGTTTAGTTTAAGAGTAAGAACCAATAAAGATTTTTATTTTTTATAAAAGGTTATTATTATTATTACTATTACTATTATTATTATTATTATTATTATTATTATTATTATTATTATTATTATTATTTCAAACAAACTATTGAGATTTGTTAGGTGCTCAGAGAAAACACATTTGCTGTGGCAACCGAATTTGTTGCCAATCCAATTATCAATTCGATCGGTCCTACGTACTATTTCACAAATTGCAGTATACGAATATTTCGTTTGCCAAATTTCAATATCATGAATTAAATTCGGTTACCTCATTAAAATGTTTCTTTTTGTGAGAACACATGTTTTATTTTACGAGCATTCTGTACGTCTATCTGTTCGTCTCTCTATTGAAAACATGATAGAGTTTGGAGCGGACTACATAGTGGTTTCAAATATATATCTTACATGAGGTTTGTTTGTTATTTAAATTGGGCAAACTAGGTATATGAACAAAAAAGTTTTGGGCCATATATAAGAAACGCATGGTATCCATTAGAGATCTGCATAAATATATTTGTATATGTAGAGTACACCTGTACTGGCGATGCATGTACACTTACTCGAAGCGTCACAAACAAAAGATGTATTTCGAATAACTATTTGTTGTTATTTGACTGTGTTCGCTAATGACGAACACTGCCGACATGTTCAATTTTATTCGAACATACCAAGATAGATCATGTCGAGTATGATGCGAAAGTAAAACCTAACGTAGTACTACATGTACCTTATTCAGTTTGGTAGGAAAAAAAAGTGTTTTTAGTTTCATTTGTATTATTGGCATTTGGTTTTCAATGAAAAATTTATAATCCTGCAGTACTTAAGTTATAATTTTGTAAATAAAAAGTGATTACTTTAAAACTTATTTTTTATAATTAATAAACAACAATATAATAAAATAGAAAATATATGGTAGTTATATGCATGAATTTTAAATAAAAACGGAATAGGCATGCAAAAATGCAACAATATTATTAAATTAAATTAAATTAAATTAAATTAAAAAAAAATAAAATAAACTTTAGTTCTCCTTTTTGATTTTATACCTATAATTTATATATTTTGGTACTATTTTTATATCTGCTTTCTTAAATTTAAAAATCCTTGTTATCCGATTTTTTTTTTCTCCTATTGCATATCTAAATTAAAAAAAAAAAAAAAAAAATATTATTTTTAAAATAAAAATCATTATTAAATAACTTATTTGTTCTAAAAAACATGAACAAAACAGTGCAAAGAAACTATAACATAAATTTTATTATAATAAAATAATATTTATTACTTCCCGTAAAATTATATTTCAGCTTTGCCTTTTAATATGGAAATACTTGTGGTACGATGTGAAGTGAACAATAAACTTGTAGTACTTTTTGTTTGTTCCCTAGAGTAAAGAGAACCGGTTCATAACCAGTCACGTGATAGGTTCCCAAGTCTAGTGACCGGTTCAAGTTCCGAAACTTTATATGAGAGAAACCTGTCACAGGTCAGGTTCAGTAACAATTAATATGATACAAATTTTATAAAAATTGGGTAATTGTTTACTTTGTAAACATTTTTTATTATTTTTTTATTAAATTATGCTTATTTTTATTTTATAATTTTTCGTTAATGTCGATGGCGGCACCCCGAATCGAACCCACGTTCATCTAATTTATGTTATGTTTTACAGTCTTCAACGCTAACCACTCAGCCACTGATTGTTATTGCGCGCGAGTTGATAATTGCGCACTTAACAAGCATGTTATAAATAGACTATCAATTGTTAAGTAGTGAGTGTGTTTGTGTAAACTGGTTCCCAATTGGAACTTTGGTGACGAGTTAGGTGTCAATTGGTACTCAACTGGTACTGAAGGACCGGTCCATTACTGCAATTGCCACAAATTTTCCGCAGGGTTCATTATATTTGTTTGTGTTCACTTTTTTCGGAACATGATTTTCTGTTGCTACTTACTCGTAGTTATTCGACAAACAACGGTTAACTAAACTTCAGTACTTGTGCTCTGAGAGAGAGAGAGAGTACGATTAGTAATTATATTCGATGTCGGTCTTCACATATGCAGGGAAAACTTATTCGTTGCAGACCTCTAGTATCCATTGTAACTTCAAGTCATACTCTTCTGCTTATGTCTCTTAAACAAAAGCATGTACACCCAGAGAAATATCAATCACATACGTGTTGAAAACGATACCATTCTGTGTCAATAGTGAATCTACACCGTATGTGTTTAAAATAAACACTGCGTGTTCAATTCTTATTAAAAAACGATACCTAAGTTGAAACCATTTCGGTATCAAATTGTTAAATTACATATGTTTTCTACTAAATTTGTTAACGAAAGGTATTAAAAAGCGGTTACCGTAAATTACCAATGTGAGCACAACCGTTGTTGATTTTGAATCGAATTTTTTCCCTTAGTGTACGACAACAAGATTTCTACTGATAGTTAGTGACATGATTCGCCCACTTTACCGCTTCTTTTTATCAACGAAATTTTGTGCAAATAGTTCTAGGTCCAATGTAAACTCTCATATAAGGTGACATGATAATTAATAATATTTACTATTCAAACAAATAAACAATATCATTCTATATTTTTAAAGAGTTTTTACTGGCTTAAGAGTGTCAAGTGGAAATGTTTACCATTTATGGTTGAAGTATTAAATAATAGTTCAAGCTATTTTGTTTAGTTTTACAGAAAATAAAATCTTTATTTAAGCAAAATAGTTTTCAATGATTTTGGCTTGAAAAAAAATTTTCCTATACTCCAGCTACCAATAGTAAGAACAAATTTACTTCATTTAATATTTTATTTTATATAAAGATTCTTTTTAAATTTACTTAGTTTTTACAAAACAAACCACATTGGTTTCTTGCCTTAGGCAAATTCAATGTTTTGTTTTTGCTCTTATTTAATTCTAAGGGCAGTGAAACAATATTTATAACAAACCATGAAATTGTTTTCTAACTCCAATAAGAAAACTAACAGATTTTATCCTTGATTATGACTTCAAATAAAACAAAGGCAATAAGCCAACAATAGTTTGTTGAAACATGTATGAAAAATATTAAGTAACAAGAAACAAGGCGTTTTGTTGTAATAATTTTTTCTCTATCTTGTTTTGTTCAAAATAAAAAAATAAAAATTACAAGGGCGTTTAGAAAAATCAATAGATAAATTTTGTAGTAGTTTTTCTTTATCTCTAAGCCAGTTGGAATGCTAATTAATTGCGATTTATACGGAATTCAATAGAATTTAATAAAATTTTTGTGTTTCTTTTAGACTTAGATATTCAGAAGAATTTAGCCACTTAAAAAAGCAGTATGCTTTTAGAAACATTACTAAGATAGTTAAAGATTAAGTAAATTTAATAAGCTTAAAATTAAGAAACTTAATAAAATCTATTGAAAATTACAAGAAAATTGAAGTGGAGCTAACAATTTGTGAGTACTCATAATATAATATTCAAGTTATTTCCTAACTTACTGAAAAAGAACAAAATTACCATAAATTGCTGCAAAAAATGTAAACAAAAAAGAAAATCTGAAAAGTTCAGCAAACTATGTATAATGTTGCAAAATGTTGCTCTTATTCGCTAAATGAAAGTCCATACAATGATATTGATTCTAAAATTTAGTTTAGCATACAAAAATTTCGAAAAAATTTCTTAGGTTAGGTTAGGTTAGGTTGAAAGAGGATCACACAGAACTGTGTGTATTCACAAGACCAATTATGCTGATCCATAGTGAATCCTCAAAAAAAAAAAAAAGAAAGAAAAGAGAAATAACAAAATAAGAGAAAGAAAAAAAATAAATAAAATAAAATAAAATATATAGAAAAAAAATAAATAAACAAATATATGTATATATATGTATAAGTATACAAAGTTCCTTTAGCTCCACTGTTGCTTCTTTACAGTCAATCTTTTGATGCCTTGTCAATCCATTCGGGGTCTCGATTGTCTTGTTGCTGGACCTCCATTATTACTTGTTATATGCATCTTTGTTGCCTTAATAAATTTCAAAATCTTTAATGGACTTATCCCTCTTAAATCTTCTGAAAAAAAAATAGGAATCAAAACATTTAAATCTATAACGCGATAGTGCAGCGCACTCGCAGAGGAAATGAAATGTATCCTCTTCCTCCTCGCTGCACCATCTGCAGTTGTTATTATCGCATAAACCAATTTTCTTAAGAAAATATTTTAAGTCGTTATGACCCGTAATAAATTTCTTAAGTATAGATAAGTGCTTCTAAATTTAACACTAATAAAATCCTATAACAATGACGACATGAGACTCATGCCATTGTTGTTTTTCATCGGTTGGTATCATTGTTCTTTAAAAAAAAAAAAAAAAAAAAAAAAACGATGGCATTCACATTACAAAATTTAAAGTTCAGAGTTATAAAGCAAATAATATTACAAAATTTTATGTGTTTTATATGATCCTATTTTTTTTTTTACTCAAAACTTATAATTCAATAATATTTTCAATGTTTATATTTATTTAATAAAATTGCTTTAAAGTCACTTTGTAAGAGTTAAAGACAAATATATAAATTTTATATACTTAAAGTTTATTTCCAAAGTTTTATACTTCTTTTAGCGCTGACAATCTTTTTGCATTTTTGTTAAAATTTTTTATTACTTTAAATAAGATGCTGACAGCCGTTGGCATGAAAGTCTTATTATTTCAATTTTGCAATTTCCACTTAATGTTTTATTTTTTATATAACAATTTTTCTTTTTACTCAATCAATATAATTCATAGAAAAAGTTTGCATATGCGTAACCTAAATTTTATTTAGTAGCGTTTTTTTTTTTTTTTTTATATGAGAAAAAAATTTTTCAAAAGAAAGTAGTAAAAATAATCTATTTTTATTTTTATATTTTTAGTATTCATATAAATTATATCGCTATGTAAAGTGTGAGTTGATAGATTTAACAATAGTTAAAGAATAAAAGAATCACCCCTGCGGGAAATTTGTGGCAATTGCAGTAATGGGCCGGTCCCTCAGTACCAGTTGAGTACAAATTGACACCTAACACGTCAACAAAGTTCCAATTGAGAACCAGTTGACGCAAACACACTCACTATTTAACAGTTGAGAGTCAATTTATAACATGCTTATTAAGTGCGCAATTAGCAACTCGCGTGCAAAACAATCAGTGGCTGAGTGGTTAACGTTGAAGACTGTAAAACATAAGATACGTCAGAAGAAGAACATGGGTTTGATTCGGGGTGCCACCATCGACATTAACGAAAAATTATAAAATAAAAATAAATAATAGCCACCTCCAATGACAACCCCGTGCAAAAGTGACAGGTTCTTCTCATATAAAGTTCCAGAACTGGGACCAGTCACTAGCCCTAAGAACCTGTCACGTGACTTATAATAGTTTTGAACCGATTCTCGTTACTCTAGGGACATTCTAAGTCAATTTAACGATGTCGCGCAGTGTGGTGTTTTCATATAACAAGCGGCTAAAAATAGAAAAACTTGTCGTAGATGAATGAAATTTGGCACACAAAATTTTTTTGATAAAATAATCAGCGTTACCGTTGAGAATTTTTAAAAAGTGTCCAAAAAAGGGGATTTCAAAATAAAAAGTCGCCAAAAAAGGGGATTTTTTGAAAAAAAGGGGCCAACTGCTTCAAAACCGCTCAAAATTTGTTTATTTGATAACAATAAAAATAAAAAATGTTGTGTTGTAAGTAAAACTACTAAATCAAATTCTATTACTAACAAAATAATTTATTTATAATTATTTTACAACAATTTTTATTATTGCAAAAATAAAGATTAATTCTCAAAAATAGTTGACATACCTTTTTTTATTAATTACATTTAGGAGGACTTCAATCGTACTACAATCTTTCAAATCCCGTTAAACCAATTTAGAACTGAACGTATGCATCAACAAGTAATGACTTAAGTTTCTTGGACAAACTATTTCTTATTTTTGATAATTTACTAAAAAAAAAACACGTTCCCCCGAGGAATTCCTATGAGGAATGCAAAAATATAAATTGGGATATCACTCCAGTCCAAAAAGATTCGGCATATGATGATTTAAATAATTATTCATAAACCTTATTATTGTGTTTAGTTACTAACAGTTTCAGTCCATTTGTAAATACTCCGCGGCTGTTTGTAAATACTCCGCGGTTACTGTGAAACAATCTCAAAATAATTAATTTATTTGTTTAAATTAATATGTAATGGGTCGATATATTACAAGATATCGACCCATTACATAGTCTTAAAAAGTCGCCATTTAGTCGCCATTTAAAAAAGGGGCCAAAAAAGTGGCCAAGTGGTTGAAAAAGGGGCAACGGTAACACTGAAAATAATATTTCGAACGAAATTTGCAAAAAATTGGACTACACCTTCCATACAAATTTCAGATTCCCAAATAGGTGAAATTGGAAATTTCGGAAAAAAAAAAATTATTTCATAAAGCTTGGAATGTTAAACAAAAAATAAAAGGTTAGTTAACTTATTTATTAAAATAATTTAAATTTATAATGTTTATACAAAAAGCGAAATACCCTCAAGATTTGGATCCTTATAAAACGGATTGTTATTTTTACGTAATTCTTACTTAGAAGCATTTCCTTGTGATATATTAATTAAATTATCTTCTCGAGAAATTATCTTTGTGAGAATATATTATTGAGCATTAAAACCATATATTTCTTCATAAATCTTCCTATAATTTAGCCATTTTCAGTATAGATTAGTTTGGGTCATTTAGAAAATAAGATGTTCCCATCTAGACAGCTATGATTCCAAATAAGGTTTAAACCAGGGAACGGCGCTCTTAAATTTCACATTCTATATGCTCTTCGTGCTCTTATATTTTGCACGGAAACAATTTTTAAACTTATAATTTAATAATATTTTTGCTTTTAAACAATTTGTGGTCTATAATAAAAACTATAATTGAATATTAAAACAATTTGTTAAAAAAAAGTATTAAAAATATATAAAATTAATAAATAATTATTCTCTCTTCACATGTAAGAGCATATAGATGTGACAAAATTAAGAGATAATTTACCCGTGTGCACTATTTTGCGGGTCGTGGGTTTAAACTAATTTTTCTAAAAAATTAGTATTAATATTTTGATAATATTCCTACTAAATTTGTGTTGTCTTTTATATATCACTATGCAACAAATTGATGATCATTACCACTTAAACTTTTCTATTTTTTAACCAAAATAGTTTCAGATAAATATAAAAAAAAATAATATAAATATAGTTTGAAGCTAAAATATTTAAACATTAATGTTCAGAACATTTAAATGGCAATATTTCATTAGAACCTTTTATTCATCTATCTCTGATTATATGGGGTACTTTCTAGTCCGTTTAAACAAAATTAAACAAAAGTCCATTTAAAACTTGAGTTTAATGGGTTAAAATATTCTACAGAAATTTTCTACGTCGAATTTCACTAGGGGTCACCGAAGGTTCAAAGTTCATACGGTAAAGCGTTTATCCAAAGAAATTAAATTGATGAAATTATAATTAATTTTGTTTACGATTTGTACAAAACTTTTAATTTTATGTTATATTTCATTGCCTAGTTTAAGGAGTTCATATAAGAAATGTGGGAAAATTTCATAATTTTCTTTTTTAACTACATATGATAAGTCGGATGAATTTTTTATCTTTGGAGACCCCTAGTAAAATTTGAAGAAGAAAATATCTGTAGAACATTTTAACCCATTAAGCTCAAGTTTAAATCGACTTTCATGTCATTTCCTTAAAACGGACTAGAAATTACCCCTTATAAGATAAGATAAATGAATTTAATGTTCTAATGAAATATTTCCCGTTAAAAACTCTAAACATTTATGGAAAATTATTTTAGTTTCGAACTATATTGATATTATTTTTTTAGATTTATCTGTAACTACCTTGGTGCAAAAATATAAAAGTTTAAGTGGTCATAAAACAAAAATTTAGCTTACCAGCGAAAAATCCTTTGAAGGGTTTGTTACACATATCAAGAATTATCAATTGCAATCGGAATGATTCCGCCCCCAAAATACTGTTGCATAGTGTATTCTGTAGCATTTTTTTTTTTTTTTTTGCAGTAACCTGCATATAATATTAAAACTACGGTAAAACTTTGATAATATTGGATTAACCCTACGTTATATACCCGGGTACCATTTTTGATATAAAAGGCTCGCATTACTTTATTAATAAAGATATAGCCACGAAACTTCAGATCGTCGTAACTAAGGTATAAAAACTGAAAAACCATAATTTTATTAACTTGGCTTTAAATTTGATACCTACGGGAGTCAATACCCATGGTACCCGGGTACCCCCATAAAATTTCTGTATTTTTGCACTACAATTAACTTTTATTTTCAATATTTATTATTGAAAATCTTATTTTTATTGTCCTTTGATTCATATAAAGTTAAAATATTACAAATTTTTTGCTTAAACTAGGGAATAATAATATAACTAGGGAATGTCCATGACAATAAAAATTTTCAGATTATAAGTAATGACTTCATTAAAATTTGAAGGATAACTAGTTTCACAAATAAGCTTTTTTTGATTTTTCTAGGTTATTTATTTGAATGTGACAACTAATTGACTTTAGTTTTTATGAATTCCTTCAATTTTTTCGATATCATGTAGTAATATCCACCACTTTTATTCCAAAATATCATGCAAGTACTCAAGATATTTAAATAATTTCCTATATTCGTGCTAAGGAACGTAAGCTTTCTATATTGTAGCTCCGAACATGATAAGTCGATATGACAACACTGACAATATTCGTTAGTGTTGTAAAAAAGGTTATTCTTGGACGTGTCCTATTTTCGGTCAGAATATTTTATGGATCCTGTGCTTAATTGTGGATGAAGACAGTGCTAATATTATTTAGTACTGTAAGAACGTTATCGTCTTTCTTCACCGATTTTCTCAGAAAGTTTATATGGAACGTGTGTTTTATTTTAGATCAAGTCTTGTTGTAAAGTTTAAAATTAAAATTTATACCTTTCACAATCTTTTGATAAAAAAAACGTAATGTTTACCAATACTAATTTATGCACATGATGATGATTTTCGGACACGGGCCATATATTGCACAGTGGGGCAGAATCGAAATTTTTTGGAAATAAATCTGTAACTTCTGATCGGCTAGTTGGATTTGCATGAAATTTGGTATAGGCGTAGCAGAGGAGTGTACAATGTTAAGTTTAGGAGGAGGACCGTAGGCACTGATAAGACCTACAAAAACATGCCCTATATATCTTTAATAGTTTTTGAGTTATTGGCGTTTGAATTTTTAAGTACCTCAATTTTTCATGTTCTTGGTCCACTTTTTTCCATATATATCCTAGTATTTCCGACCCAATTTATTTGATTTTTCTTTAAGTAGTTAAAGAAGAAAAATAATAATAAAAAAATTGAAGTCGATATCTTTACCGAGTCCAAAAATGAACGATTTTGAATTTGAAAATTGCAAAAATGACTTTTTGTGTTTTTTTTTTTGGCTGAAAAAGTATCTATAATCTTTTTTCTCTAAAATAAAATTTTCTTTAACAACATGTAATAATTTTATACTTTTCTGAAAGGTATCTTCACAGAAAAGACTCTGTGTGGATTTTATAGCCGAAAATGTGAAAAAACCCATCTTTGGGATTTTTGGCGTTTTTTGGGAATTGTGAGATTCCTTTTACAAAAATCTTAAAGTTTTTTTCCACTTTCTCATTTCGTACGATAAAGTCTATATCTACCGAAAATTTCGTTAAGATATCTATAAAAACAAAAATTTTATTACAGATAAAATATTTATAGTTTCTGAAATTGGACGAGAAACTAAAATTTTATGTCAGAGATACCCAACTTTGAGCCCTTTTAGCTCCGCCCCTGAGTGATGTGTACCAAATTTCATGCAAATCCAACTAGCAGATCAGAAGTTACAGATTTATTTCCAAAAAATTTCGATTCTGCCCCACTGTGTATGGGTGCTATTGATTTTTGAGGTGCGAACCTGATAAAATATGTTATAGATTAAATTTTACGTTTGTAAAAATTAAATAAGGTTTCTAACGTCCATAAAACTTTTATAAGTATGTACTAAATTATGCAATACTAAAAATATATGGGCGTCAAAACCCTATTCTAGGAGAAAAATTGGGACTTGGTTATAATAGGTAACCATTATCAATAAATTTTAACAGAGCTCGTGTCTGCATCATACAAAGCCAAAACTCGTACAATTATTTCAAAAACCGCGATTTTTAGCTTCATTGAAAATTTAGTATGGACTGCCAGACAGACGGACGGACATCGCTAAAATACTCAAACATGTTATTCTAAATGTATTTACCAATTTGCTTAAGATCTGTGCTTTAAGATAGTTTTAATTGCAAATTGTTATTTTTTCCAACACATCTCTACCTTTTTTTATTCTTGACAAAATTAAATTTTGTTTTTATACCCTCCACCACCACTAGTGGTGAAAGAGGGTATACTAAGTTTGTCGTTCCGTGTGTAACACCTAGAAAGAATCGTTTAAGACCCCATAAAGTATATATATTCTTGGACCATATGAAATTCTGAGTCGATTAAGCAATGTCCGTCTGTCCGTCTGTTGAAAACACGCTCACGTCTAAACTGATTGAGCTATTCCAATGAAAATTACTCAGGTTATTTGTTGTTCCCAGACGCTGTTTGGGATTGCAAACCAGCCAAATTGGTTCAGTGAAAAAAAAGTTATATACCAAAATCTGGAGAAACCCCTAAATCAAACTTTAACTGACAATATTTCAATAAGCCACAAACGAATTTAAATAAAATTTAGCACAAAGGTTTATCTAGGTTCACCTTAGATTACTGCCAAAAATTAGTTAAATCGGTTCAGTAGAAAAAAAGATATAGACAAATATATGAACAGTTTATATGATTTCAATGCCATAATTTTTTTTTATACCCTCCACCACCACTAGTGGTGAAAGAGGGTATACTAAGTTTGTCGTTCCGTGTGTAACACCTAGAAAGAATCGTTTAAGACCCCATAAAGTATATATATTCTTGGACCATATGAAATTCTGAGTCGATTAAGCAATGTCCGTCTGTCCGTCTGTCCGTCTGTCCGTCTGTTGAAAACATTCTCACGTCTAAACTGATTGAGCTATTCCAATGAAAATTAGTCGGGTTATTTGTTGTTCCCAGACGCTGTTTGGGATTGCAAACCAGCCAAATCGGTTCAGTAGAAAAAAAGTTATATATCCAAATCTGAAAGAATCCCCAAACCACACTTGAACTGATAATATTTCAACAAGCAATTAACGGATTTAAACTTAGCCAAAGTGTCTACCTATATTCACTTTAGATAACTGCCAAAAATTGGCTAAATCGGTTCAGTCGGAGAAAATTTATAGGCAAAAATATGAACAGTTTCTATGATTCCAACTTCATAAGTGTTTCTTAAACATCATGTTATAATTTGTATATGGAGTGCATATGTGTATGTTCGCCTCAATATGAATGTTGATAAACACAAAGGCATACAACTATGTTGAGTTTGATGTTTGATCGTGGTCACCATCGAACACACCACGATATGGTACGTTCGCTACTTTTTAGCAACATATGTTGATAAGTTTATTAAACTAGTTAGTAGTTCGGTGTGTTTCAAGCTGTACACATCGGTAGAGAAGGATACGTAATGGTTTTATTAAAAGTTTGTCTGCTAACATAAAGATATAAATAATGTTGATGGAATAAATTGCATAAATATGAAATTGTTTTGAAAATGTTTTGATTTTTATTTAGCACATTGAAGAAAAAGTACTGATACATAATTATGTTACTTTATAATTTCTTATTCATTATAGTTTTTTGTGCGTTTATAATTAATAACTTGTAAATGTGGTGATATTTTTTTAATTTTCATTGTAAAAATAAAACTGTAATATACTTAGTTATGTTAGAATTTTGTTTATCTCTTTTTAATTTATTTAAATAACTATCTTTAAAAAGCATTGCTAATTTTTATCATTTTCTTAAAGATTAGTATTTATAAAAGTTTTCAAATATAATTTTTCAAAAATTTTGAGAGCGCCGTTGGGCAGAAATAATATAATTCAACAGTAAATTCTTAATTCATGACCAGTTAGGGTGATTTATATAAATGCAAATTACAAAGAGGGAAACTCTTATAGTTAGTTTATATTTGCTTTAGTTTACTTATTTAGTTTTTCCAACATCATCAGAGAAACGGCTCTCTAATCGAATCGTTAAATATAAATTTGAGGTAAGCGAAGATTTACAGAAATAATTGATCAATTTTATTATATTGATTAAAACAATAAGTTTTAAATTCGGTAATATTAAAATGTTTCTGAATAATTATGGCCTATTTGGTGTATAAATCTGTTTTTACCAATCGAGCTTAAATTTTAACGCAAAATATAATTTCAGTTTTTCGTTCTTTAAATCGACTTTGCACAGAAATACAAAAAAATTGGTGGAAAGTTGCATAAAAATAAAGAAAGTCATGTTTTTATTATTCGAGTGTGCTTAACCCATTTACGACTGCTGCTGCGTTTTCGCATCAGTAGCTTTAACATCGCCTAATTATTTAATTATGCAGTCGATGATGAATTTTTTCACAGCTATTATAAGATAATATGTTGTCTAAAAGATAAGAGAAAAAATCAATTTTTATATAAATACTCTGTCCAGAATTGAGTGTTAAAGCCAGGTGTATCAAATAAATGGTTGGTGTAGTGAAAAGGCGATATTTTCAGATCTGCTTTTCGAAAATATGTTTTTATATTATGGGTGTATTCCAAAGGTAAATAGCTTTAAATTTAAGCTAAAAATGGTATGATTTCTGAAATTCTCGAAGCATTATATTTCGGAATCAAAAATATGTAGGTGTCCAAATCTTTTTAATTTGTTATAACAGTCGCAAAAAAAAAAAAAACTTCATGCTAAATTTCGTAGTTATCTTAACGGAATCGGGTAGTGGTCGGAAATAAGTTAAATACACATTTTCTATATTTAAATGGTAATAATTGTAATTGTAACAAAACTAAAAATACAGATTCTTTAGAAACACATACAAGGTATTAAAAAAAACTAGCAAAATAATTTATACAAATCAAACTACAAAAAAATCTGTAAAAATCGGGTTTTTTGATAAGAACTCCAATTTTTGCGAAATATGCAAGAAATCACATAATTTCATTTCTCCTAGCCCTTAGATTTCTTATAGAATAAATTAGTTTTCACTAAAAAAGGCATTTTTTTGTGAAGATAGTATATAGTAAAAACAAATTTTCGTTCGTTTCGCTCTGCCACTACTATTTAACTCTCTTACAAAATGCAATTTTTTTACTAAATGAAAAATATACTTTTATTTAAAATGAAATATTCTATTTTTTTTTACCAAAATAATCGACTTTTTGTAAGAAAAATAAGTTATCAAGATTTTCCTCCTTTTTTTACTTTTTACACATCATTTGCATAATAGTTTGTTAAAATATCTTATATACAATACAAAATCTTTATTAGAACAAGTTCATACTACTACACTATTATGGACGCCAAAAATTAATAAGTAAATTAGAAAAACATCACTTTCCGAAGAGCTTTTCCTACATAAAAACTGATGAAAACACTAGCTCAGTGGTGGAGGGTATATAAGATTCGGCATGGCCGAATATAGCATTCTAACTTGTTTAAACATCATGTTGTAATTTTTATATGGAGTGCATGTGTGTGTGTTCGCCTCAATATAAATGTTGATAAACACAAAGGTATACAACTATGTTGGGTTTGATGTTTGATCGTGGTGAAATTCGATCATACCACAACATGGTATGTTCGCTACTTTTTAGCAATATATGTTGATAAGTATACTAAACTAGTTAGTAGTTCGATGTGTTTCAAGCTATACACGTCGGTAGAGAAGGGTATGAAGAAAGGTTTATTTAAAGTTTGCTAACATGTAAATATAATGTTGCTAGAATAAATTACATAATTATGAATTTGTTTTGAAAATGTTTGAATTTTATTTAGCACATTGAACAAAGTATTGATACATATTGAATATAATTTCTAATTCATTACAGTTTTTTGGGCATTAATAATTATGTGGTGATATTTTTTTTTTAATTTTCATCGTTAATATGAAACTGTAATATAATAAGTTATGTGAGAATTTTGTTTATTTTAAATTCATTTAAATTATTATATTTAAAAAACATCCATAATTTTTATCATTTCGTTAAAGATTAGTATTTATAAAAGTTTTCAAATATAATTTTTCTAAACTTTTGAGGGCACTTTTGATCAAGAATGATATAAATTAACAGTAAACGCTTAATTCATGGCCGGTTAGAGTAATTTCTTTTTATAAATCACCCTAAATTATGCATAGGGAAACTCTTATAGTTAAATGATTATACTTTGCTTTAGGTTAGTTATTTAGTTTTCCCAACATCATCAAGATAATAGATAACATCAAAGTTTGGAAAACAAGACCGAAAATTTTTCAAAAAGTCAGTTCTTCGCGAAGCATATTCACATTTAATTATGAAATTGCTTGGATTACTGCGTGAACTTAGTTTTTTTTTTTTTTTTTTTTTTTGTCATTTTACATAACTAAATCGGAGGAGCATTGAAAATAAATTTAATACAAAAATTTTATGGACTCTTTGAAAATTATGCAAAAATTGGACTTTTTGTTTTCGTATTTTATACACAAAATTGCAATTTAAACAAATACTGGATATATAGATATACGAGTGGCGATAAGTATAATTGATTGGGATCAAAAATTTAACTGAAATGTCGTTGTTAAAAGAAAACGGAACACTTTTGTCAAAATATATTTCGCAAAGGCACATCGTGTGGACAACATGAAATTTACTATAATCGACACAATTAGAAAGTTGTTGTTATGCTTAATGAAAATTCGGAGGCGCATCAAAGAATTTTCAGAGATAAATATTTTATGGACTAAAAAATATTTACTTGGGTTAAAAAAGGATCACAATATTAAAATGCATTTCTATGTAATAAATTCTAACAAAATATATTTTTAACCAATATATAGAGAAATGAAAGAAAATTTTTAAAATTTTACTTGGAAACCCCAAAATATGCTGCACTAATACCATCAAACATTGAACATATCATAAATATTATTTAAATAACTCAGTAGGTTTTGATATTATGTGTAATTTTGACCAGAATTGAATCAAATCAGAATTCAATCAAAAAATTTTGATAATTGCTTGTGATATATGTAAGAGATCACAGAATTTTGTTTCTCTCTAGCCTTTAGATTTCTTATAGAATAAAATTTTACTGTTCGATAAAAATAGCTTTTTTTTTGACACGGTTATTGTGAAACCAAATTGTCGTTCATTTGGCTCACTACTATTAAGTTTTCTTTTTTTTACTTTTATGAAAAATATACTTTCATTTACCAAGATAATCAACTTTTTGAAAAAGGGCAACATAGATTTTTTCTCTTTTTTCACCTTTTACAGATTTTTGCATAATAATTTGTTAAAATATTTTATATGCAACACAAAAGTTCATACCATTACACTATTATGGATGCCAGAAATTAATAAGTAAATTAGAAAACACCACTTTCCGAACAATTTTTCCTATATAAAAACTGATGAAAATACTGCCTCAGTGGTGGAGGGTATATAAGATTCGGCATGGCCAAATATAATTTTTCGCTTGTTTATTTATTAATTTGTCCAAACTTTCTTTTAGATTTGCCTTCCAACATTTTTCTTACTTCTATATACTCATATATAGGCTGTATTGTAATTTCAATGATTAAGCCAAATAACAACAATATTTGTACCTGACTTTAAACTGAAAATGTGATAAAATTTATAGAAAATGCAGGGCATTGCAAAAAAGACCTATATTTTTTGCAATTTCAGACTTATAGTAATATCATATTAAAATATAAAAAATATAGTTTTTTTATTATCTCTCTTTAAAGTTGAAAGTTGTATAAAATTGTTATTTATTTTTCTTGTTTACCTTAAGAGCAATGATAAAATACCCACGACAAATAAATAATGAAAAAAATCATGTCATCATTCTTTGGTAATATCAAACTATTGCATTTTATGTAAAATAAAATAGTAGATTTTTATCAAATAAACCCATTTTGCTATTTGTACTTTTAAAGGTTTTCTCATTGCATTTTTCATAATTACCGACAACTTTCAACTTTGTCTATAACTTTTTTAAAAATGAACATTTTATTTTATTATTTCTTTGTAATATAAGTTTTTTTGGCCTTAGGAAGCTTGTTATATTACTGTAAATGCATAAATAAATATTCAAAATTAACTTGGAATTTTCGAACTTAAAAAAAAAAAAAAATAAAATAAAAAAATTTATTGTTGTTTAGAATGTCCTTAACAATAATGCATAACAAAATTTTGAAAATTCTTAAAATATATATTGTTTTTTTTTTTTTTTTTTTTTTTTTTATTTTTGGCCGTGCTCACCACACAGTATGTCGCTGTGTCCGTCCAACCAGCTGTCTATACATGTAAAACTAGTAAACGTTGTGAAAGTATAGGTTGTAATTTAATTTAAGATATTTTTATGATATTTTGTAAAAACAAAATTTATGCATTAATTTGAATCAAATATATTTTGTTATATTTACAGCAAAGTTATCTTTATGATGAAGGTAGAAAAATTTGTATTTTTCGAAATTTAAAATTTTTATGTTTTTGGAAAGATATTTTAAGATATTTTTCTTAATTTTTTCCATAACTAATGACCATATTAACAAATAATTTGATTATTACTTGAAGGTTATTTCAATTCTATTTTTCAATATTTTATTGAACCAATTAAAAAAAGTTATCTTCGAGATATGCTTCAATATATGGTATGGTTATATACATAGTATAATAATAAAGTACTCGCACATCTACAAAAACAAATATTGCTTGTATTTTGTTAGTGTAAAACTACTGCCCACAATGTCAAAATGCTTTGAGCGGAAAAATGAGAGAATGAAGGAGAGCAAAAGTAAAAAAACTCGAAAAAAAATTTACATATGAATACAAAAACAATTTGACAGTACCGCGAGGTTTGCCAATGAAAAAATTATAAAACAGCTGTTCTTACGAGCATACTTTATAATTATACTATGGGTTATATATATAACGCGAAAACTAGAAGTCCCAAATTTCACGAATACAGATACTGAATTGAAATAGCTCCTTTAAAAGCAATTCTTCACTTCACTTTAATATGAATAAATTAATTAAGCTTAAGATTCTCAACAAAAAAATTTTGTGCAAAATTAGACTAACCTCTGAAAGGAACATTTTATATTTTTCTTCTTCTTTTTTCTTCTTCTTTTGAAGTGACATTACCACTTTTTCAAAATTACGTATCGAGGGCTTATATTCAAAATAAAAAAAAATTATTTTGCGTCATACTCTTCAGTTTTCTATTTTGTTATATATGGTATTCATTTTGGAGTCAAAAGTTAATTCTAACACTATGTTTTTCACTTCTTGTTTTTGGGCTACCTACAAACAGTATTTTTTTTTTTAAGAAAAAACGGGCTATCTACAAGTTTTTGTTTGATTTTCAAAGAAATGTAAAAATAAAAATTGATAAATAATGAGAATTTTCTTTGCGATTTATACTCTTTTTAAACGTTTTTGAATTAAAGTTTTAATATATCTCACAAAAACTTTGTTATCTCAATGCAGTCTGAAGAAAAAAGCCATTGAAGTTAGATTTTTAACCTTTTTTATATGCTTATAGATCATACGCGGATACACCTATCAACATTTTATGAAGCTAAGTGGGAGCACTATACCCTAGATTTAAAGACAGGAATAAAGAAAATTTTATAAAATTGGTGATTATAAGCAAAATATTTTAGATACCAAAAGCTGTTTCTTAAAAAAATTATAATTAAATAAAGTGTAATAAACATCGTCTTTAAAGGTTTTAATCACCTTTGAGTTGTTGATATAAAATTTAATACAATTTTATTTGGTTCAAAATTTGTTTGCAAAATTTTGTCTGCAATTTTTTTTCGCATAACATTTTTTCCCAAAATTTAATTTATAATTTTCATTTTGAACACATATCCGTTTTTTTTAGTAACCACACCTGTGACATGTAATTTCCAACGTTTAAAAATGGTCCTGCCAACCACAAAATTTCGCCTTTTTTATCTCCTAATTGGTATGATATCATAAATTTAACATATTGTAAATTTTTTTCCAAAAATATTATATTTTACTTCTTTAATATCCTATAAACAAAACGGGCTATATGAACATTTTATAACATACAATAAAAATAATTAAGAGAAAACGGGCTATCTACGATAACTTCGCAAATAATGGTGTTAAAAGATTTATTTTTCAGTGTGACTCGTAGAAGAACGGATTGCAAAATGTTGAAAAAGAGGGAAATAAACAGTTTTTATGTTCCCCTGAACAATTGCTGTTTTGCATGTGGCCCGTTTTGAATATAAGCCCTCGATATGTTCTTTAAATCAGATTCCTTAATAATTTTATTTTTATAAATTAAATGAAATTTTGAAATTTCCTGCTATAATTAGCTTTGGAATGATTCCAGCGTCGAAATATTTTTTATCAATTGCTAACAAAAATAAAGTTGTTTTTAACATTAATAGGATATAATTTAAAATTTATCCAGAAAAAAGTAATATTTTAAAAGCATTTTTTTTTTTTATTTTTTTATTTTAAAGGCATATTTTTTGATTAATTCGCATAAAAGTATATTAAAATATATGTACATTAGAGTATCCCTTAGACAAAAATTTTGTAGGAAGACCCCTCAAACGATGCGTAAAAATTAGCTTAATATGGGAAAGATATTTAAAAAGTTTTCAAATTGATCTTCAGTTTCCCACCAGCGATTGAAAGTCACGGGTCTAGAACACTTCGTCCAAAAAATATTATTGAGTTTTGTCTTGAAATGGGTATCAAAAAATTCGTAACTTATAGCCAATTATAAAAAAATATTTTAAAAAATATTCGCAAAAAATTTGGTCCATAAACCGTCATTTTAGTACATCATGCTAAAAAAAATTTCGATATTTTTCTTAAATAAATGGATAAGAATTTTATAATTTTGTTCCCTTTATGGCTAAACTATAAAAAATTTGCATTGTAGTAAGTACTGTTGATAATATAATATATCTTGAAAAAGGCTTTCTTCGGGACACTTTAATGTACATGTTACACAATTAATTCAATTGAATTAATTTTTAAATTGTCATTTTTTGTATTACTTTAATTATAGCAAAAACTGATCACTGTCACTAACCTAACTTAAATTTAAAATTTAATTTATAAAACAATCTTTTAAATTAATTACATGAATTTTAATGCAGAATTATGACACTTTTTTTTCAAGAAATCGTCAATAATATCTAAAAATATGTATACTAGGGTGGTCCTGTTTTTGGAGAGAAATTAAGGTATTCATGTTCCAAGCTCAAATTAAAATCTACTTCATTCTAAGATACCGTTTCTAGAAACTTTCGTCCTGATATCATACTTTTTCGGCTATTTCGATTTTGTTTTTCATATTTCTGCCAAAGGAATAATATGAAAATTTGATGTCGCAAAAATTGCCTTTGGGACGCGCGTTTAATGACCTATCAAAAGTTTAGGACCAGGTCCAAATAAGTCTCAAAATTTACAAAAATGTGGATATTAGAATTTTTACACATAAATATTTAAGAAATATGACCAAAATTATCTATATATATAAAAGAGTAACGTGACTGACTGACTGATTCACAGCCCAAACGGCTGAAGCTAGAGAGACAAAATTTGGAACGTAGGTAGGTCTCCCACCATATAGATCAACTAAGACGGGATTTTTGGAAATTCGAATGTCTAGGGGGTAAAAAAAGGGTAAAAACGGGTAAAATCGGTAACTTTATATCTCCCAAACTAATAAAGATACAAAAAAGTTGAATAGTTATCGATATTCATTTAAAAAATAATTGGACAAGTGTCTGGTACTTTTTTGAAAATCGGCCGTTTTAGGGAGAAAACGGGTAAAAACTGTATTTTGGTACTTTTTTGGCACCATATGAATCTTTGAAACCAATCAACATATAGATAAAATTTATATCGTATTCATAACTTATCAAAAAATGAGAAATACAAATTTGGTACTTTTTAGAAATTCAAACGTTTAAGGGGTAAAAATCGTACCTATTTTTGGTACTTTTTTTCATAAAACCTTTTTTTACATTTATTGAAATATTCATATGAGTATTTTAATATGGGATACCACTACAATTTAGAAATTTATTGGAATACAATTTTTGATACTTCGATGGGTGAAAAAAAGTACCAAAAAAGGGGTAAAGGCGGGAAATTACATTTTATTCAAACTTAATAATGAATTTACAATTACATTAAACATAGAAACATGAAATTAAGAAAATGTAGATAGGAATTCACAAGAGTGGAATTTGTGGTACTTAAAGATACGTGGTCCTGTGGGTAAAAATTCAAGAGGATGGACTTTTTGGTACTTTTTTCTTCTTCTATTTGTACTTTTTTCATTTTCTGTAATATTTAACCTAGAAACATGAAAATAAATACGCATGGTCCGATGTTGTAAAGAATTCACAAGGGGGGGACTTTGTGGTACTTTTTCGTTCTTCTAATGGTACTTTTTGAATTTTCTATAATTATGAACCTAGAAACATGAAATTAGGGATATGTGGTCCTTAGTTAATGAGAATCCATAAGAGGGGTCGTTGTGGTACTTTTTTGCTATTTTAATCGTACTTTTTGAATTTTCTATTATATTTAACCTAGAAATATGAAATTAAGGACATGAAGTGCTAAGTGAATGAGAATCAATAAGAGAGAACTTTGTGGTACGTTTTTGTTCTTCTAATGGTACTTTTTGAATTTTCTATAATATTTAACCCAGAAACATGAAATTAAAGATATGTGGTCTTAAATGAATAAGAGAGGTTTTTGTGGTACTTTTTTGTTCTTCTAATGGTACTTTTTGAATTTTCTATAATTATGAACTTAGAAACATGAAATTAAGGATATGTGGTCCTTAATGAATGAGAATTCATTAGAGGGGACTTTGTGGTACTTTTTTGTTCTTCCAATGGTGCTTTTTTAATTATCGGTAATATTTAACCTAGAAACATGAAATAAGGATATGTGGTCCTAAATGAATGGGAATCCATAAGAAGGGACTTTGTGGTACTTTTTAGTTCTTCCTACGGTTCTTTTTTAATTTTCTATAATTCTGAATCTAGAAACATGAAATTAAAGATATGTGGTCCTAAATGAATGAGAATCCATAAGAAGGGACTTGTGGTATCTTTTTTCGTTTTTCTAATAGCACTTCTTGAATGTTCTGCAATTTTCATCCTTAGAAACATATAATTGAAAATGTAAGGTCCTAAGTGAATCAGAAACCTTTAAATGGATTTTGTGGTCCTTTTTCTTTATTCTAATATACTTTTTCGTAATTCTGGTATTTATTTTTCATTATTCTAAGATTATAAACCTGAAATTAAAGAGATATTGTTATTTATGGATGACATAACACCATTATTAAAAATGTTCCCAAGGGAGTTAAGAATCTTAGTTTAAAGTTATATATAGTATAGTTTTTATAAAAAATTTCCGCAGACGAAGTAGTGGGTTTACAGCTCGTATAATAAATTCCTATAGCAGTAATACCGAAACATTTTTTTCCGTTTTCGAACTTTTAAATTTTATTACAATTTTTCAAAACATAATTTCCTTCATATACAAATGTTTTTTTATGAGAAGGATTTATATAAATTTTGCAAAAAAAAAACAAAAAAAAGTACCCATATTTTTAAAAGTTTTGTAATGATTTATAAAACTTCATACTTTTATAAAAACAACGAAGTAAAGAAAATCCCGAAATGAGAATCTATTTTAATTTTAATCTAGCCAACGAAAGGTTAATGTCAAGACAAATATGTTTAGAAACGGTATATTAGAATGAAGTAAATTTTTATTTAAGCAGGGAACACCGATATTTTTCATTTTGGGGCGACACTAATGTATAAATATTTCATTGACATTGATATTATTAATCGAAGACTATTTTTTTGCATTACAAATACCAGTAGTATACATTTATATAATTCTTATGAATAACAAGTTCGTTAACATTCATGTTTTTGGTTGACAAACAATAAAAAAAATATTGCTATTTTAAATTTTAATTTAACAAGAAATAAATTTACAAAGAAATGTGCAAAAGAAATCTTTAAAACCATTTTGATGTTTTCAAGGTCAGCAAAAGGTTTACTTAATTTTTCTGTATTTTTAAAATTAACTTAACTGAATATTATATAAATTATTATTATTATTATTATTATTATTATTATTATTATTATTATTATTATTATTTTAAATTTAATTTTTTTATGTGCATAATAAATGATGCAGAACTTTAAAGTTTAAGTATGAACCTTGTTGTTACTTACTTTTTTTTTACCAAATGCTCATAATTTTCCTTATGTCAACACTAGTCTTAACACCCTATCGTAGAGGTGATACATGACTAAGTAAAAAGTGGATCATAAAAATGTGTGTGTGGCTTTAGTAGTTTATATACTTAAGTTCACATTTTATGTTGGTATTTTTTCTATATTTTTCCAACAGAAAATCTATAGCGTTGAAGTACATAATACGTGCTTTGGTTTATATTTGTCATCATAACAATGTGTAAGTGCAACGAATGCTATTAAGGTAAAGTAAGCGATACATGGAGACATATGATTATTTATATTTACAATATTATATAATTCATAAGCTACGTAGCCCATTAGGCTTAACTTTTATCTTCACTTTTGTTTAATAAAATAGGAAATTGCTAAGCTCTTTATATTGAAATATATTCGGAATTATATTTATGCCCTACTACACTATAGGTGGTTGAGGTATTAGACGCTTTTAATGATCTTTGTAACGAATGGAAAATCATGAACCACTGTTGGACTCAATCACCTTCTGAGTCAATTTATCGATGTCCGATTCTTTGTCTGTCAGTCTGTCTGTTTATTTAAACATTGAAATAAAACTACAGATAGCCATTATAAATCAATTAAATTTCGCATGTCTTTTTATTGTGCTAAGGACCAGTCCTATATACTTATTATGAGAAACGGTACACAATTGGCCTAAAAATCTCATATATGATTTAAAAATAAATATACAATGGTTTAAGGTATCATATGTTTGGACTTGACTAACGACAACGTTCTTACTTGTTTTTCTTTTAAAATTTTTGATTTATCTTTCATATGTTTAACGTGTTCAAATTCTATGAAATAGTAGGCTACACTTGATATTTTCACTTTCATTTGAATTTACTACTTTTTAGAATTTTGTATGTAATTGCTTCAAAAGAACATGCAACAGTGCACATAAATTCACAGCCGTTACAAGAAAACGATTAAAACTATGTAAGGTTATGTGTATACAAAAACACATCACACAATTTCATTGTATTGCTCTTAGTTTACACACCAAGGACTTCAGTTCACACAGTGCGACAATCTGAATGATAACTTTTCATTTTCTCAAATCGATGCATGCAATATGGTGCACCACCATTATCATTGTCACCAACAAGCATATGTTTTATCTGTTTGACATTTTATCGACAAAACGCTATGAATCCATGTTTAAGTGCAAAGAAAACTATTGAAATTTAATGAATTTATGGCTATGCTTGTTGTTGAAAAGAAATGCGTATTATACTTGCACCTAATTGTTTTGTTGACACGATAAACGGTAAAAAGGATTTATTCAATAATTTACGCATGACAGCATACATACAAATATGTTTAAGAGAATTTTGTGCTTTCTTTTTGCACAACATGAAATTTTAATTTGCGTGTGGCAGGCAAAATTTTTTTTGTTTTACCTTAATTTATTTGTAAATATATCAGTCCATATTTAATGCTCATTTGGCCATAATTGGTACCTTATTAATAAATATAACATTGTTTGCTACATTAAGTTAACCTTGCTGCCAATCTCTTTGTTACATAGTATAAATTGGAAAATTGGGGTCATTTACTTTTCTAATAATAATTTAATTTTTCTATTATAAACATCTTATGTTAATTTTTTATAAAAAAAAATAAATAAGTAAATAAAAAATCAAAATAAACTGAATGTAATTATTATACCGGAAATTGGGTATTGTTTACTTAGGATACAATCTTTCATAGAATCAATATTTGACCAATTTTTTGTTCATTTTAATAAATTTAATAAAGTAGAATACTAAAATAAAATATTTGCACAACTATGAAATTAATTTTAAGACAAAATATTTTATATACCTTTTTTTTTTCTTTTTCTGCTTGCTAACTCATTTTATTGTTTTTCATCTGGCCTAAAAAAATCTCGGTTAATTCCCATGAAAGCAAATTTCTTAATTTTTGAGTGTCACTGATTTCGGAAAAAATATATTTAAAAAATTGTTTGTCTACGATTTTTCTAGTTATTTACCATTTTACATTAAATATTGATCTGGCTAATTGAACAAACATACAATTAATTGGTAATTTTGAATATTACATAAAAAACCTCACTCCTGCTAAATTATAAAACGCATTTTTAACAATTTTAGGGCTTGCAAAATAATAACGAGTTGAAAAAGTTTGTGCACTGTTTAAAAAACAGTAATTAGATTTTGTTCTTATTTTGGTACTAATACAACATACGGGCCAGTCTTTCTCATAGTTATTTTTCGCACACTCAAATAATTCGCGATTTTATTTTTTATGTTATGGGTATATTTTAAAGGTAAATGACTTTATAATTAAACAAAAAAAAAAAAAAAAAAAAAAAAAAAAAAAAAAAAAAAATGTAGTTCAGAAAGATTTTTCGGTTCAAAAATGGTTTACTTTTTAATTGTATCAATTATTCAAGTGAGCAAAATTCAAAATTTCTAATATTTTTTATTATTTCTTATTATATCAATTAACAAATTAATTAAATAATAGAATGTCCCGAGGAAAGTCTTTTTCGAGATTTCGATGTAGGAAGACCCCTCAAACGATGCGTAAAAATTAGCTTAATATAAAAAAATTGTTTAAACAATTTTTAAAATTGGTCTACAGTTCTCTACCAGCGATTGAAAAATCATGGGTCCCATACATTTTGGAAATAAAAGTTTCGATTCTTAATCGAAATGGGTATCAACAAAATCGTAATTTCATGCTGGTTATGGAAAAAATATTTTTAAAATTTTTCCCATGGGATTTTGTTTCGCTAGAAGGCTTTTTAAGGCATTTTTATAAAAAATTTTTTTGGAAAATTTTAGAAAATTATATTTTATTGACAGTACTTACTAGAATGCAATTTTTTAATATTTTAGCCAAAAAGGGAACAAAATTATAAAATTCGTATCCATTTTTTAAGACAAATATCGACAATTTTTTTTGCATGATATACTAAAATGACGTTTTATGGACCAGAATTTTTGCGAAAATTTTTTAAAATATTTTTTTTTTTTATAATTGGCTAGAAGTTATGAATCTTTTAATCCCATTTCAAGACAAAACTCAATACTATTTTTTGGACGATATGTTCTACACCCGTGATTTTCAATCGCTGGTGGGGAACTGAAGATCAGTTTTAAAACTTTTTTAAATATTTATCATATATTAAGCTAATTTTTATGCATCGTTTGAGTAGTCTTTCTACAAAATTTTTGTCTACGGGACACTCTATTAATTGTAAATAACAATATGTTGTAATTTGAATGTATTTTTTTTTTTTAATAGATTCAATTTCAATTAATAAAATAAATGAATATGTATTATTCGTAATTGAAATTAGATTTTAGATTTATCTATGTAAAATTTTAAATTAATTTGCTAGAATATTTCGATTTCATTTCAGAATTCTAATTAATAATATAATAGAAATTTTGTTATATCTGTCTGTACAGAAAGAATATTTTCGACAAAATTTCGATTAAAATATTAATCAGAATTTCAAAATGATTTGAAATATTTTTATATTCAAATAAATTACTCAAAATCGGAGTATATTAACAAACTAAATTTAAATTTAAGTTTTGATTAACCATTTAATTGATATAATTAGGAAAAAAATTGAAATCTGCCAAATGGCTTTATTTTTAAAGAGAAATATTAGAAAATAATATTAAGAGCCCATAAAGTATATATATTCTTGGACCATATGAAATTCTGAGTCGATAAAGCAAAGTCCGTCTGTCCGTCTGTTGAAAACCCGCTCACGTCTAAACTTATTGAGCTATTATAATGAAAATTACTCAGTTTATTTTTTGTTCCTCTAAGAAGTCTTGGATTGCAAACCACCCAAAGCGGTTTAGTAGAAAAAAAGTTATATAACCAAATCTGGAGGAACCCCTAAACCAAACTTGAACTGATAATATTTCAACAAGCAATAAATGAATTTAAATAAAATTTATCCAAAATATTTATCTATGTTCAGCTTAGATTACTGCCAAAAATTGGCTAAATCGGCTAAGTAGGAGAAAAGTTATAGACAAAAATATGAACAGTTTCTATGATTTCAACGCCATAAGTGTTTCTTAAACATCATGTTATAATTTGTATATGGAGTGCATGTGTGTGTGTTCGCCTCACTATGAATCTTGATAAACACAAAGGTGTTTATGTTGAGTTGATTGATTTTTGATTGTGGTCACCATCGAACACACCACGACATGGTGTGTGCGGACGTTCTGCACATGTGCGCCACTTTGGCGAGCACTGCTGTAAATCAATGCAATCAATACAATAAAATCTTTATTAGAATAAGTTCATACCACTACACTATTATGGACGCCAAAAATTCATAAATAAATTAGAAAAATTCCACTTTCCGAAAAATTTTTCCTATATAAAAACTGATGTGTTTTTTTTTTTTTTTTTTTTTGTGGAGCAAAAAAAAAAATATATGTACTTTTTTTCACTAGAAAAAATTCCTACAGTTTTTTTTGTACAAAAAAATTAAATTATTTACAATTAATGAAAATTTTCGCCTGTGACGCTTCATTCTACAACAATATTATAATTATTTTTTAACAATCTTTATTAATCATAGAAACTATTTATGTTATATTTATAAATTCACTAAAATATCTTTCAGAAATACCAAAAACTAATGACAACAACAAAATAATTGCGTTTTTAAATATTAGCTTTTTTTTGGCTTTACTTTTTGGGGCATTTAGCTTTTTCTGATCTTTTTTAAAGTCAAATTTAGCTTCTTTTTTTCTCAAGTCAACACTGCTTGCTTTGATTAATTTTACCATCTTCTTGTAAAACCCTTTAGAAATCGAAAGTAATATTACAGCTTTGTATTATATAAGTCCTTAAATGCTATACGTTTTCACAAATATAATTTTATATATAAATATCATTAATTTTATTGTATAATTGAATTTCATGATTATATTTTTTTTATAACATTTTCATCTGGAAATATTTTGGAAGAATATACTTTAATTTTGGGTTATAATTAATGTACTATTTTCGTTTATTTTATCACTAAAATGACAATTTTGTCTAACATGTTATAATGTAGCAAACCAAATAAAAGGTCAAGTAACAAAATTCTTGATAACAGAAAATGTTTACAAATTTTATTGAACACATATTAACTTGCATATAAAACAAGCATTATTTCACAGGCAGACAAACGTAGATAAAGTAATTCAGAATTTCATCGAAGAATACAAATTATAAATAAGTTACATTTCATTTATACTTTTTAGTTTACAAGGATCTTTCACATTATTAAAATTAAACATTTAATGCTCATTTCAAAATAATGTCATTTTATTTACTGAGATAAAATTTTCTTCAGAGCACAGTAAATCATAATCATAACTTGTTTATTAAGTAATGAAAGTTTTAAAGATATTATTTTTTTTAATCACAAGCATTTTAATTATATTATTTACTATAACATTATGTAGCTCATAATGAGCATTTTGAATATTTGCTGTTTGAAAAAACACTTGAAATATTTTTTAACCCTGTAAGGGCTTCGTTAGTCGTTCGACTAACAACAATGCTATTTTGAGTGATCTTTTTATTCGTTGCATTTTTTGTGTGCGTTTTGCTATAACACCTACCGTAAATAAGATTTCGAAGTGTCCAGACGTATGTTGCTATGAGCGGTCTGAAAGTTAGTATTAGCACTTAGGCCCGTTATTATAACTTTCCAATAACTAAAGATAGGATGTTATAATTCACTTTAACAGTTTTTGGTTATTATAAGTATAAGTTAAGCCAAAAGTGACCGATAAGCTAAATGTAAGAACATCTAACCATTAACTTTTATCGGAAGGTTTATGTATTCAGAGCTACCATATTTTCTGCTTTTAAAAGAAATAAATAAAAACATATTTATTCCGGTGTAGTTTTTAGCAGAGACCGGATTTTAATACTAAAAAAACAATCTTTTTATATTTATTTCAATCGAAAAACAATCTTTAAGTTCAAAAAATTGTAAAAATCCATCATGATTTTTTTATTTTCATCAATATTTTAATTTTTTTCATCATGATGGAAATAAAAATATAAATATCTTTTGTGATATTTATGTCAAAAGTTGAAATTTATTTTGAACTTTTTTCATCGGATGGAAAAAATTCTAAACAACAACAATTTCATTTGAATAAAAAAAATATTTTGAAAACAAAAGTATGAATAAAAAAAAAACAGTAATTTAAAATTTTTTTCGAACTGATATTTATCGTTAAAGATATTTATTTTTTTCATCATTGATTCATATTTATTTTAAAAATAAAAATCCCTCACATATTTTTTTCAACAAATGAAAAAACATTTTGAACATTAAAGATATTTATTTTGATTGAAAAATAAAAATAAAACGTTTTCGGGTGCTTGGTTTTTAGTCATTTTTCTTTCTACATTTATATTTGTTCTGGCGTTGTCTTTTAGTTAGCTTAAACTCATTTATTTTAAAAATTTTTTTGTTTTTTATTTGTTTATATTTCCGTTACTGGCAGTTACGTTCAAATAGTACATGTTGCCACTACGTAAAGTGGCCAAAAGTAATCGGTTTTTGCTTTGATATTGCCGTATTATCAAAATTATAAAATTTACCTTAAAACCAAGTTGTAATAACCAAAAGCAGATAAAGCTCACTTTATCGTTCACTTTAGTTTATCTTACCTCTTAAACTATCTGATACCTTATTGGTAGGTTATAATAACTGCCCTTAGTGTGACTTTTTGAGTTTTTAGCGATAAAGTAATTTAGTTATTATAGTAATGCAGTGTAATTAATTTTTTTCCTATAGTATGAAATATATTTTTTGGGGAAAAATAAACATAATGTGACTTCCAGAAGTAATTTTAGCAACACATAAATATAATTTTTGTCACGTTGGACAAGTACGATGAAGAAGCTTTATTTCCTATATTAAAATTTTTTAATAACTTTGATGAAAATAAGGACAAATTAACATGGTTGTTATTAAAAATAATAATTGAAGTATTTTTCCTTGATAACTAGATCAAAAAAAATTTTGAATATTGATTCTGAAAAAAGTTATGAGGCAAAATGTGTGTTAAGAATTTTTCGATCTCACTCCTTAATAGGGCTAAAACTGAATTTTTGTAAAAAAATTATAAACATAGTTTTAAAGGAAGTACTTCAAAAGAAATTAATAAGAAGCATAAAAGAAGAACATCCTACCAATGACAACCATGGGTTAAAAAAGAACTTCTGCAGCTCTTTTGCACCAGTAAGTACTTCCTTCCAATGCCAACACAATGTTAAATTCATGACTTTTTCATCTCTTTTTCAGTTCCTTTTCTGCTGGGAAGTTAGTGTTAGTCGTTTCGACTAACGAAGCCCACAGAAGAGTAAAAATATCGAAGCCCTTCCAGGGTTAATAAGTATTAACTTTTTCCTTCTCTGAATGTAAGTACTTTTTTTTAATTCCAACAAAATACGACAACAAACTATGAAACAGTTTTAAAATTTTCCATTATGAAGTATGATTTTCTTTGACACTTAAAGCAGACAAGCAGTGGTTATTATGACACTATGTTCTTTAAGGCAACAAATTATAACTTTATTTTTTAACTTATTTTCCGTTTTTCTTTGATAATAAATAAACAGACAAAATAAAGTCAAAACTATTACGCAAGAGTACTTTTTTAAGTATTATATTGTGATAAGAGTAAAATTGTAATATTAAAGAATTTAAACATCTTAAAAGTTTCATATTATTAAAATTTTTTATCTTTATATGGTTCAAGGCACAATTTTTGTAAACTCGGCATTTCCAAAAAAATTCATGTTCTTAGGACATAAGATTTGCTGTCATTGTGTGAAGGTAAAATATTTTCTTCTATTATATTTTATTTTAATGTCAAATGTAAGTATTCTTAAATATTAAAGTACAAACGAGTTTTTTTTTTCATAAGAAATACAAAGAGACATTCTTATAAGAAGCTTTTCTTTATACTCATGAAATGTATGTCTTGGAAACAAATTCCCCTTGATGTGTCAAGCAGTTCTCGACAAAATGGTAAATATTTGTGATTTTAAAATAAATTTATAATATGTATATTAAAGAAATGCATATTAAAGATTTTAGTAAAAAAAAAAAATACCAAAAAAAAATATTTTGTACTAAAAATTCTATGAATTAAAATCTTATGTAATTTTTCCTCAAATATATTTGTTTATACGTTTAAAAACACTCTAAAATAACTGGGGGATTCACAAAGTGTGCTATCATGTTGTATTGTCATAATGTCATAAAATTTTACAAAGGAAAAGCAATAACAATATTTTTATACATTGAAATATTTTACGACATATGACAATACGACATGATAGCACACTTTGTGAATCCCCCCAACATCTTAATGATATTTTCTAAACTTGTAGCAAGCAAAAGGAAATAGCAATAGGTGATGATAAGATAACGAAGTGTTATCAGAATTTATGTTCTTAACTGCATTTTCTTAGGTTTTTTACGCTTATGCTTCCTGTCAACAAGATTAATGGTAACATGTAAGATAAGTTAAAAAAAATGCTCCCAAAAGACCATTATTACATGTGTCAAGTGGAACTACAATATAGGTTACAGACAAAATTTTTTTTTTACATATGTAATTAAGTATGTCAGAGGTAATAATAAAAAAAAAAAAAGAACAAATAAGAAAGTTACAGTATATCAAAGTCGACTTTATAATACTTTACTTCAAGTTTTTTAAATAAATATTAAGAACCTGTTAATAATTTTCCATAACTCGTACGGAAGTTTTGCATAAAGTTCTTACTTAAAAATCTTTACCGAACTCTAGGTAGTCAGTCTGTAGCCGAAGAATTAAGTTCTTACTTTAAAATCTTAACCGAACTCTTAGGTAGTTGGCCTATAGCCGAAAAATTTATCTCTTCCACAATTTTCTTGGCTAATATTACACGTATTTTTATGCTTTTTCATTAAGTTGTTGCTGAGAGTGCAAAGAGTAAAAAAATACACTGGAAAAAAAATATGAAAATAATTCGTTTGGTAATTAATAACCATAAACTTCTTTAATATTAATGGTTTAAGACAAAGTTGGAGGAATGTGAATTATATTTCTTAATGGCAATATTAATAAATTTAAGTGAAAGAAAAGCAAAACTGTATTATAAAACAGCACCATGTACACAGAAAAAATATTTCAAATAAATAAAATGATTGTTTTATTTAATAAATTCATTTAAATTTTGTGTCAAAGCTGTTATATAGAAGATTAAAGGTATAGATTATAATATAGATATGAAGCTTAAAAAAAACTCAATTGAAAAAAAAAATAAATAAAAAAAAATACTCAAAAAGCACACGTACTACAATTGTTTTTGTTTTCAATTAAATTTTTTACTAACACATTCATAGACTTAGGTTTTTCTGACAACCGACTTAGGTTTTTGAAAACGGAACTTCATATCTATATTATAATCTATGATTAAAGGCAATCAGATGGATAATATGAATTTCTTTATTGGAACAATAACAAAGATTTCCAAAATCTTATATATACATGATTACACAGTGTAACAATTCCCAAAAAAAATTTCTCACACATAAAATCGGTATATGTGTCAAACTATGTAGAACCCACACATAACAAAACTACTTAGATGTTCAGTTTTTCTGCAGGACGTAAAATTTTCTCTCAAAAGGACCTTAAACTTCGAAAGTTGCACAACTTTTAAATAAGGTATAAAATATTTATCATAATAACATAATTCTTAGATCAAGAAATATATTTTTTTATATTGATCTGCATAGAAATAACTTTGCATTAAATGAACCGCTTACTAGAGCTATGCGTTTATATAATGAAAACTGCATTTATTTAGACATTAGTGTCCCAAGTAGGGAATTTAAATTGTTTTTAAATAATTTATTTTAAATTTAATGCTAGTCTGTAAGGATAATATTGTATCTAAAGACTAAATAAATAAATAAATTACATCAACCCAATATGGCTATCAAATGAAAGCTAAGCATCTCTGCAATATAACAAACGTTTTTATTTAAATGTTGAAAAAAGGTTAAATTTTCCAAACTTTAAATAAAAAATCCATATTTTGACATCCATATTGGGGTAAAGATTATATTCTTTATAAATATTTTATATTATTTATAAAAATTGTGCGTTCTCGAAATTTTGAAGGCCTTCTGACAAAAATTTGTACACAGTTTTATAATAGATGGTCTCTAGTTTTATTTATGTAATGATTTTTTGACGTGGGAGAATGATTTTTGCGTGCTATTATATATTTTAAAATAAATAGCAGAAAATTTTCAAAAAAATATTTTCGTGAGTTTTTGCGCTGCAATATTTAAGTAATAAATTCATAGCTTTTACTTGAAACCATATTGGGTTAACACAAAGTGCATAAATATTTTATAATTTTTTTCAAAACTTTTCCGAAACTTTGAAAGAAAAACTGAGTACGTAGTTTCACTATGAGTGGTCTCTAGTTTCATGTATATATCGATTTGTTGATGTGTAAAAATTATTTTCACACGGTGTTATCAGTGGTTTTTAACAAAATATATAAGACCCCAATAAGAAACAATGCACCAAGTACCATTTCCCTAATTAAATTTGAAGTTTCAATATTTATTTCGTTTGATTTTACTTAATTTGTAATATTTAAATATTTTTAATAATTTAATAAATAAATTTAATAAAATTCATGCGTTTTTATTTATTGAAGGATTTATTTAAATCTAGAATTGAACAAGAAAAATTTTTAATTGATTTTAGGCAAACATACGATCGTAATTTAAATTAATTTGATTAATACAAATTAATTGAAATTTAAACCAAAATCAATTATTCTAAGTTCATTAATATTATCATTTTGACCTTTGAACTTTTGAATTAAATTAACTTGCAACATACACAGAAAAAGTCTGCAATCACCAAAATAATTAATTCAATTAAAAATTTAATGAATTATTAGGCATAAGTTAAATGAGTCATTGACCATATTCACAGAAAAAAGTCACCAATTAACAAATATATATGAAAATAATTCATTCAATTATAAACTTGTTTAAATTTTCACCTCTCACCAAAATGATTATATCAATAACTAAAAACTGTAAAAAATACAAAACAGAAAAAAATTCCCAATTAATAAATTAATTAAATTAATCAAGTATTTGATTGGATTAATTAAAAATGTATAAAGGATATAAAAGTATAGTTAAATTTTATTTTTATTTAATTTTTACTTGAATAAATTTATTAAATTTCGATGGAAAATGAAGCAACTATGTTAATTGAAAAAAATACCGTAATAATTTTTTCTGTGTTGGATATATTTTTTATTTATTTTTTTCCAGTGTTACCGTTTGGCGACTTTAGTTGCCATTTGCCCCTTCTTCAACCACGTGGCCACTTTTTTGGTCCCTTTTTAAAATGGCGACTTTTTAAGACTATGTGCTAAATGACGAAAAAATAAGATGTTTGAAATATATCGACCCATTATATATTAATTTCAACAAATAAATTAATAATTTTGAGGTTATTTTATAGTATAGTGATATAAAAGGTCGAGGAGTATTTATAACTGAACTTAAACTGTTAGTAACTAAACAAAGTAATAAAGTTTATGAACAGCTAGTTATATATACCATCATTGCCGAATCTTTTTGGACTGAATTAAAAAACAAACAAAAAATGATTCGATGAATACTTATATCCAAATTTATATTTTTACATTCCTCAAAGCAATCCCTCGGGGAACGTGTTTCTTTTTTTTTTTTCATTAAATTATCAATAATAAAAAATAGTAAGTCTAATAGACTTAAGTCAATACTTGAGGATTTGTGCGTTCCGTTCTAAATTTGTCTAACAGGGAATTGCAAGAATGGAGAACGAGTGAAGAACTCGTACAAAAGTACAGAAGTTTAATTAATTAAAAGAGGATTGCATGTTAACTATTTTTGTGACTAAATATTTATTTTTGGAATAATAAAAATTGTTGTAAAATTATTATAAATTATTTTGTAATTGATAAAACTGAATTTTGAAGTTTTTCTTAAAATACAAAATTGATTGTTGTTATCAAATAAAAAAATTTAAGAAGTTTTTGGGTTTTAAAGCAGTTGGCCCCTTTTTTTCAAAAATCCTCTTTTTTGGCGACTTTTTATTTTGAAATCCCCTTTTTCGGACACTTTTTAAAAATTCTCAACGGTAACGCTGCAGCGGACGCATCTTTGGTAGTCGTTTCCAAATAAACTAGTTTTCGTATACTGCATTCTGCTATAATAGCCTTCAAAGCAATGAAGGTGTTCGTTTTAGGCCAATAAAAAATTCTCCTTTTTCGTTTCTGAAATTATTTGTGAGATCTACCACGAGTTTCTATTGACCCAATGCCATTTTAAGCAACGACTTTCCAGAAAAAAACTCGGAATATTCTAAAGTTATCGCACTTAGATATCATCTTATGGGGTGTATCTATTATTTTTAGCATATGTGTATTAATTGAACAATATGATCAAATATTTTTTTCTGTGTTTTATTTTGAAAACAGTCTGTTTATACCCACGATCAAAAAGATGGGGGGTATATTGATTTTGTCATTCCGTGTGTAACATGTCGAAGGAATCATCTAAGACCCTACAAAGTATATATTTTCTGGATCCTGGTTAGATTCTGAGTCGATCTAGCTATGTCCGTCCGTCTGTCCGTCGGTCCGTCTGTCCGTCTGTTGAAAGCAGGATAGGGCTCGAACGGGACAACGTAGGTGGACGAAATTTGGCACAAATATTTGTCCTATATAAGGTTTGTTTGGGATTGAAAATAGGCAAAATCGGTTAATAAACAAAAAAAGTTATGGGCTAAAAACTAGAAATACATAGTGTCCGTTAAATACTTTTCTGATGATATTTCTTCAATAAAAGCACGTACGACAACGAAATTTTGTACGTATAGATCGGGGGTCAATATAAACTCGAAAACCAAAAATGGGTGTGGTCCGCTCACTTTACCGCCCACCTCCCATATAAGGTGAAAATCAACGAAATTGTGTTCAAATAGTTCAAAGACCAATGTAAAGTCAGAAACAAAAAAATGGGCGTGGCCCGCCCACTTTACCGTCCCCTCCTATATAACGTAAAATTTGAAAAAGTTGATGGTGGGTATATAGATTCGGCCGGGCCGAATATATTCGCGCTTGTTATCTACTAAAATTTTATTAAGTACGGAGAAAAGTTATGTAAACATTATATATTTTTTTCATAATTTTTAAAATACCGTTTTTGGGATATAATGAGTTATGATTTGAGAAATACTTCCAATAGCTCTTGAAAGTCTGTATTGAATTTCACTAATATTGAAGATGTAAAATCCGATTGCTATCCATTGTGACATGCTCTGTTATTATTTTATTTATTTCCTTTTTTTTATTTATTATTATTTAATTGGACTCTAACAAGGCGTATTTACTTAAATACGTGAAGAATTTGTGAAAAAACTGCATAATTTCTACATTTTAAAAATAAAAAATGAATTCAATATCAAATATTTCTTTCCTCTAAGTAGACGTATGTTAGTTACCCGAAAACAAAATTGTTATGTAAATCTATTATAAGAATATTTCGTTGTTTTTTAATAAAAGTATAAAATATTTTATGTACATCTCAAAGGCATTCTTGCGATACCAAATTTTTTTTATTCCTTCGTTGGCAGAAATATGAAAAAAAAGAATCTGAAAAATCCGAAAAAGTACCTTTTTTCATTTTGATCCAGCTTTCGTGTGCTGGATCGAAATGGATAATGACCGGATGAAATTTTGAGAAACGATATCTTGGAATGAAGAAAACTTATTTTTCCTGCGAACTTTAATACTTTTCATTTTGAGGCCACCCTAATGTACATATATAACAGGAACACATGAGTCTTAAACCATAAATCTATCAAAGTGCGAAACAAGTTAGAGTCACGTTTTCTAATAGTTTTCGTCTTCTTTACTATGAAACTAACATCAAATTGTACCTTGAAACCTATTAGGTTATACATTATGTAACATAACAATTTATACATACGTATGTATGTATGTGCATGATTCTTTTTACTTTCACTACTCATACTTAAATTTCTTTATCAAGTTGAAATTATATAAGTATAACAAAAAATGTAAATTCGTACTAATAATTTGAAAATAAAAAAAAATAAATACCTATGTATTACAAATAAACGTAGCTACCCTAGCTTTTATTTTAAATTTCTATGACTATACATAACTTGGTATTCTAAAAAGCATGATATGCATAAATTTCTTTCAAAATATATGTATGTACATATATTGTATTTGTTAACTGTCATGTTGTGTACATATTTGTTTATATTTTGCATTGGAAGATTGATTGTGTTTAAATAAATAGTATTTACGGTTTCATCATGTTATATTTTGTTTTACTTTTTTGTATACATGACTGGGATTTTTGTGTGTTCTATTCTTATGATTCTGAAGATTATATCTAGACAGCAAGGTATAAAAGTCTAAAATATTTAGGTATAAAATTATGATTTATAGTTGGATGGAATTGTTCATAGATTGAAGAAAATGTATTAAGAAAAAAGTACATATATTAAAACATAAAATGAAAATAATTTTTATATTACAAATCAGTATTCAATGAGTTAACTAAATTATAATAATATTTTTACTTATGATTTTAATTTAATTCCTCAAGAAAATTAAATACACAATCTTCCCATTGTATGTCTTCTGAATATATTTTAATTAAGGAATGCGATCGAAAAAATCTTAACATATATAAAGTTCAATAATTTGGAAACGATTGATCTTAGAGTTTTGATTTTTTTTATACTACAGATCACAGAAAAATATAAAATTTATACTTCTGTCCACTACTTTTAACCTCGTAGCCTTTTTTGGGTAAACATTCCATTAGTGATTTGAGAGTTGTTTCAGTCACCTTTTTGGAACAGTCTGCCCATCTGCTTTTAAAATCTTTGATGTTTTAGGACAACTCTTTTGTCCTCTTTGATTCTCTTTTCACAAAAGTCCACTGGTCTTAGCCCAGTGGACTTCATATGTGGACACAATGTGCCCTCTTATGAAAGGAAAATGAATTTTTTTGCAAACGTTCTTTGATGTATTTTTCGGTATAAATGAGTGCTTCTTTTGCCGCAACTGTATAAATCTTGCAACACCACGAATTCTACAGGAAATTTCGTAATTTTTTCGATCCTAAACTTATCCTTAACATTTTCTCGAATATCAGCAACATAAAAATTTTGATTCCGAAGCTGCGAAAAATCAGTCAGTACATACGTTTTGTCATACTGTATACAACATGAGTATTTTTGTATGAAATTTGGTTTTAATTCCCGTGCCCTATTCATGGCTTCTAAATCTTTTGCAGCATTCTAGTCTGGAACTTTTTGGACTTTATATGTTCTTAACTCCGCAATAGCTTTAACTTTTTGCACCAAATAGTCAGAGCTCTGAGCTAACCGGGTTGCTTTTCTACCAGATGTGTTTAGAGTTCTTTTTAAAATGCTTTAAATTTTCTTGGCCTTCCCAATATCACGTGGACCTATTTCTTCCCGAATCAGGTTTCCTATCAATGCACGTTGGGGTAAAAGGGGGTCGAAAGTGGCGTTTAACTGAATTTTGAAAATTAAACTTTTGTAATAAAATTGGATACCGACTAAAAACAGACAAAATTATGTATCAGTAACAATAAAAATCATTAGCCTAGGTTGCGTTGTTTTTGTGCACTGAGCTGTCAAAGTTCAACATTTTTTTTTTATATTTTGGAAAAAGGACAAAAAATTCAATTTTCATTAACTTTCGGTGATTTTTTTTAATAAAAAGTGCTTTGAAGGAAAAATTTTTTGTGTTTACTTTTATTCAAGAATTTGTAAATTATTTTTTGTCCAGGTATTTTTGTTCTTTTTTTGAAAATTGTCCAAAAATACACTAATTTTCAACTTTCATGGAGTGCAACTAAAAATGTTTACAGGATGTTCGTTCTGAAAATTGTCTGAAAAATATAATATATTATCTACTTTAATATTCTGAAAAAAAATCGTGCGTATATGTAGCCCGATTTGAGAAAATAACATTTTTGTGAAAAAACTCCAGTAGATTTCATAAAAAAAACAGCTTAAATGCCAGATATTTTCTTTGCCTTATCAAACATTAAACAGTGGAGAAGAATCGAAATAAATCTGTAACTTCTAATCGGCTAGTTGGCGTAGGAGTAGAAAACAGTAGCACTTTGAGTTTAGAAGCGGGGTCCAATATTCGCAACAGGAGCGGAACTATAGGGGTTCAAAATAGACAACTAGTGTCATGGAAAAGGTTTAACCACTACCGAATTTTTGTTCTTTACCCAATTTAAAAGATTTTTATATCACCTTAAAGTCCTTGAAAAATCCTTTAGAAAACATGATTGCATGTACTACTTATCTTATATATTTTTCGAGTTATAAACATTTAAAATTTCAAAAATCTAAATTTTTTTATATTCAACCGATTTTATATTATTTTATGTAGTCTTATTATTTATTAATAATTTATAGCACGTACATCATTTTCGCCACTCATTTTGATCAAAATCGCAACATATCAACATGGTTGTCATTAAAAATAATAACTGACATATTTTTCAATGATAACTAGATGAAAAAAATTTTAAATATGGCTTCGGAAAAAAGTTATGAGGCAAAACGTGTGTTAAGATTTTTTCGATCGCACTCCTTATATTGAATAACACAGATCTATTTTGATTCCCAGCATTAAAGCAAAAATTTTACATTTGTATAAATAATTAAAATTAGTCCATTTCACAAATATTATTTTATTTATAAGTATTTCAAAATACTTTTAATGGATCAAAAACTAATCGACCTTATTGATTTCTTGTCTGTGCTTAAATGTGCAACTATTAAAGCTACCCTATGATAGTTGTCCTCAAGTTACGCTAAATTACCTAAATAATCTTTTACACACAATTCAAAAGAAAGACCTGTTTAAGAAAACTTCAGTAAGTATCTGTTATAGTAATTAGAGACAAATATGTGATTTATTTTACTTTCTGTTCATAGAAGAAATAAAAGAAATTTAAGCCATAAAATACAAGTAATACGTCGAATGCAGTAAATTAAAAAAAGGCAGGAAAGCAAAAGGAAGGACTATAAACGAGTAAGTATTCCGTATAAAATATAATTAGAAAAAACTTGTATGTTTATTATACACTATTAAAAGAAATAGTTAAAGTACTTATGCTTGAAATAAATCCCAAGAAGGCTTAACTTTACTTTGAGTTTTGGATAGAAAAAATATAAGCTAGAAAAAAAATTAAAAGGGAGATTAGATAATTAAATTTAAGTAAATTTTTTAATATATAATTAAGTAAAATGGATATATTTTATAAAATAAAGGAATTTAATTTTTAAAAACTTTGTTTTATGTCTTTTTTTATTACTTATGAACATAATTTAAAATAAGGACTGCGTTAAAAAATCCTTGCATGTTATTCAAATTATAAAAATGAAACTAATGATTTAAACTTTTTGAAATTTGTTTTGTTAGAGACTTTTATATTCTAGTTTCAAATTTAAAGAAAAATATATCTTCTATTCTATTTACTAAAATATTTAATATATTCAGGATTTTCCTTAATATTAGATTTATTCTATAGTCGGTAAGGGTCTGCTTCTTTTTAGTGTTCTTTAAATATCTATAACCCAGAAAAAAACTTGGTTGCCAGGTAATGAGTTAAGAAGCTAATATAAAGGCTTTTCACTAGTTACATATTAGCTGAATAATCCATTATTTTAAGAAAATGATAACATTAGGGTCAATTACTTTACTCATGTAATTACTTAGATGTTATTTCATGATGTTCACTAACTCATTGATTTTATAGTATTACTGAAATCATTATAAAAACATGACAAGTTCCTCACTGTGTGTTAGATTACTAATAAGTAATGAAATTTTAGGATATATAAAATTTCTTTTTTTTAATTTTAAACGTAGATAGATTTTAAACATTTCAATTTCAAAAACTTAACAACAACGAAAAAATTTAGTATTACAAAAACTATTTTGTAAACTAAATAAAAAAATCAATTAAAAGTAGTACTTTTTAAAAATCGTATGGCATGTTGCTGTCATTGAAAAGTAACTACATCCGTAAATACATGTCATTACCAAGGTTTTTGCTGGGAACCTATTACATTTCAAACGGACTGAGTTTTTGACAGTTTAATGAATTAGTCTCTCTATGTAGATAGCAACACCATTTGTTTGATACCAATGACGTACGTTTTTTTGTAGTGATGATTATATGTGAGATCAGGCCAGAAAAATAGAGTTCGAGTACTCATTTGCATATATTTCTTTGCTAAAAGTGTCATTTGTTATTAATAAAGTACCTTTTTCCCCTCCAGACCATAAACTTTTTCGCAATTTTGATTCTTTTTAACACAATATTTACCTGCTTCATTTCCCAATGATGTAAATAGTTTGACAGTATGTACTTGTTATCACTCTCTGGACGCATTCATAACAATTAATTAAATAATCTCAACAATTTTCTTCATCTCCTTTGCCCTTCATTTTTCTATCTTTCCTTTTCGCAACTTTTTTTACTTTGTGGGTATTCAAACTACCTCTTTGAATCTATTTAATAAAAGATACTGTGCAATTTAATAACTGAGTCGCATTTTATCCAGATATACTCAATGGGGTCAAACGCACAATTTATTGTAATAAATCTACCAAACTAGTGGCCAGATAAAATCTAAATGTATGAAAGTATTATAGAAGAGGACCTAAGCTTTCAGAAAAATTATCTTGTAGTCAACTTGTGATAACACGAGATAAACTACAGGGTATCAAGACTGACTACATTGACATTAAAGGCACGAAGAATGCTGAAGACGGTTCGTAGCGGGCCAGATAATGCTTTCCATTCTGTTAGTGTCTAATATATCATTTTCACTGTATTCTTTATTAATTATAACATTAATACACACCGAAAAAGAACTAGTTAGAAAATATTTACAGCTATGAAAATATAAGGCCTTAGAATGATATTTTATTAAAACTATTAAAATTTAATTTATTCGACTTAAGATTTCTATTTAGAACTGTCAAAACGTTATTATAATGGATTTTCTATTTGTATTATTGATATATTAGGTCCTACAATGTACTAAAATTTATTTTTGGGACTTAGTAGAAGCAACCGAATTTAATTAAGTAATATAAATTGTAATAGTTTATATTGTTTATAGCAATACAAAAAATCATTTGTGTTGAACAAAACATTAAACTGTTAACCCCAAACGATAAAAATGGTAGAATTTTGACATACAAAAATAAATAAAAGAAGAAATTGTGATCGTTTTTTAATTGTTTAAAAAAGAAATCCAAAAATCAAAGTTTAAATAATCCTACAAAAGGCAATGTACAAAAAGTGGAAAGATTAACAAAAATAATAGGTATGTTTTACATAGCTAATGGATGCTAGCACTTCATTTGATATTTTTTTCTTTAAGAAATAAGAAGATCCAGAAAGATATTTTTCGTAGTTATTGATAACAGTTATTGCTTAGGATGCATAGAGCTATATCTGTTTAGGCTTCTAAAGAAGTAATCAAAGTAAAAAACAAAAAAAGTTGCAAATGTACCCCTCTAGAAATGAAGATTAGTATGTTCTTATATGATTCCCGAAATATTACATCTCAATGTCAAGATTTACGTGAGCTGGACCATTTTTAAAACACCTTTGAAATTACGTATTTATTTCAATATTATTATCAAAATTTTAGCTATAAGAAAATTAACTTCAAATTATAATAGAGTCATACTACGACCTTCAATATTCATTTAAATAATTATTATGTATCTTTTCAGTCGCGGAATATTAAGATTTTACTAACATTTTTTATCATATTTTCTTTTTTCAAACATGTAATTTTATATATTTCGGACATTTTTCAAAATATATTGGATTTTAATGTACCATTGGAATGGTCTTGTTACTATTGAAGATAACAAGTAATTAACTCATTATGAGCCAGAGGGTTAATTTTATGCATTTAGTTCCCAAAGCTTAAATTTGCAATTTTTGCAAATAAATCGCATGGAAGAACTTATTACACTTAAATATTGATAAATTTATGAAAAGCATAATAAATTCATTTAAAACCGCGACAATAATCGAATAAAAAGGAGTTTTTTAAATTTAACCACCATTTTACACCAACTCGCCGCTTTTTTGATAAATTTATGCTTTTAAGGACATGTATGTCCTTAACTAACTATTTATTTGGTATAAAAATTAACTTAACAAATTATTATTAAATTATATATTCCAAAATATTATTGGTGCAACTAAAGGGTTAAATGAATGCACATATCAATAGTATTTAATGAATATATAAATAATAAAATAATAAAATATAATTTACGATGGAAAATGTCCAAAATTGTCAAACTTTAATAAAATATCATTTAAAATAAAATCATTGAAAATTTTACTAAAATTTTAAGTTCGCGAGAATGAAAACAAATTTTAAATTATTTTTTGTTCAATATGTATAAGACGTCGTTTTTCTATCATATGTTGTAATTTTTTTTTTTTGACAAAAAGTTAAAAACTATGTATACTGTCGATCGAAAACCATATTTTTGGAGGTTTTTTGAAAATGGTCCAGCTCACATAAATGAAATAATTGAACAAAAATATTTTGGGAATGAGTTTAAAACAAACTCAAACTTTAATTTTAGGGGGGTACATTTGCAACTTTTTTTGTCCCCATACAAATCAAGGCACTTTAATATACATATGTAAGTAAACGTTTTCGGAGAAACAGTTTTAATTACTAATGTTCTTTTCTTGTAGTTCGATGAAAATGTACCATGCTGAAATACTCTTACGGTCTTTAGAGAGAATCACAATGCTGACATAAGTACGCACATTACAATTAACTGCCATAAATCCGGCCATTGGAATATTTTTGTAGAAGTCCACATTGTTATATCTTTAAGATGTAATCAGTATTGAGGAAAACTGCAAAATTTTATAATTAATAAACTGTTACATTTCTTTTGTTTATATTTAATATATTTTTGTATGTTTTTGTTTTTTATTTCAAATAAACGAAAATAGTGAAAAAATTTTCAGATGTTTTTGGAATTAATTTACAATAGTAATTTAACAATACAGTACTACATACCATATTTATTTCGTTATTCCAATCGAATTGTGAGATAGTCCTTGAACTAACCAAATTCGGTTGGCAAAAAATTCGGTTGTGATGACGAATCTGTTTTCTCTGTGTATGAAGTCGAACCTGAATAAATTAAATTAATTCATAATCATATATACTTAGTTCGAATAATTTACTGAAATTATTTTTATATTCCTATAAAGTGCTTAGCAAGATTACTCACCTAAGTTACTCTTACAGTAAAAAATATTTTTTTTTATGAATTTTTAATTTCTGATTTTTTGACTCGACTGTTTTTGTTTTTTTTTTTTTTTTTTTGGGAATAAATCCTGAGTTATATTAGAGAAACAAATTTTTTAGAAATATTTGTAATTTTTAATGTATTTTGAAAAAAAATTATTTGATTATCTCAATTCATCTAGATGTGAAAAATGTTCAAATCAGCAATTTGAATTTAGTACATATTTTATTTTTATTAATTTGAAAGATTGCCGAAAATTGTTTTGTATAATTTTGCGTTTGGCACCTCTGTGAGATATAAATATTTTCCCATATTATTATTTTGTCTGCGATCCTACAATCTGTATATCAATAACTGTTATCAAGGTTCTTTCCGGTGATCATGAGCACTTTGTAGTTTTTAAGACTCAAATGACTGCATTTACCATATTTTGGTTATAAATTTGAATTATGCGTTTGCATGAATTTTGTTAGATTTTTATTTTAAGAAAAAATAATTTTGCTATTACAACAAAATTCATCACACAGTTACTGACAGTAATAAAAATGTAAACAAGTTAACGGTATACTAAAAGTTATAAGACTTAAAGTGTGCAGGGATTTTTCATGAGCAGTCCTTATGACAATCTCAATATTTGTAATTAATTTTATTTTTTCTTAAACTTTTCTTTACAACACAATTTTAATCTATATGTACTTATATATTTTAATTTCTCATATGTCATATAAGTTAGTTTTTTTTTTTTTATTTAAAGTAAAAAATGTCCATATTGCTTATACGTACCAACGAACTTTGTTCACACCTCTCTTAATTTTTTATAAATTTATTTTTTATACTCAAACATATTTAACTTTGGTAACATTAGATTATTTTATATTTAATAGTAAAAACCTTTGCAATTACATTAATGTTTTGTCTACATGGGATTGTGTAGCAAAAAAAAATCACATGATTGATAACAATAAATAATAAGACGACATAATCTTAAATACATATGTACATACCCAGCGAAAAACGATGAAGTTCTTCCAGAAAAATAACATTTTCACAAATTCAAATTTATTATTATTTAGTAGGGCAAAAATAGATTTTTTAAACATAGTTTTAAGAGAAGTTAAAAAAAAGAACTTCTGCAGCTCTTTTTCACCACTAGGAAGTACTTAGTGGTAAGAACACAATTTTAAAATCAAGACTATTTCAGTTCTTTTTTTGCTGGGTATAATATAAATAACTTTGTTAAATGTTAAAGATAGAATATGTTTGGAAGTACTTGCATATATATAAATATCTTTGTTAAATGTTAAAGATAGAATATGTTTGGAAGTACCTGCATTCAAATTGATGATATCTAAAATGAATGAATAAATGTATATAACTTTAATCGCTTCAGCAAAGAAAACGGATATTAAAAATCCAGTAAAATATATAAAGGTTTCAGAAAATATTTTTTTATAACACTTTTTATGTTGTGAACACTTAGTGCTTTTAAATTAATTTTGATTACTCTTGTGATGTTCCGTACGTTGTGAATCATCGTAATATTATGAGTCGATCAAGTTAATTCCGTTTATATGTCTGTCTTTTATAAGAATTATTTATTTATTTATTTATTTATTTATTTATTTATTTAGTCTTTAGATACAATATTATCCTTACAGACTAGCATTAAATTTAAAATAAATTATTTAAAAACAATTTAAATTCCCTACTTGGGACACTAATGTCTAAATAAATGCAGTTTTCATTATATAAACGCATAGCTCTAGTAAGCGGTTCATTTAATGCAAAGTTATTTCTATGCAGATCAATATAAAAAAATATATTTCTTGATCTAAGAAATCTTTGAGGAACAAGAATTTTTATTGACTGTAATAAATCAGAACAATCAATATTACCAGAAACGATGTTATATAAAAAATTTAAAGAAGCAATTTTTCTCCTTGCTTCTAATGTTTTCAATGATAGTAAAGTACACTTACCGCTATAAGTAGCAGCAGGGAAATTTGTAAAATTTAAAAAAGCAAGAGCATATTTAATGAATTTGATTTGTATTCTTTCAATGCGGTATTGAAAGTGGAAAAAATCGGTTACTAAACAAAATATTTATGGAACAAATATTGGAAAGACTTAGTGTGCTTCGAAACATTAGTGGTCCTCTTGAAAATCTAAGATGATCTAACGACTTCAGCCTGTCCGTCTGTCTATTGAAAACAGGATAGAGCTCGGTGAGGACAGTCTAGAAGAACAAAATTAGGCTCAAATACTTGACTTATACAAGCCTTAGTTTATTATTGAAAATAAACAAAAAAAAATCATGGATCAATCCTAAAAAACGCTATGTAATGTTTTTACTTTTCCGTCAATATCACAGGTCAACAATAAAAAAGTATTGTGAAAAATATATAACATATGGGTTTATATGGGAGCTATGGTAAATTATATACCGATTCTCATACATTTTGGCAATGTTGTTTCTACTTATATAAAACTTTATTTGTGTCGAATATTAACTAGATACTATCATTCGTATGGGATTTATGCACGTTAAAGTGAGGGGATTTATATGGGAGCTATGGTCAATTATAGACCGATCATAATGAAATTTGGCACAAGGATTAACACTAATACAAAACTCCTTTGTACTTTTATTTAAATATTTAAATATTGCTATATTTACGGCATATATGATCGTAAACCCCTATTCCGGGAGAACATTTGTATGGAAGCTAGGTGAAATAATGAACCGATCATAACCAATTTCAATAGGCTGTCCTTGTATCAAAATAATTATTCGTGCCAAATTTCATAAAGATATCTTTAAAATTGTGACCTGTACTTTGTTCACAAGGTTTACATAGACAGACAGCCAGGCAGCCAGCCAGGCAGCCAGCCGACGGACGGACATCGTTAATTTGACTCAGAAAGTGAGTCTAAGTCGAATTGTATACTTTAAAGTGGGGGTCGGATAATTTTTTCTGTGCATTACAAACATCAGCACAAAGGCATTATACCCCAACCACCTATGGTATTGTAGGGTATAATTAAATAAAAAGAGTGGGGCTAGAGAAGAAATTTATAACTAATATAACTAGTAAATGACCGCAAATCTCAAAAATGATAAAATTTTAATATGCGCATTGACAGTTTTTTAATTATTAAATTGTTACGTTTTCGCATCAGTAATTATATCTACACCCTTACTAGTAAAACTACATATCACCTATACCAAATTAATAGGTTTGGGTATTTCACAGAAAGTTTGAAAAAAGGCCTCTAGAAATAGATTTAAAAGAAGTTTCTCAGTAAAAAATATTCGTTTTTTATTATATGATCCATAATTGATCGAAGATCTCATATAAATTCCTCTTCAAAAAATCGTTTCGAATTACATAAATTCCATTTAAAGGTTAAAATCACGTTAATCCCTGATACAAATAAGTTTTATATAAGTTTTAATATCTGTGCCAAGTATGATGAGAATTGTCCCATAATTAAACACAGCTCCCACATGATTTCCTCTATGCATGTTTAATAGAAAAAGGCATCACATTAAAAACAAGTATAGGTCCACAACAGGCTACAGATCCAATATAAGACCCCTCCCTGAATTTTGATACACATATGCTAAGGTTTAAGGTATCATATGGTCGGGTTTGACCGACTATATATTTCTTACTTGTTAACGCCACATCATTTTCAATAAAATATTTACAAAATGCTATGTATTCTGTTGTTTACTTATTTAATTAAACATTTGCAACAAGTAGTGTGTTTCATGTTGTTAATCAATTTCATAATATCAATTATATACATATTTAAATAAGAATTTTTTTAAAACACCATATCATTTACATTATACAATTTATAGTAAACTTAACTCAGTTTGTGAAATTCTTTATTTTTTATAGTGACCACAAAATACATTTATTTCATTTAAAAAAAAAATATCATCAAATTATACTTTTATGCATATGTACATATAAGTATATATTATTCATTCCATTAATTATACAATTAATAAGAGAAAGTGTCATAAAATAAATCTAGGCATTTATTATATTAACTTTTATATATAATTAACACTGACTATAATATAAATTACTTTGTTAATGTTAATCAAAGGCCAAATTTGTTGCACGTGACATGATATAAAAAGCATAAACAAATAATATTAAAAATTTAAATTATTTTGTATAAATGTGTGCATTGACTCCATTCCATATAAAAAAATAAAAAAAATCAAATTTCATAAGCCATATACAAAATTTGTGAAATAAAAAATTTGACATGAAGCTATCAAATGCAGAGATTTTGTTCTAGCTATCAAGTTTTTTCTACAAACATATCTTTTGCTTAATTTTATGTTTAACATTTGTGAACCCAAACATATAGCAAAATCATATCATATTTATAATTCAAACATACACAATTAACACTAGAGGGTTAAATGTGTATGTATTAATCTGTATGCCGACTGGATTTTTTTTTTTGTAAGCCACATATACAATTACCATAAAACTCATATAAGACTATAATTAAAAGTAAATATTAGACTTTTCTATTTTACTTTTTATAAGTGCTTTCTAATGAGAGATTAACCCTATAATCTTAATAATGATATAAAGAAAATATTAAATATTTAAGGCAAAACAATATTTTCTGATAATATCAACAAGTAAGATAATTAAACACGTTCAATGCCGACTTGTAAGAACTTCATGGAATTATATATCCAAGTACTGATAATGAAGCTAGTAGAAAAATAAGCACAAAAGTGCTGTTCTACTACGATCATATAGAATACAAAATAGTTTGAAAGCTGGTGTCAGGAACACAAAATGTCTTCATAAAAATCACATATGTTGTCCATTGCATTAACTGACTGCGGAGATATTATAAAATATGGATAAAATTAATTAATTACTTATTTTTATGAATTTGAATGAAATGTTCCTTATTCTTTCAGTTTCTCTGCATCTTTTATAAGAAAATTTAAAACGGCTGGCCTGAATACCCACGAAGTAAAAAAGTTTTGCTAGAAGAATTGTGAAGGCAAAAATTAGAGAGATTATTAATATTAAAATTTTGATTTTTGAATATGAAAGTTTCATAAAAACTAATAAAAAGTCGAACTTTTTACAAAACCCTGGTGATAAATTCCTTATAAAAAAACTTGCGAAATAAACTTTCGGTCTAATAAGACATTTCTGTTAGTAGCAGCACTTCATTCATAATAAATAAAACTTTTAACAGAGAAATATACACAAATGAGTACCGCTAGAAAAGATTTCTTTCCATCATTAGAAAACATAACGATTCTAATTTTTCTGACATGATATGTTTTCTCCTCCACCACACCACCACTGAGACAGTGTTTTCATCAGTTTTTATATAGGAAAAATATTAATTTTTGGCGTCCGTAATAGTGTAGTGAACTTGTATTAGGTAAATGATGTATAAAACGTAAAAAAAAGACAAAAATCTATGATGCCTTATTTTTCTTACAAAAAAAGTCGATTATCTTGGTAAAAGTAAGAATATTTCATTTTACATAAAAGTATATTTTTCATTTAGTAAAAAAATTGCAATTTATAAGAGCCAGATGAAGAGCCAAATGAACAAAAATTTGTTTTCACTTGTGAAAACTAAAATTGTATTCTGTAAGAAATCTAAAGGCTAGAGAGGAAAGAAAATCTATGATCTCTTGCATATTTCACAAATAATTTACCGAAAATTAATAAAAAAAATTTGGAGTTCTTATCAAAAAAACCGATTTTTTTTTATAGATTTTTAGTAGTTTGATTTGTATAAATTATTTTGTTAGTTTTTTAATACCTTGTATATATATTTGTAAAGAATCTGTATTTTTTGTTTTGTTACAATTATTACAATTTAAATGTAGAAAATGTATATTTAACCTATTTCCGACCACTACCCGATTTCGTTAAGATAACTTTACGAAATTTGGCATGAAGTTTGTTTTTGCGATTGGTATAACAAATTAAATAGATTTGGACACCTACATATTTTTTAGCTCAAATTTAAAGCTATGAAAAACTGAGATTTTATATTGCGTTCAAATTGAAGGTCGATTGGTAAATACAGATTTATACACCAAATATGCATATTGTGCTTCACTACGCAATATTATTCATAAACATTTTAATTTTACCGAATTTAAAACTTATTATAATCAATATAATAAAATTGATAAACTATTTCTGTCAATCTTCGCTTACATCAAATTTATATTTAACGATTCGATTAGAGAGCCGTTTCTCTGATGATGTTGGAAAAACTAAATAAGTAAACTAAATCAAAGTATAATTTTCTAACTATAAGAGTTTCCCTCTTCGTAATTTTCATTTATATAAATCACCCCAACCGGTCATGAATTAAGCTTTTACTGTTGAATTATATTATTTCTGCCCAACTTTTTTAAATACTAATCTTTAAGAAAATGATAAAAATTAGCGATGCATTTTAAAGATAGTAATTTAAATGAATTAAAAAGGAATAAACAAAATTCTCACATAACAAATATATTACAGTTTTATTTTTACAATGAAAATTAAAAAAAAAATATCACCACATTTACATGTTGTTAATTATAAACGCACAAAAACTATAATGATTTAGAAATTATAAAGTAATACAAATATGTACCAATACTTTTTCTTCAATGCACTAAATAAAACTCGAAACATTTTCAAAACAATTTCATATTTATGCAATTTATTACAGCTACTATCTACATCAGCGATGCGCTAAATGATGCACATGTGCAAATTTTCTCCTAATTTTGTCACACATATATGCTCTTACATGTGGAAAGGAGAATAATTGTTTAATAAATTTTATATGTTTTTAACACTTTTTAAGCAAATTATTTTAATATTCAATTATAGTTTTTATTACAGACCATAAATTGTTTAAGAGCAACAGATATTATGAAATTGTAAGTTTAAAAATTGTTTCCGTGCACAATAGCGAAAGAGTTAAGAGTTACTTATACAGACCATACATAAATATAGAATGTGAAATTTAAGAGCGCCGATCTCTGTTGAAACACACCGAACTACTCGGTTACTAACTAGTTTAGTAAACTTATCAACATATGTTGCTAAAAAGTAGGGGTTCTTCCAGATTTGGTTATATAACTTTTTTTCTACTAAATCGATTTGGCTGGTTTGCAATCCCAAACTGCGTCTGGGAACAGCAATAACCTGAGTGATTTTCATTAGAATAGCTCAATTAGTTTAGACGTGAGCGTGTTTTTAACAGACGGACAGACGGACATTGCTTAATCGACTCAGAATTTCATATAGTCCAAGAATATATATAATTTATGGGGTCTTAAACGATTTTTTTAGGTGTTACACACGGAGCGACAAACTTAGTATACCCTCTTTCACCACTAGTGGTGGTGGAGGGTATAAAAATGTCATAAAAATTACTTTAATAACGCAACTTTAAATTAGTAAATAGAAACCATAAAAAAGAAACAAAAAGCAACATTTTGATCAAAGTCCTCTTTGAGGCTTGATTTTTTTGGATTCATATAATCTTAAATTGAATATGCACAAAAACACATATGGTACAAACATTATTTTCATTAAATATGCACATATTTATGTATGTGATTTTTGTCATTAAATATTTTTTTCAGTATGTAATTTGTTTACTTGTGGTCAGCATTTATTAAATACAGTTTTTTTTTAATATACATACATATTCTTTAAACCATTCGTTACAGATAATGCGGTTACATGGAGTTTAGTAGTTGCCAATCTTTACAGAGCATTATTTTAGTGCTACTACGTCTATAATTAAGCACATGTTATCATAGTACAAATACTGCACATTGGTAATGATTGCATTTAAATCTGTTTTATATTTAAAATAAGTAAAATATAAAGAGTTAAGTTAAATAAAATTTAAGTTAAGCTAAAAATATATAAAAGCTTTTTAGCTCCTTTTTTAAATATAATTGAATAGCCACGTTTTAAGACTATATATATTATATTAATATTCCTTTCAATATAAAAAAAAAATAATTTTGTACCTCTCCGTAAAATAAAACATTTTTTATTTATATCAAATAGATAAATTTTAAGGAGTTTTTTATGGCACCCTTTTTATACCCTCCATCACCACTAGTGGTGAAAGAGGGTATACTAAGTTTGTCGTTCCGTGTGTAACACCTAGAAAGAATCGTTTAAGACCCCATAAAATATATATATTCTTGGACCATATGAAATTCTGAGTCGATTAAGCAATGTCCGTCTGTTGAAAACACGCTCACGTCTAAACTGATTGAGCTATTCAATGAAAATTACTCAGGTTATTTGTTGTTCCCAGACGCTGTTTGGGATTGCAAACCAGCCAAATCGGTTCAGTGGAAAAAAAGTTATATACCAAAATCTGGAGAAACCCCTAAATCAAACTTTAACTGACAATATTTCAATAAGCCACAAACGAATTTAAATAAAATTTAGCACAAAGGTTTATCTAGGTTCACCTTAAATTACTGCCAAAAATTAGTTAAAAAAAGATATAGACAAAAATATGAACAGTTTATATGATTTCAATGCCATAATTTTTTTTTTTAAACATCATGTTATAATTTTTATATGGAGTGCATGTGTGTGTGTTCGCCTCAATATAAATGTTGATAAACACAAAGGTATACAACTATGTTGGGTTTGATGTTTGATCGTGGTGAAATTCGATCATACCACAACATGGTATGTTCGCTACTTTTTAGCAATATATGTTGATAAGTATACTAAACTAGTTAGTAGTTCGATGTGTTTCAAGCTATACACGTCGGTAGAGAAGGGTATGAAAATAGGTTTATTGAAAGTTTGTTAACATGTAAATATAATGTTGCTAGAATAAATTACATAATTATGAATTTGTTTTGAAAATGTTTGAATTTTATTTAGCACATTGAACAAAGTATTGATACATATTGAATATAATTTCTAATTCATTACAGTTTTTTGGGCATTAATAATTATGTGGTGATTTTTTTTTTAATTTTCATCGTTAATATGAAACTGTAATATACTAAGTTATGTGAGAATTTTGTTTATTTTAAATTCATTTAAATTATTATATTTAAAAAACATCCATAATTTTTATCATTTCGTTAAAGATTAGTATTTATAAAAGTTTTCAAATATAATTTTTCTAAACTTTTGAGGGCACTTTTGATCAAGAATGATATAAATTAACAGTAAACGCTTAATTCATGGCCGGTTAGAGTAATTTCTTTTATATAAATCACCCTAAATTATGCATAGGGAAACTCTTATAGTTAAATGATTATACTTTGCTTTAGGTTAGTTATTTAGTTTTCCCAACATCATCAAAGAAACGACTTTATAATCAAATAATTTAATATAAATTTGAGGTAAGTAAAGATTTGCGGAAATAATTGATAAATTTTTGCTCGCGCATTTTTTGTATTTTTTATCTTATTCCATCATAAGTAAAGTAAACGGACTTTGTTCATAAATTCTGCACCATCTTTGTTGTTGTGCAGACTTTCAGCAACTAAATACAGGGTGATAAACTTATGATGACAAAATTTTTTGGTTTTTGAAATTTTTTTAGTTTTTTGGGCGTGGTCTGTGCGCCCCTTAACCGAATACAAAATTTGGGATGAGGATTGATACTTGTTGTAATTGTACGTATTTTGTGCTATATCACGTTGGTGTGCCCGAAATAGTCAACGTAGTAGATAATATCAAAGTTTGGAAAACAAGACCGAACATTTTTCAAAAAGTCAGTTCTTCGCGAGGCACATTCACATTTAATTATGAAATTGCTTGGATTACTGCGTGAACTTAGTTTTTTTTTGTCATTTTACATAACTAAATCGGAGGAGCATTGAAAATAAATTTAATACAAAAATTTTATGGACTCTTTGAAAATTATGCAAAAATTGGACTTTTTGTTTTCGTATTTTATACACAAAATTGCAATTTAAACAAATACTGGATATATAGATATACGAGTGGCGATAAGTATAACTGATTGGGATCAAAAATTTAACTGAACTGTAGTTGTTAAAAGAAAACGGAACACTTTTGTCAAAATATATTTCGCAAAGGCACATCGTGTGGACAGCATGAAATTTACTATAATCGACACAATTAGAAAGTTGTTGTTATGCTTAATGAAAATTCGGAGGCGCATCAAAGAATTTTCAGAGATAAATATTTTATGGACTAAAAAATATTTACTTGGGTTAAAAAAGGATCACAATATTAAAATGCATTTCTATGTAATAAATTCTAACAAAATATATTTTTAACCAATATATAGAGAAATGAAAGAAAATTTTTAAAATTTTACTTGGAAACCCCAAAATATGCTGCACTAATACCATCAAACATTGAACATATCATAAATATTATTTAAATAACTCAGTAGGTTTTGAAAAAATCTTGATAATTTCTTGTGATATATGTAAGAGATCACAGAATTTTGTTTCTCTCTAGCCTTTAGATTTCTTATAGAATAAAATTTTACTTTTCGATAAAAATAGTTTTTTTTTTGACACGGTTATTGTGAAACCAAATTGTCGTTCATTTGGCTCACTACTATTAAGTTTTCTTTTTTTTTACTTTTATGAAAAATATACTTTTATTTACCAAGATAATCAACTTTTTGAAAAAAGGCAACATAGATTTTTTCTCTTTTTTCACCTTTTACAGATTTTTGCATAATAATTTGTTAAAATATTTTATATGCAACACAAAAGTTCATACCATTACACTATTATGGACGCCAGAAATTAATAAGTAAATTAGAAAACACCACTTTCCGAACAATTTTTCCTATATAAAAACTGATGAAAATACTGCCTCAGTGGTAGAGGGTATATAAGATTCGGCATGGCCGAATATAATTTTTCGCTTGTTTAATATTGTCCTTAAAGTAACGAAATCGTACGTTAAATCAGATAATTTTGGAAAAAATAAATATTTTTTTTATTTTTTTTTTTATATAAATATTTTACTACTTATTTTAACAATCGCCGCCACTGTGCACTGATTGTATGTTTTGAACACAAAAACATGTATGTGGCTTTAGAAGCTTTTTAATTTTTTGTACCATATCTTTTCATTTGTTGTTGAAGGACCACATAGCTTATTGCTATTTTTTTTTTAAAAAGCACAAAGTATTTGAAAAAAATTAAGGGTGGTGATGTGAAAAAAACGTGCCTGGGTTTAAATTATTTTATATGTCATTATTTTAACCAGTTGTTGAAATAAAAGGCTTTATGTATATAAAAAATTACACCAGCTACTTCATGGTTTTGCAATATATGTATGTGATATATATAAAGTATATATATACTAAAATATTAAGTTACTGGATTTTGTTTTTACAGTAAATAAGTAAGGTAGCAAACGCTTAATTATTTTGTATTTAATGCTACAATTCTATTTACAGTTTTCATTTGATACTGTTGTCAACGAAAAATATTTTCAATAGGACAATCATCAAGTGTGTTATTTAAAAGCTGCGTTTTTATTCGAAATTAAAACTATTTTTAATTTCATTCATTACAAACACGTGTTATTTAAATAATTTCAAATTTAAAAGTTTGATAGCTATGTACCATTATTGCTGAATAATATAAATATTGAAAATAATAAATACACTTTTTAATTGTTCACTTCATATTTAGTCATTGTTTAAAAATAGAAATAAGCTAAATACATCCTATGTATTTCATCAAATTATGTACAGCTGTTTTAATGTTCATCTTCCCAGCAGGCCACATGTCCATTAACGACACTTTCATCGATGATGTCGTCTAAATTTGTCGTCAAGAAAATGCATGTAGAGGACAAGTTTGATTAAAAGTCACCTATATTGTCATCATACCCCATTTTCGGCGACTTCAATAACAAAATATAAAAAATTGTCGTACATATTTAGTTCGGTGACAACATGAGTAAAATGTACAGCGAGAATGTGTTGAGTTAGATCAAATACACGACATGCTGCATGACATTGTCAGCAGAATGTCGTGTATACCTATAAGATAAATAAAAGCATTAATAAAACCATTAAAAAGTAGAGAATGTTGTAGCTGAAGTAGTAAGTGCGGTTGACTATTCGATAAGAAAGAGGGAAATTGGTGGCCTGGGTTCAAATCTCGGCGGAACCCTACTTTTTTTCATTTATTTTTTTTTTAAAATGGTTGACGAAAATATACATGACACTGTCGCTCAGGTTATCGTTGATGACTTAAGTGCCCTTTGTTCGAAAATATCACCAATGTTTGTTCGGAGCTGTCGTACATGTGTCATCGATGACTGTGACAAATCATCAAGACATCATCGATATTTTCTACAAGACATGGCCTGCTGGGATTTTTATCACATACAACTTAACATGTTGCGATGCAAGGTAATAAAAAAGGAGTATCAGATGTGATGACAACGCATACAATTAAATGAAACAAAAAAATAGAACATACAAAAATCTAAAACAAAACTAACATAAAGTTTCGTGAATAAGTGTGTGTAGTGTGTGCTTTAATTAAAAATATTTAAGAAAAATACATACATATAGAGTGTTAAATCTATTTTGAATTTTAATTAAATATTTTATATGTGAATGTGAAATGAAAATAAATAGTTGAACGTAGTAATGTTTTAAAATGTGATGGATTCAATGAAAATGTTGATGAATGTACATTAGGATGGCCTATCGACATTCCCAGCTAAACTGAAAATTTACTCATTCTCTGATATGATTTCTCAAAATGTTGTTCCACAGAAAAAAGTCACCAATTAACAAATATGTATGAAAATAATTCATTCAATTATAAACTTGTTTAAATTTGCACCTCTCACCAAAATGATTATATCAATTACTAAAAACTTAAAAAATGTAAAACAGAAAAATTTTCCCAATTAATAAATTTATTAAATCAATCAAGTAGATGATTGAATGAATTAAAAATGTGCATAGGAAATAAGATCATACCAAAATTTATTTTTATTTTATTTTATTTTATTTTATTTTATTTTATTTTATTTTATTTTTTTTAATATATTTATTAAATTTTGATGAAAAATTACACAACTGAGTTAATTGAAAAAAAAGACGGTAATATTTTTTTCTGTGTCCTACATTATTCTTTCGTGAGCTAGATCAATATGAAAATTGGTCCTTTTTTTTTTTTTTTCATACTTCTGCCAAAGAAACAATATAAAAATTTGGTATCGCAAAAATATGCTAAGAAGTGTCTTTGCTTACTATTTACTACACACGAAGAGATATTTATTATTGTAAAACACAAGGAAAAATCGCTCTCAACTGTTATAATTGTAATCAAATATCCTTTTCAGCATAAATTTTGTGAGTATTTCACTTAAATTATTCCATTGTTTGTAAATAGAAGTATGAAGTAAACAGCTTAGAAAAATACGAGTATTTTAATACTAAGTAAACTCATATAAATAGTTTCAATATAGAAACATTTGTGAGTACATGAAGGAATTTTTTTTTTTTGGATTTATTTGGACCTGATCCTAAATTTTTTGTTACGTCATTAAATACGCACTCTAAAGTCCTTTCTTGCGATACCAAGCTTTTATATTGTTACTTTGGTTGTATTAAAAAATCCGAAAAACCCCAAAAAAATACCTATTTTCATTTTGATCTAGATCACGAAAGGATAATGTCAGGAACAACATTTTGAGAAACAGTGTCTTAGAAAGAAGTAAATTTTTATGTGAGCTGGGAACATCGATACCTTATTTATTATTCATACAAACAGGTAACCCTAATGTACATAAATATATGGGAAATTCTTCAAACTCGTTTACTTTTGATATTCAAAAAAATTTCGAAAATTTTTAAATGGCATATTATCGATATTTAGTACCAATATGCCTTATTAATATTGGCTCTAGTGGAACACAGATCTGTTCGCGTGAATGACTTTTACCGAACGGCATCAATGTTATAGCGGTTTAAGATAAAAATTTATAAACAAATTCTATTTATAGTCCTAAATAAAAAATTATTGCATTTATGTATTCCACAATGCTGTATCTAAAATACAAATTAAAAATATCGCGATAGATTAAGTATGCGTGGATATATTAGCGATTTAATAACTATTAAACATTCTTATAAAATTTGCAAAATTCAGTTTTTAGTGATGTAGTGTTGTTCATATTCATCCATTTATTTCAAAATTCATACTTAGTTTTTAAAATAAGTCATAAGACAATGTCATTTATATAAATTTTTTAATTGTACTTAGTCAAATCTCTAAATGAAAAATCGTACTTTTTTTCGAACGCCATATTGATTTTGATATTGGGTATTAAAGCAGCTACAGATTGACATATATCATCGCCAATTTTGATTAGCGCCTTGGGTGTGCCTCGACGATTAATGTTAAACTAAAAACATCGCGTTCTTAGCCCATGAAAACCGTTGATGAATATTTTTAGTGAAATTTTATTTTTTGCGTAAGTAAAACTTTACACAGGAACTTATTTCAGTTTAAAATTGATTTCTTAGGCCAATATCCGCTATAACAAAATATGCAAAATTGCTGAATTCTTTAAAATAGCTATACACTTTTAGCAAATTAATATTTTAAAACGCCACAATGATTTTGAAATGTCATTTGGAAACCTTCTTTGATAACGCCATACTCAAACTTCACTGAAATAACGTTGCGAGTGTGCCTCGCGAAAAAGGCACCTCTTGGAGCCATTCACGTTTTTTCTCTCCAAGTTTGGGTATCTTCTACAGCATTTCTGTTGAGGGCACATTTAAATTTTTAAATATCTGAAACGGCGTAAAATCCCCAGTGAAAAAACTGCAAAATTTTAAAATTTTTTAAAATTTGGTTTCACGACTTTTGCACAACACAATTTGACAGTGGTTACTTGCACGCTAATTAAATCCATGTTGGTCCTTTTCCACAAGTGTTTATAGTCTACATTAGAAGAATTGGATATTTATGCTAAAATTTGCGACTACAGCAAGAAAAAGAAATAAAAAAACTTGTTAGTTTCAAACACTTTTATGGACTTTTTGACTTTTAGTACTTGACGGTACCACATGGAAGCGTTTCGGGTCTTGATTTTTTTTTTCTGTTACAGCACCAAGTGTTGTAAACATAATTGCATCAAAAGTTGTTTAAAAACGTCAGAATTTAAAAAAATATTTAAGGTTGAAGGTCGGTTTCATAAAGGCAAACGTAAAAAGAGAATTACCCATATATATATACGAAAATATTTATATTTGCTTAGAGGAATAAAATGTTAAATATATACATTTAAATAACAACTCAAATGCGTATACTGCAATTTTGTAGTTTATGCAGTGTTTAATTTAAAAGTAGTGTTTAAGTACTAATCGTTTTTTATTTAAATTTAATCGTTTTTATACCCTTCACCAAAGGTGTAAAGGGTATATATAAGTTTGTCATTCCGTTTGTAATTCCCACAATTTTCGTCGGAGAGCAAAAAAGTTGACATTTTCGGGATCCTTGTAAGAAATGATGACGATAGGACCATGTCCGTCCGTCCGTCCGACCGTCCGTCCGTGTGTCGGTTGAAATGGCGTTTATGAAGCCCACCGATAACTGACATATATAATATATATGTAAAACGATCGGAAATGCTTTCGAGAATTTTGCTATTGGAATTCAGCAAGATCGGTTCATACAATGCGGAGATATGTTAAAAAAACCGGTTTTTAGAACCGGTTTTCCAGTTTCTGAAGCCTCTGTATATACTAGGGACTTCGTTTTTACAAAGAAGTCTCGGACATTTTTTTCTGAATTTTTGTTCTGAAAAAATGAAATAAATCGGTTCAATAATAACTGAGATATCGGACAAAACGCATTTTTTATTTTTTGAAGCCTTGGTTTAAGCTATAGATTTTTATTTTTATACAGATCGGTCACAAATATTTTTATAAAATTTTGGTTTTTTGAATCAGCAGGATCGGTTTGTAAATGGCGGAGATATGCTTTAAAAACCGGTTTTTGGAACCGGTTTTTCAGTTTCTGAAGCCTCTGTATATACCAGGGACTTCGAATTTTTAAAGAGGGCTCGGAAATTATTTTCTGAATTTTTGTTCTGAAAAAATGAAATAAATCGGTTCAGTAATAACTGAGATATCGGGGAAAACGAATTTTTTATTTTTGAAGCCCTTGTTCAAGCTACAGATTTTTATTTTTATATAGATCAGTCATAAATGTTTTTATAAAATTTCGTTTTTTTTAATAAACCAAATTCGTTCAGAATCAACTGAGTTATGGACCAAAAACAAATCTGTTAAGAATATAAATACACACACAAACATGTATATTAAGCATTGTAATGACTATTAGTGACGTTTTTTGTTTTTTGTATAGACAAGTAGTTTAGTTAGAAACAGCAGTCATATAATGAATAACAGTGTTGTTGTTGTTCTTTGTATATGCAGTCTGTACAAAAATAAATAGATATGGAATTGTTGTTGTTTATTTTTTAAAACTAAAACATATCTGTTAAGAATATACATAAATACATACACAAACATGTATATTAAGCATTGTAATGACTATTAGTGACGTTTTTGCCTATAAGACAAGTAGTTTAGTTAGCAACAGAAGTAATATAATGAATAACAGTGTTGTTGTTGTTCTTTGTATATGCAGTCAGTTTGTATATACACACATAAAAAAATAAATAAATATGGAATTGTTGTTGTTTATTTTTTAAAAGCAAAGCCTGCTATGATTGTTTTTTTTTTTCATATTCAAATTTTCGTAGTTCGAAAAAAATTTAGATTTAAATATGTGAAAATATGAAAGCATACGTTAAGGCGTAAATTTTATTATTTGTCGGTAATATGGTAATATGATGTCGATAAGATAGTAAGATGGTAATATGGTGAAGGGTATCAAAGATTCGGCACAGCCGAATCTTTTTTCAATTTCATTGTTTATTAACACCTTTTTGGATTAATTTTAGTTGCCAACGACTTTTAATACTTTTTTTAATGGATTCTTGCAAGTAGTTTCTACACCACAAACTGGAGAGTAAAGCCGTTAACGGCACTTAAGCATTATCTGTTACTTAGCTTCTTCGTTTTCAGTTAGTGTTTATACCTATATTTTCGGTTTTTCAGCTTTATGTTGAATAGTTAAAAAAATAATAAAAATAGCATGTAGATTTTTATGTTATTAATATTTACTTTAAAAAAATCATACTTTTATACAATTTTTGCTCTAATTATTATGTATTTCAATGTTCAACAGCGCTATAATAAACAAAAATAAAGCAAAATGTTTAGCTTTAATTAATTAGTTTAATGTATTTTCCATCACTCAAATTAGGGTCATTCGTTATTTAATAGATATTTGTTTAGATATTACCGATGACATCCCTAATTGTATAAATATCAATGTTAATAATAAAAACATTTTAATAATAATAATAGTTTTAATTTAATAAACTTATTGATTTTTCTACAAAAACTTTCAAAATAAAGTAAACTTTTAACAATTGCATCGAGAAGAAATATTTCTAAAGACTGCAATATATATAGTTATTTTAAACTTGAAAAAATATTAAATAATATTAAAAATATTCTCCCCTAATTTTTAATTATACAAATATGTTATTAAATAATGTGTTTTAATTAGATTGTTTGTGCATAACTAAACTTTTTACTATTTAAAATAATATTTTAAGTCAGATTTTTAAATTTAATTAAATTTTTGAGCCTTTGGGTATAATTAGAAAAACAAACATTAAATTAAGTTAAAATTGAAAAGCCTATATCAAAAATTGTTACATATCGTCAACTAAAATAAAAAAAAAGAAAGATCAAGCCCGACCATATGATACCCTACACAATTCTGTATGTGCACCAATACTTGTATTAAGTGAAAAATAAAACACAGGAATGCAAAATATTACGTTGATAGTAACATTTGTATGAATTTATGCACTTTTGGATGATTCCCGAAAGTGGATCTTATATGGGAGCTTTGATAAATTATGGTAAATTTCTGTCGAATATTCACTTTATTATTCTTGCAAATTTTAGAAAGATATCTTCCTGTACTTTATTAACAAGATTTACATGGACAGACAGCCGGACGGACATCCAAAAGTGATTATGAATCGATTGGTATACTTAAAGGTGGGTCTAGAACAAACACTGTGCGTTAAAAACATCAGCACGAACGCTTAGTATCGAATCACGTATGGTGGTGTAGGGTATAGATATAATCACAGGTTTTATGAAATGAAAAATTTTCCACAGTTTACTCAAAAATTAAACATATAGGTAAACTTTTTTAATTTTAATCCAGACCAAAGTTAAAACTATTTTCATTCTGAGTATGGCTGATTTTTTCCACACATTTTTTCATGTAACGAATTAATATTCATACCAGAAAGGGTCATATAGTCATTGGATGAGTCTGATTTTTCGTAAAAATTTGGGAATTTTTTCGATTTTTTGGCAAAAAAATTTTATTTTTGTGATAAACTTCATATCTTATGGGTAATTTTGATTTGGATAATTTTTCAGTAATTGATTTGAACGATTTTGCTTTGGGCCTTTATAAAAGATAAATGCGTTAGAATATTTACCATTTTTTTACAGCCATGTTTGTTATGAGTCATAAAATTTTATTATTAAAAAAAAATTATACATATTTATTCGAATTTTATTGTTGTGCCACAAAAAAAAAAAAACCCTTATTTTATTATGCTATTTTTTTGTACAATAGCATCTGGATATACAAAATCTAAACCATAATCTAATCAATAATAATATAAATAACTATAACAATAAATTTATAGATTAACAGCTGAAAAGGTTGTTTAATGATTATGTTATTTTTTGCACTTTAAATAAATTTGTGTTTTAAAGTACACTCTTATAAATTTTCCTGTAAATTTACTCTATTTATAGTAAGTAACTTGACTCCTACTATAATTAGGGTAAAAATACATGCTGAGTGTAAACCCAATTATTTAAACACATATATTGTAAAAACTTAACTGAAATTTACCCTTTTATATATTTAAAAAATGTTTAGCAAATTTACACGTTTTGTGTCTGAAAAAAAATGTTTAATATGCAGAATTCCTATTATTGTTTAAACGTACACGTTCCGTATGTTCATATACATACATAAATTGTTTTGTAAAAAAGCCAAAAGATTCTTCTTTATTTTTTAGAATATAAAAACATTTATTTTAAATAAAATATTTATAGAAATTAACCCAAATTGACCGGGAATGTTTTTTGTTTCAGGTGATGATGAAATTTTAAAATGTAGGTCTATTTGGCCTAAGAAAATGTACCTATTATATAAAATTTTATTTCGGTCCCTAGGTCGGGCAGAACGGGCCGTTATCAAATGGTCACGCCAGGCACTACATAGATATTTTTTTGTAAGAAGAAAATCATTTAATTTTGCAAAAAAAAAAAAAAAAAATGTTTTTTATTGGCAAATTTCTTAAGGAGATGCAATTTAATATGAGTTCTTGTATGGTATTGAGAAATACAATTTATATATCAAACATTCAGCATGAAGTACACCCCCTTTAGTTGGACCATTTACCGATATAACGCCTTATTGTAGCTTTTGATACTAAAAAATTACTTACATCACGATCATCGAAACTAATTGCAAATGACTTTTGGAGTCCTAAACTACAATTATTTAAGACTTCCTTTCTATTTTCCCTGATGCTGACGAAAAATTTCAGCACAAATGCCATTATATAATTAAAAATTCTGCATTTCAATATTCCTATTTAATATTTATTTTGGTTTAAAGGAATATATCAAGGACTTAACGTGAAATACTACTGTAAGAAACGTTTGCAGCATCGCCTTCGTTACTAATATCACTATAATTTTTAGGCCGATCGATGAAAATTCTTCAGGCATATTCATCATTGTCACTTTCAAGTTCTTCCTAACTTCATTTAAGAATAATTTTAAAGAAAAACAGTTTTTTTTTTTACCAAAACAAAAAAATAAATTTTTTAACTAAATTTTCAAAGGATTGCACTACGAAAAAAATTTCTATGTTGTGCCTGGCGCACCCATATGGTAACGCCATAAAAAAAGGATAAAAACATTTTAAATATTTTATTCATTTATACCAATATAATACAGTACTTGTTGTTTATATAATAATCATAAAACATTTTTCTGAAAATTTAGACAGAGTCAAAAAATGTATGATTTACATTTCCATGTCGTTAATTTTTCACATTTTTAACAAAAAATTTTTTAAGGGTTTCAAAAAGGATCATTTGCTTTCAAACGCATGATATTGATGACCTTCAATTATGCTAATATTATTAACAAGTTTCCATATGATGAAATGTAATTAAAATTTTTTCAAAATTTTTAATATTTTCTGTGCTATGTTGCTTTTTATCTAACCGTTGTTTGCGTTACCATATGGGGGCGCTAGGTCAATTTGGGTTAAGTAATATTTGCAACAGGAATAAATAGTTCATTTCATTTTAAATCCATTAACTTTCAATCCAGATACATTTTTATTTTCCAGTTTTCGTACGAATTTTATATGGAGAATTGAATCTGTTCAGGCATCCAGATACCAGATATCCATACATCTGTTACTTTTAAAGAACATTTATTCCATTTAGTGGGATTTATGTTGCAACTTATATTTTTTTCAGAGTAATTCCAAAGAAATTCAATTGATACATTTAAAAACTTTAAGAATTTTTTTCGCACATTTTTAGTTACGTTCATATGTTTATATTAATTTTTGTAATATACTGATTCTTGTTCACCTTTACGCTCCTTTTTGGCACAGTTTTTTCTTTATTATTTAATAATTAATTTTTTCGAACGTTTTTATTTTCTTTTTTGTTTTATTTTATTTTTTTACAAACTGAATTTTGACATTTTTTCTACTATTTCATAATGTAATAAAATAAACATTTTATATTACGCATCAAATGTTTAAATTTAAAGTTGAAATGTTTATTATATTATAAACATATTTAGCAACACACAGAATACTACATTTTATAAGTACATTTACATACTAATCTATGTAATTAGTACTGACAAATATTTTGTATTTAAATACGTAAACTTACTATATTTTTAGTAACAAAAAAAACGAGATAATGAATAAGATAATAAAGAAATTTTTGAATAAAAAAAAAAAAAAAAAAAATAATAATAATAAATTAAATGCAAATTTAACCAATCTTTGCTTAAGAATTTTGAGTATATTACAAGATTACAAACTTTTTTTTATTATTTTTATTCATTTGCAATTTTTATGGATTTTTTATATTGGGTCATTATTTTATAGTCTTGAAACAAACAAACCACTTAATAGTTTACTTTTTAAAATAGCATTATCCTTTGTGCGTCCTTTTCTTTTCTTACTTTAATAATCCATAATTTAAAATGCTATGGCAATAAACCTCAAGCTAACATGGAGCAAACAAGAAAGTTCGATGAATCTAATTTAAGTAAAAATTACTAATACATACATTGAATAAAAATATAGACATTTTTAGTAAAAAGAAAAATTGTGGTACACAGTGATTCGTTTCATAGACATAAATAAATTTTAAATTACTTTGGTTAAGCCCAACAGAATACAAAAAAAAAAAAACATGTTATATTCGGTTTGGCCGAATCTATACACCCACCATCAACTTTTTCAAATTTTTTGTTATTTGGGAGGTGGGCGGTAAAGTGAGCGGACCACGCCCATTATTTGTATCAGATTTTACATTTATCCTTGAACTATTTGTACAAATCTTTGTGACCATATATCGTTTAAGAGACATCAGCGAAAGTATGAACTAACGTTACAGCGGACACCATTAGTTTCTAGAATTTTGTTCATTTGCAATATCAAGCAAACCTTGTATAAGATAAATATTTGAGGCAAATTTTGCTCCTTAGGTCTTAAATTTTTTTTTTTCTTTCGACTTTTTCACCATTATCTTTTTAATGGTGAATATAAAACGGAATAAAAAGCTATAGTTGGAAAAGCCCATCTCTGTGGTAACCTAAAGGGTCTTGTGTAGCTTTTGAGTCTCTTTATGCACATTAAATTAGTTTTCAGAAGTGTGATTTGCTAAATCCTTTCATGAAATGTCGATGTCAAAGATGCACCTCGCTCTGGTTGTCCAATCACCGGAAGAGTGGTTAAAATTTCGCATCTGATAGAACAAGAACTACGGGCAAGTTATCAGGAGCTCTAAATATCAATTACATGACAGTTTAGAATTATTTCACTGGGCAATATTTGTAATAAATTCCATTGAAATCCATATTAATATATACATAAATATATTAATGATGACAAAATAAAGCTCAAGCACGTATAAAATAATTCAACGCTAATAATATTTCTGTGAAAAATACAATATACAAGAAAGAATATAAACTTAAGTAAATAAACAAGCCGCTAGTATCATTCGTGAGTATTTTGCTACCATGCTCTTATTTAGTCATGTATTCAGTACAGTGTTAATGCTCGTGATGACATGTGGTAAATTGTTGTAAGAGCGTGTGTTAAAAATGGAAAACTGGAATAATGTTTATAAACATTAACTTGCACATAACCGCATAATTTATTTAAAAATTCAAGATAAAAAGAACCTGAATGAATAAAAGTTAACATTATTTTAAAAGCCTTAACGTTGCCCAAGGCAACTGCATGTGAGTGATATATTTATTTAGTGGCAATTCCTATTTAATTGCTATACAGTGAAAGTAATCTTACTGTCTCTTTTAATAGCAAATTACGAGGAATCTCAGTCTTTTCTACACGCACATTCGATTTTCAACTTACTTAAACTTTTTTATCCTTTATACTAATAATGTGCGTTCAAATTTAAAATCTGAATCTACTATGTGTAATGTTAGAAAATTATACATAGTAGTATGTATTTCTGTTGTTATTTACATTCATCACAAAGTACAAAGTTTTTGAACTACTACTTATAGTTACTACTAAATGGTAAATAGTTAGTTAGTGGTATATAAGCCACTTAACCTAATTAGAGTAGTTGAATGTAAAACATGACCTGTTGATTTTATATGTGTCCATAAAACCTCCTTAAATGTAAAATCATATGAAAAGCTAATTCAATTTTGATATTTAATTATATTTGCTTTAAAGAGCAAAACAATACGAGTGAGTTTAAAAAATCTTAACACGTGTTTTACCTTTTAACTTTTTTCGAAAGCAATATTTAATTTTTTTTTTTTACCTAGTTATCTTTGAAACATATATCAGTTATTATTTTTAATGTCCGTTATTCCCGGGATCCCGGACTAAAAAATATAATGTTCGTTGCTTTCGTTAGTTGAACAACTGAGGCTCAAATAGAATATGAATTTTTGCATTAGCAGATTTGAAACAGGATTGTAAATGTAGCGAGAAAATTAAATTCGACTAATTGGTTAATCTCTTGTAAACTTGAATACTGACAATCGTGAAAGAGTTTTATGGGTATCAACACAATATTAAGTAATACTGTTATTTTTATTTAAAAGATATGAACCATAAAACAATGATATAAGAAATGGAATAACAAAATTTACTTAGACATTGATATTATTCCATCAAATTTTAAGCGAGTTACGTAAATAATTATAAAATTTACGTTTATTAAAAGTCCACTAAAAAGAATTTAATAATTTTTCCGAAATCCTTAGGGGTGATTCAAACGTGAGTTCAAACGGTATTAAATTATTTGTAGCTTCAATACCTCAATCCAATTTAAACGTAGCTTATATTTTTAAAATATTTTGACTAAAATGTTATTCATAATTTAAGGTAGTTTTAAATGTAGCTTAAAAATGTGATCTTTAGACCACTAAGCTTCAATTTCTTGTTTATTAATATCCCTAATAAAACATTCGATTTTATGTTATAGAGCCGATCAGAATTTCTCATATATAATAGAGAATATTATCTGTAGCTTTCGAGTTGAAAATTATTGTATATGTTCCCTTTTTCGAAACGTTTTAAAATCACACGAAAACTAAATTTCACACTTAATTAAAAATTGTTTTTCCCATTTTCAAAGTTTCTTTAAAAATTGAAAAAATTAGTTACACCGAAAGAATTTTGCAGATTATAACCAAAAACAGTTTTTTTAATCCCAAAATATGTTTTAGCAAAAGAAAAAAATTTAATAAATATGTTTTTAATTTTTTCTGAAAATGCGTGGGACCTTCTGTTAAAATTAAATTTTTATTACAAAATTGTTTTTAATATTATTAAAAAATGTAAATTTACATAAATGACAATTCAAATTTTCATTATCTGTATTTTTAATTTATAATTAATCTTTATTTATTAAACAATTGCTTCTACTTACATATTTTTAAGTGAAAAGAATTCAATTATTTTTGTTCGTAAATGCAAACAAGAACATCAAGAAAATGTGAAATCGTTCGTTTTCACATTTATTCTCGTGAAATCGAAAGCCAGAACAAATACATTTTTGAATAATTAGGGATTTGTGGGACTCACTTTCTACTTTTTCTCTTAATTTTTAATGTTAATGTTTTGTAAAAATTCTTTGAGACAAATTCTGCATGTTGTCTATACTACTGAAAGTTAAAATGTCGATAATATTCATTCAGTCAGTTATACTTTTTCACTAGCTGGTTTTTAATGCTGACATTTTATTAAGATGCTTAATTGAATGAATGCCATAAAGTTATCCCAAATAAACCGTTTAATAAGTCGTACACAAAAACTTTTTAATGACATTGTCGTTAAGATTTAGCTCATAACTGGATTTTTAGTTTAATTTTCTTTAAAAAATTACTAAAATGTATACATTTTTGTTAAAATTCAAAATCCAAAAAGTTCCAGACAAGAATGCTGAAAAAAATTTAGAAGCCAAGAATAGGTGGTCCGCCCACCTCCCATATAAGGTGAAATGTCAACGAAATTTTATACAAATAGGTCAAGAATCAATGTAAACTCGGAAATAATAAATGGGCGTCGTCCGCCCACCTTCCAAATAACGTAAAATTTTAAAAAGTTGATGGTGGGTATATAGATTTGGCCAGGCTGAATATAACATTCTCGATTGTTCATTTTTAAATTAGCATATTCTGAGTTTTGGTTGTCGTATTAATTTGAAAATTTTGGTGTTTGTCAACATTCTAAAGAAAAACAATTAAAAAAGTTTTTATAGCCAAAGCTATAAGTGTTTTTGTAAAAGTACCCATGGAGTTTACAATCAGCATACCCAGGTATGTACTGAGCAATTTATGAACAATTTTTATAAATATTAGACCTTAGCTTATAATTAATTTAACAAAAATTGTATTTTAGGCTGCGCAGTCCTTAAATTCCGTAATATCTTCTAAATGTTCAGCACATACTGGTTTATGACATTCCCTCCATGCCTTTCGTGTTGGGTTTCTTCTAAAACATATAATACAATTACCTTTGGGCTTCGTTCTTTCACTAATGTCTAGAATTTCTTCGGATAGAAAAATTTTCATCCCTTGATTTTACTAGACCTTCCAACATGCTTTCAATTCCATTTGTGGGAGAAAAGTGTCGCATTATTTGCACATTATGCGGTCTTTTTTGAATTTCTTCTATAGTTAGTTGTTCACTAAACTGCAGCAGAAATATTCTTCTGCGATTTGATTTTAATTGTGGATTGTTTTCCATATATATAATATATGTAGCAAAAGCAGTCAAAATGTTCTAAAAAAAACTAAAGGCCATCGAGTTGTTCTCCTTTTTGTTGAATATTCGCCAAGACATTTGTCCATGATTTCCACTCCTCCTTTGCCACAGTTGTAATCTAATTTCATTCGCGGTTTCCCTTTTAACGTTCAGTTTAAACTTTATTATGTGATGTAGAAAGCAGTACAACCGACTTGTTCCTTTTTGGAACGTATGAACACATGCTTATATTACTAGTAAAGCCAAAGATTGATGTTTTCACTAATCTTCTACTTGGATTACTGGTACAAATGTTCTCAATTTCTTGACGATTCTCAAAATTGACCAATTGTATTCGAGCATCAAAGTAGATGCCAAATTGTAGCTTTTGAAAAAGTTATCACATGCCACGTTACGCCCTCCTCCGCGAAACAGATTACAACATAAATCCTTGGCCACGCACTCACCTTGCTTTCTTTATCGTTTTCCTGAAAGTGCCATACCTGTGTAATTTTGTCATTTTAGCGGATAGAAGTAATAGCATCACACACCCATTAAACCTTTATACCATACCTAGCTGGCTTTGAAGGTATATAGTGAGTAATTCCATTTCCTTAACCATAAGGGTGTAATTGTTCATCAACGGTGACTTCCGCTCCTGCTATATACTTGTCCTGCAACTTTGTCGTTTTGCTTGCGCTCCTGGTGTGTATTTCCATTATAAATCCTATAAAACGACTGATGGCAAAGAAACGTCGAATTCCCATTGAAGCTCGACATTTCGTATGCGAGTTTGTTTTCCATAAGTCAGACGTATGAAATTTGCTTAAATGTGAGAATCCAGAAAACAATAGTATTTCTCGATAAGCTTCAAACTTCGATGTAGTAATGGGTTTCCTCATTTGAAGAGGTTTGTTGGATTTTTTCGTATTCATGTCTGTAGCATTAGGTAGCTTTTCTGTTGGATTCACGAATTATAACACATTTCTTCTGATATCAACAATTTGAATATCATCACATTACAATTATGTATATAATAAAATTTTTAAATTCTAAAATTAATTACAGGAAAACATTATTATCAAATGACACGTATTTTTCTTTCTATCGTAAAAATACATGAAAACATTAGTGTCAAATATTGCATACAAAATGTATGACATACACAGGTATGTTGGTTATAAGGATACGTATAAATTTTTGGTTGTAAACATAAAGGATAATGAACGATAAAACATATGTACTGGTAGATTTTTCGCAGCTTCCAGGTCAAACTTTGTATGTTTGCTAATGCTCCAGGAAATATTGAAAATTTTCTAAAAAATTCCTGGTATGGCAAGCTTTATACAGTTGCGGTGAAAAAAGCAAGTCATTTGTTACAGTGGGCTCTATAAATATACATCAAATAATGGTTGCAAGAAAGGCTTCTCTCTTTCATAAGAGCGCAATATGTCCACATATTTTTGTCCCGATTTGGCATCACGTCACTACGGTAAGAAAGCTCCTCCAAATTGTTCGGAGCTAAGACCAGTGGAAAGATATTGGACTCTTGTAAAAAGGGAATTGCAGAGCACAAAAGGGTCTCCCAAAATATCTAAGATATTAAAAGGAAATTGGTGAGCTGTTCCAAAAAAGTGACTGAAAGTATTATTAACTATTTTTTAATAATTATAAAATGTCTATTTCTTTTTTTTTTTTTTTTGTTTTTAAAAGCTATATCCGTATACTCTTAGTAATAACCACTACCTTACTTGGAAATATGTTGACATTATTATGTATAGTTGAATAGCTTATTACCGGTAAATAGTAAATTCATTTAGTTCCTCTATGGCTCAGTTCACTAGAGCTTGTTCCCAACAATGTGGACTTATAAAATTAAGAAAAATGAAAAAAAAGCACTTTGAGATTTTTGACCGTTTTTTGCAAATTGTTGGATTGCTGGACCTAGATTTTGCAAAATTGAAAATCCAATCAGTCAATTAAAAGATTCAGATTTATTTACAAAAATGTTGAATTCTGCCCCACTGTATGTTACAGGCATTTTTTACATTTACTTAAATTCTCATCAGCAAAAGAATTGATTTACATAATTGAATTCAAGTTCGCAGTTGTTTTTATTAGACGTGACATTTATTTGCACACATTTTTATTAATTTTTATAATTGCAAGCAAAATCTAAACAAAAAACTTTTTATATTTTTGTTGTTTTATAATTTTATGTTGAAGAACAACTAGTGTTTGCTTGTGCAACGCCCATTACAAATTGTTTAAAAAATCAAACATATCAAAATGTATTATTTAACTTGTATATCTTACATCACCATATCTGGGAAGGGTATTATGCAAGGTTTAATTTTTCTACTATAGTAGCTCTCATTTATTATGAATATCAACTACTATCAAACGTTATACTAAAAAATATATTGACACTTTAACATTTTGTGTTCTATACTACTACAAACTGTAGCTTTATTTGCATGTGTTATACTAAAAATTGCAGCGTTTGTTTACAATTTAAAGCAACATACTTAAGCAGTATTGAACTTGTTTGTCAAATATATAAACTACAACATCGTGCTACAGTGTGCTCGTAGAATTTTGCCTTTGTTATGCTGGATATTTTTCTCTATTTGAAAATTTGCGATTTGATTTTTCTGCTATAGTAGCTAATTTAGCAGTCTTGTTTTTGCAATTTCGATGCTTTGTGTATAAAATAAAACACATAAGGGTTGAAAAGCAACCTAATGTATAAATATATGTTGGTATGTACGTTTGTATGAATGTAGTGTGTATGTTCGTAAGTATGTTTATGTTTTTTATCTTTCACACAAGAATGTCTAGCAGCAATGAAATTGTCAACAAAAAGGCTGCTGTACATTGTACTATAGCAGCAAAATCAAATCGAAAATAAATAATACTGCGCAATATGGGTTCAACAAAATTATGCGTGCGCAACTCTACAGAAATATATTTTACTTCGTATGCAATGGTTTGCTTTTGCTGCTACAAATTGCAAGGACGAGTCACAAATTTAGTAGTATAACGATGTTATAGTGTGGATATTTCTAGTTGTTGTGTATTTTAATGAAACATTTGTATATTTATTGCACAGTCGCACGTTGGTGTAAAAGGGGTCGAAAATGGCGCTTAATTCAGGGAAAGGTGATATCAATATTTTAATGATGGGGATCTATTTTTATATTTATTATTAAATGTATTTTTTGAGTTTTAGGATTTTTTTGGAAGAATGGTAATGTCTGTCCGTCCGTCTATACCTTAGGATTAAATGGGTCTAAAATCGCCGCATTATTCAGAGAAAGGTGATATGAATATTTAAATGATCATGATTTAATATTGTATCAATTAGTTAGTAAAAAAATATATTTTTAGAACTCTTGAATTTGTTTTGGCAGAATAGTAATACTCCGATTGTCCGTCTGTCTATACATTAGGATTAATTGGCTAGAAAAAGCCGCATAATTCAAGGAAGGGCGATATGAATATTTTAATAACTACAACTTGTTTTGTTCTTTACTAGTTAGTAAAAAAATGTACCGTTATATCTCTACGATCTTTTTTGGCTAAATGGCAACATAAATATTTCATTACTTTTATAGGTTTTAAATGACATAAAGTCAGGTTTACAAACTTACTTTAAAAACACAAAGTATATTAAATACTTAAGAAAAATTTTTATTTTATTTAATGCAACTGTAAAACTTTTAAAACAAACCTTATTGCTAGTTGTTATGATCTTTATGCAAAGCAGCAAAGAAAACTTATAATAGCTTTTCCTTGTTACTGGTGAAACTTTTTCTTATTATTTGCATTGAAGTTTTGTGAACTTAACAAAAAGTAAGAAGTTGTTTATGGCTAGATTGTTAATTTTATTTTATTTTGTTTGTATATATTTAATAGGTCAAGTTTATGATTATTATTTAAAAAAAATACAATATTTTGTTTGAAAATTCATTTTATCATTTTGAACACAATTTAAATCAGTTGCTGGAAGAAAACGAATTACTTTTTTAATAGATATGTGTAACTAGAATCAATGAAAATTTAAACTATTCGGACAGAATTATGAAAAATAAGTGATAATTTTTTTAAATAAGCAACACAACAATAAGTATATTATTAGAATGACATTATTTTTAAATATATTATACACATGAGGAATATACAAACAATTTATTTATTAAAAAAAAATCAAGTCAGAGTGTTATCGTAATGCTGTGTGTCGAAGTATCAATTGTTTGACATCAACACGAAATAAAATTAATTATCCATATTATGTCGGCTACTGCACCCCAATAACTAATTATTTTCAAACGGTTAATTTCTACGCAATGTTTTGTTATAATTTTGTAACTTAAATTTCATCGCAATTTGTTATGAATTTTACACACAGAAAAAAAAATTAGTTGGAAAACGGTTAATAATATTATATGAATATACTATACTAAAAATTTAAAATATTTATAAAAAATTAATTAGAACATATAATTTTCTATACAAATGCATGTAAAAATATCATTATATAAGTGATAAGTTAGTTATTGCAATCAATTGCGTTTGGTTAAAATAAATTAAGCAAATTCAGGAGAAACAAATGAACTGATTTCATACAATACCCCTAAATATTGGTACATGCAATTAAAAAAAAATGTTCTGCTATAAACATTTAAATATTAGATACATTTTTAGTTAATGCAATCAATATTATTCGGTTACAATATCGAAAAATAATTACGTATGTTTATCAAGTAATGTTTACTTATTTATTGAAATTTTTTAAAAAATACAAAAAGAATTTATAACAAATTATGTAATTAAAATAAAAATAAATATTTCTTCTTATTGTGGATTTATAGGTAAGTTTTACAGAGAATATGTATTAACCCTGGAAGGGCTTCGATATTTTTACCCTTCTGAGGGCTTCGTTAGTCGAAATGACTAACACTAACTTTTATTAAAAATATTTCAAGACGTATCATTAAAATGAAAAATAAAACAATTGATTTTCAGTTGAATAATTAATTTAAATAAAATGACAGCAAAAGTTCCTAAATATTTTCAGTTGTTTTCAAAATATTAAGCAAAAACTGAAAAGACCTCAAAATTTGCACTTTTTCAGAGATGGTGTTACATAAGTACCGTTTTTGTTAGTTGTGTAAAAAATTTGGAACAGACAACATATGTTTTTTAAATGTGTGTATTTTATAACTATTCTAACCAAAAAATAGTTTAAAAACCAGAGTTGGGGGTAGTGCACTAAATTTGCAGTTTCCACTAACACTTAGTGATAGTGTAAAATTTTTAACTACAATCATTAATTTTTAGTGGTGAGTTGAAAAATATCAGCCTCACTCAGCATAGTGGTAGTGAAAAAATATTTTTTTCCACTAAAATTATTTAGTGATATTTAAAATTTTTTCAGATCAAGCCTAGTGCAACATTTTTTTTCTTCACTAAATACTTTAGTGCAAAAAACAACCCTCCACTAATTTTAGTGCAACTTAGAAATTGTTCACTAAATTGAAAGATGACATAATATTTTTTTAAACTTTCTTCACCAAATACAAAATAAAGACTGATCCTCATTTTCACAAACCAATTTTAAACTTAAAATGTATTTTAAAGATATATTGTATACAAATATAGTCTCTTAACTATTCGAAATCGCTGAATAATGGATATATTTTTCGGGAGACCAAAATTTTATCTCTCTAACTTTAGGCATTCGGTCTGTGGAATGATGAATTAGTCAGTAACGTTACTAATTTATATATGTATGTCTCAACATACACAAATGCGCTTACAAGATTTACAAAAAACACTAGAAGAAATTCTAAATTATGTAGTGTTGTTCTAAAACGATTATAACTTTGATAATTACCATCGTAGGTCTCTAAAATTAGTTCAGTGGGTTGTGATTGATTGGAAAAATGTCATGTTTATGTTTAGTGAAGAAAAAAATTTCATATTTATATTTAGTGAAAAAAATGTATTTGCAGCTTATGTGTAGTGACTGTTCAGATTTTGCACTATTGAGTGTAGTGCAAATTTTTTCACTACCACTAAATTTAGTTATAGTGAAAAAAATTGCAATATCACTAAAATTTTTTAGTGGTAGTGAATAAATGTTTCACTATAACTATAGTGGTGGCAAATAGTTAAAAATCAAAATTTTTTCACTATAGTGCGATTTAGTGAAAAGCTGAATGCACTCACAATTTAGTGCACTACCCCCAACTCGGTTAAAAACAAATGTTTTTGCATACTCTGTGCATATATAAAATTTGTGATACTTTTTTGCATTTTTTACAGTATCCCTTAGTAGTTCAGTGTTTTTTTTCGCCGCAGGAGCTGCAAAGGAATATTGGAAAAAAAAATGTCGTTGAATTTCGACATTTTTTTGAACATCAAAAGTAAACGAGTTTGAAGAATTTCCCATATATATTTTTTTTTAACAAATGGGTTTTTTGTATGAAAAAAAAATGTGGTAATTTTTTGTAAAATAATTTTAGCAATATTAAAAGTTTCCGTCATATAAAAACTAACAATGAATTATTCAGTCAATTTAGCGTATGGAAAAAAAAGCATCTGTATTGGAAATGCATTTTTCTAAAAAATTATTTTTTATTATTATGATATTTAAAGAGGATGGATAATTAAAATTACGACATTATGAAGTACTTATATAAATTCATTTTCATTTGAAATCTTGATAATATATGGGATTTATGCATTTAAAATTGCTTTTAAAATGTAGATCTCATATAGTAGCTTTATTTAATCATTAACCCATGCTAATAAAATTTGCCACTGTACTTTTTTGTGTCAGTTTTTATCTTGACACAATATTTTATATAGAATTTATTTACGTTAAATTGTTAAATTTGTTTATGTCTATATAAAACTTATTTTGTATATTAGGTAAAGCCATTTTTCTGAAGGACAATTGCATGAGAGCTACGTGCAAAAATGGACTGATTTCAATCAGTTTCATGATTTAGTTTCTAAATAATTTTCTGAACCAATTGTGATAAATTTTTTTCAATTATGTGCAAAATTTAAAGAATATGGGCATTATTTACCTGGTTACTTTTAATAGTTTTCCCAAATGAAAAGTTTATACTGATTAATGCTAAGAATTGAAAAATATTTTTGCATAATAAGATTCTAAGAACATTGCTTAAACTAATTTGTGGTTGGTTTTGATTTTCTTAAGTACTAATATTTTCACATCGTTATATTTTAAACACTTAATAACTTTGTTCTTTGAATTTCTACAGACAATATAGTATTTTTGTAAAATTAAAAAAAATTAAATGGGATAATTTACAATTAACTAAAGAAACATTTAAACCTAATCGTATGTTTGCCTCGTTTCAATTATTTAAAAATATCCTTTCATTTAAAAAAGTAAAACCTCAAATTGTCTAAAATGATACTTAAGTAACAATCTAATTTTAACATATTTTTATTAGCCATAACTCTACATCTACACTTACTTATCAATTATATGACTTTGTATTTAACTTAAATTTTCTTAGAAATAAAATCATTATAATACACTTTTGTTTGTTTTTGCTTAAATCTCAACGTTTGCTTATGTTTGTTAAAATGCTAATGAAATCCAATACCTTTCTATTATAAAATAAACGTAGATAACTTTTAGCTTTATTTCAGGTTTGCTATTATACATATATTTTTATGTTTTCAAAAGATTTGATTGTTAGGAAATTTAATTTAATTTTTTATATTTTCTGTCTTTGTTTCCATATCCTAACATATTTTTTATTTAATTTAGCAAAAATTTGTCTGTTAGCAAAAATAAAAGTTTTTTTTTTTTTTTTATTAATTAAGATTTTGAAGTACCATTTTATATAATAAAATTTTGCATTTATAAAATTTAAAAATTGTTTGCTCAATTAGTTTAGTGTTATTTTGGCTTTAGGTTGAAGTTTGTTTTTGTTAAGATTTTAGCATTTAGCATAAATAAAAGAAACTGAAATACTTTGTATTTTTTTAAAGCAAATTTTATTTCCAAATATGCCAAATACGTCATACTAATATATAATTATGTCAGCCAGAGAAAGTACTTGATATCTTTCAGAGAAATGTAAAATTATTATATGTTTTTTAATAAAATTTCATTTTAGAAAAAAAAAAAAAAAAAAAGAGATTGCTGACACTTTTTCGGTAATAAAAATAAAAATAATCATAATTAAATTTTAAAATTGCTTATTTTTGAACTCGGAAGAGATATCCACTACAAGTTTTTTTTATTTGGTAGATTATTTTGTTTTTCAACCAACTGGATAAACATTTAAAAAAATCAGAACAAAATATTGGGACATAATATAAGGTGGGTCAATTGTTTTTCTCAAAAGACGTACATACATGCAGAGAAAAAACATTTTTCAATATGGTTGCCCCAACAATATTATTTTCATTACAAAGAAATTTTTCTGCCACAAACATTCTTATTGTTGAATATATTTTATTTTAAAAACAATTTTGTTGTAGCAATTATACATTTGTTCTCAACTCACAATTATATTGTTGGCACAACATGTTAAGCAATGTCTTTAAATTAGAACCACATTATTGTTGTTTAAATTCCATATGTAAACAAATTATTTTCAATACCTGAATATATTATTGTGTCTGTAATTTTGAATTGACAATACAATTTTTGTTTTGTATTGGCAACAATATGTATTATTAGTGCTTGACATTAAGTATACTTGATGATTTTTATTTAGTTTAGTGTGCTTCTTGCATAGAGCTGGTTGTCTGTCGGCAAGTTAAAAATGTATTAGAAAAAATACTGAATGTAGTATATTTAAAAATTGAATTATAAAATAAATTATTTTAATTAAAATTAAACTAGAAATAAATAAGTCTTGCAGATTGCGAAAATATTTTAAGTGGATAATATAAAAAGAAAACTACATAATAGGTTATATTCGGAGTGCTAAGAAAAGGCGTCACCTTGTACGAGTATTTAAATTTCTCAGGCTTCATTATCCACCGGTCTTGAATTTATCTTAAATAACTAACTAAATTATAATTAATTTTAATAAAAACTACGATAAATTTATTGTTTTTTACTTATAATAGTTTTTCGACACTATAAGTATTTTTTACATGAATCAAGTACATAAAGAACAAAAATATGGTTGCAGATCAACAATATTTTTATTGTGATTTAACCATATTATTGCTGTATACATGAATCAATTACATATACAACAAAAATATGGTTTCAGATCAACAATATTTTTATTGCGATTGAATCATATTATGGTGTTACATCTAACCATAATATAATTTACAAACAACCATAAAATTCAACCATAATATGACAGTATTCGATTATGGTTGCTATTAACCATTTTTTTTTTCTTTGCGTGCATTTTGGGAAAAAAAATCTTAACTTTAAGTGTCTTAATTTATGACACTTATGATTTCTCCATCTCTGGTTGAGAACTAAATCTAATTGGGAAATTTTCTAAAACATTTCAAAGTTAAATCCTTATGACTTAAATCCTTAGACCCCTACTTTCTGAGGATAATTGTATTAGAATTTCATAAGTTGCGTAGATATCGTTTTTCCTATACGTTATAAGCCTTTCCGTTTTTTCTCACACGAACTATTTGACCTACTCTTATATTCATATATTGAAAAATTAGACAGAGATTTTGAAAAATTGAGATATTTGAAATTTTAAATGCAAGTAATCTAAAAATTATAAAAAAGGTAAGTATAGATGTTGGAGGAATTAAGAAGATGTAAAAATATTTCAAATCGAATGAGAAACAAAAATTTGGTAGGCGGTTAAAATTTTCCTTTATCAGAGGTACCTTAATATTAGCCCCAATAGCTCTGCTTCTAAAGTATGTTGAGCCCACCTTCCAATCTTACAATTGCACACTACTCTGCTATGCCCATGTGAAATTTCATGTTAATCAAATAGAAATTACAGTTTAATTTCCACAAAATTTCGACTCTGAACCACTGTGCAGCATGTAATTAATCTAGCAGACCTTTGAGTTTGCTATCTACTTAATATAAACAATTTCATTGCGCCTTACATAAATATTGTAAAGATTGTCTTAAGGAAACAAATTATTCAACAAATAAGCGAAAATGAGAAAGAATTAATTAATTTTTTTCTTTATCTTATTCCTTCTTTATTTAATTTTTGCCTCAAAGTATGACTTTGTAATTTTGGAAAAGAAATATTAACATACATAGCTTAAAGGGAAATAATCAGGCATTTATATAAACCACATACTACATACAAATGTAATACATATGTATGTGTACATATATTTTTGAAATAAATTTAACCCATTTGTACTGGTATACATTTTTATTAATTTCCTTAAATTTTAAAAGTTAAATTTCTTGAATACAAATATATAAATTGTATAAAAATTACAATTAGTAACAATTTACATTTAAATCAATGGATATATCATTCTATAAAATCATAACCTAGTAGTTAATGGGTTAAATCATCATTCCATGCATAAGTTTCAATGAAAGCATTGAATATGAATATATGTATGAGAAATGTTGCAAAATGTATAAAAATATTTTTGTTTACTTCGTTGTACTTTTATTATTTTCTTGATAAAAGATGTATCCAAATGTGCGCATAATATATTAAAAAAAAAAATCCAAACAGAACAAGGCGAATAATTAAAATGTAATAAAAGAGGAAATCCTACATACATTTTCTTTTGGTATTTTTATTAATATGCTTCCTTTAGTGGTTTTATTTTTAACATTTTTTTATTTCTTTGGTAAAAAAAAAAAAAAAATACACGTGTCGTTCATTTGTAGGAGTTATAAACAACAATTTCATTATGAGTAAAACTTAAGTATGAACAATTAAATATTAAAAAAAAAATTTAAGAATTGCATTAATTATTTTAATCATAATATTGCATATACATACATACCTATATATCGCCGCACAATGTCAGATTTAGAAATTTTAGAACGACAAAAATCCAGTTTTGGAGATATTGGTCTGAAATTGTATATTCTGTACGTTATAAGGCTGCAAACATTCCCACTAAAAATGTGCAGGTAGAACTACTGCCACTCCAATAATAAAAACCATCCCGCGAGAACAAAAAAACAATTTAATTTATAAAATCGCAATACTTGTTTCACTTTATATTTTGAGAAAAATCTATATCTTTTGGTATACGCGTATAGCAAAAATATTTAAAAAATTTACACATAGGATTTTTTTATAAGACACTTATTTATTTTATTTATTTTTTTTTTTTGGACAAAGAGTCCTATGTGTAATGTTTTTATAATCACTTCATTATTTATTTATTTTATGTTTACCCACCAAAATATTTTATATCTCATCACATAGGACTGTGTAGCAAAAAACAATAAGTTTTTATTTCTCAAAGAAATGAACACATAGAACTTTTTGTAACTTCGAAATGATTTGGTAGATGAACGTATGACCAATAATGATACAAGATATGATTATAAAAACATTACACATAAGACTACTTGTCTGCGCACCGACGATATATTTTTTTCATATGTTTCAGTGCTGTGAAAAGTTTAAATGAAATCTTCAGTCAATACAGCGGACTAAAGAAATTCAAGGCTAATTGTGGACCAATAATCTTATTAAGTGTAAAATAAAACATACGAATAGAGAATATTACGACGATACTAACATTTATATGAATTTATTCACTTTTGGGTGATTCCCGAAAAAGAATTTCATATGGGAGCTATGGTAAATTATGGACCAATCATCGTAAAATTTGGCACTATCATTTACATTTATATAAAGCTTATTTGTGTAGAATATTAACTTGATACTAATATTTTAATGGCATTTATGCCCTTTAAAGTGATTTTCGGAAGAGGTGTTTATATGGGAGCTATGGTCAATTATTGACCGATCTTCTTGAAATTCAGCACACAGATTTAGACTTATATGGAACTTATATGTGCCAAATTTCATTATATATAAATATTGCTATATTTAATGGATTTATGATCGTTAAACCCCTATTCCGTGAGAGCATTTGTTTGGGGGCTAGGTGAAATAATGGACCGATCATAACCAATTTCAATAGGCTAATTTTTCGTGCCAAATTTCATCAAGATATTTTTAAAATTGCGACCTGTACTTTGTTCACAAGGTTTACATGGACAGTCAGCCAGACGGACGGACGGACATCGTTAAATCGACTCAGAAAATGATTCTGAGTCAATTGGTATACTTTAAGATGGGGATTCGATAATTTTTTTCTGTGCGTTGCAAACATCAGCACAAACGCATAACGCAGGGTATAATAAAAATAAAAATTGCATCAACTAACCAGAGTTAAGAACAGAACTAACCATAAGTATTGACGAAAATTTATTTTACTTCTTAAAATTACGTATAATTACTTAGGTGGTGAAGAATCATATTATATTAAGTTTTCAATAAGATAATTAACAATTAGTATATATTAACCCTAACAGGTTGCTCAATTTTTTTTAGAACCAAAACTACCATATGTAGGAGTTTGGGGTATTATGCGTTTGTGCTAATATTTATAACATATAGGAAAAACCATCAAACCATCAAACCTTAAAGTATACCATTCGACTCAGGATCATATAAGTCGATGTCCGTCCGTCTATCCATGTAAACCTTGTAATCAAAGTAAAGGACGCAATTTTAGATAAATCAATGAAATTTAGCAGACGATATTCTATTTGATCAAGGACAAACCCTATTAAAACTAGATATAATCGGTCCATTATTTTACATAGACCTCATACAAATATTTGCCTGGAATCGGAAATCGCATTAACGTGCATACATTCCATACATATCTTGGTAACAAGTTTATATTTGACACAGTGTCAATTTTTATGGTCCATAATATACCATAGCTCTCATATAAGGCCCACGTCCGGGAATGGCCTTAAATCAGCGATCGCCAAAACACAAGTTCGCGTGCTTTTTATCTCTTTTGTTATGCTCTTGATATTAATAAAAAACACACAAAGCAAGTCAGTCTTGCACGAGCATTCAAACAAGGAGGTTGTGTTACGCTTGTTGCTTGAAATACACTCATGAAAAATTATTCATATTAAGTAGGACTAATTTAAAGATTTTTGTTTGGTCAAAATTATTATTTTTTTTTTTATTTCTTAATTAAGAAAAAACTATTATAGTTTTACTAAGAAATTACAGGTATAATTTACTAAAATAAATTTTTTATTATAAACCAAGCATAAAAATTTTAAATAATCGATCGTGTTGAGCTAAATTTGTTATTAACCGATACTTTTTGATAAAAAATTAAAATCCTAAAATAAAAGTTATACTTATTTTGGACAAAAAATAAATGTCAATTTTATTTTAATCAAAAAATATAAAAATAATTATTAAATCGTAATTTTTATAATAATCATTGCAATCCCTGGTAATTACTATTCAAATTCTAAACTAGTAACGTTTATTTCCATTTACAAGAGTTTAATTCACAACAAAACCTTAAAATTAAATTACTATAAAAATAAAGTTAATTTTTTGGTGTACAATTTCTTAATGGGAGAGTAAAACAAAACACAGATAGACATAATTGTGAATGTATGAGTGTGGCGATCGCTGCCTTAAAGTAAAGAAAACCCATATAAATATTATTATCAACATAATATTATGCATATAAATCTATTATAAAAATTTGCAATATATTAGATACAAGTATCGTTTCACAATTGGCCACGGGTCCCAAAAAAACCCTTCCCCTGATTTTTATGTACATACTCAATGGTGTAGGGTACATACTCATATGGTCGGGCTTGACTGACTATAACTTGTTTACTTGTTTTTATTTATCAAAAGGCATATATCATTAACGTATCTACTAAAAATTCTAAGACAATATGTCTAAAATCAAAACCTAGCTCCCCTTGAGGGGAGCGTATTTTTTTTTTTTTTTTCACCGTATCAATTTGATCCACCCTCATTAATGAATATTTATTTAAAAAACTGTATACTAGAGTGTCCCGAGATTCTACTATAGGAAGACCACTCAAATTATGACCACTGATAAGCAGATCATAAAAAATATTAAAATAATTTCCCAACTTAAAATTACTTCTATACCAGCTATGGAAAAATTATAGATCCCATAAATTAAGGCAAAGAAATTGATTTTTTTCCCTAAATGGGTCTCGAAAAAATCGCAATTTTGAGTTTGTTTAAAAAAATATTAAAAAGAATTTTAGCAAAGAATTTTAAGCTCACAGTGTACTTTAGTGCATTTTTGTAAATTTGTAAAATCTCTTCTTGGCCAAATTTTCTTAGAAATTCAAGAATCTATAAGAACATAGAGGACCTCACCGAAAATCACTTTGACGAAGACAAATAATGGTATAGGGTATTACCAATCTGGCTTGATCGACTATTATGTTTTTACTTGAATTTGTTTTATTTAAATTTTCGAAATAGGTACATAAGTTATTCTTTTACTTAGTTTAAATGTCAAATCATTTTAACATATGTTTGTATGTTGGCAAAGAAATAAATATTTTAACAAGTGCTGCAAATAATAGTCAATATAACTTCGATTGTAATAAATTTATTGCACAATTGGCAAAATTCGTTTTTTGGCACAATATCCACACATTTAGCGAAAAATAAAATAATAAAAACTAAAAATAGTTTCCTTATTTATTAATGTGTGCAAACCATTTGTTAAGGAAATGTGTTCTATAAACTACAAGACTTGGAGGCGTTTAGGTTTGGTAATGCCAAAATTTTTAGTTTAAAAAAGAAGAGAAATTAATAAAGTATATAAGTATATAAAATGAACTGATGTTAATATATACAATAATATTGAATCTAAACAATTTATTCGTTTTTTGTTTAAAACTCAGTAATTTATAATTTTTATCATTAAATGAAATTCTTCAGAAACCTGATTTTAACACAGGCTGAGAAAGTAATGTTATTTCAAATCATCTACTTATAAGGGCTCAGAGTGTAAGATAATGAGTCACATTGAAAAGCAGAATACGCGAAGAAATAAAATTATTTCCCAATTGGAAATTAGTTTTCTACCAATGCACATAGGTCTGAAGACAATTTTTTTTTTTTTGCTAAAACTCAACTCGCGCAAACAAATTTGTTTACTACATCAGTGAAAGCTCGGTATTCGCGTCTACCCATTATCGCGACTATCCAGTTATCGCGACGGCTTAATTTTTAAAATTGCAGGTTCTATAATCGCGACAGTTTACGAAAAACGGGTTCTATTTTCGCGAATTTTATCTGTTTTTTTAAATTTGATTACAATGTCTATAAACAAAAAAAAAAAAAAAAAAAATAAAATCCCCGTCTTTTGGTATGTTAACCTTTTTGGATGATTTTGATCTTGAATTATGTCATTTTATTCGTATCATTTGTTGTGTAAATACATCTCTTAATATGGGAAATGTTGAACATATTTTAAAGCTAACAACTTCCCAAAAAATAGAGATAAAATAAAAGTGGATTTAACTCCATATAAAATACAAGTTGCATAAGTCTTGGGTTTATCGCATTATAAAACAGGAAAATTCATTAAAAAAGTTCGTACGTACAACAGAAAGTGGTCCTGACAAATGTTTCACCTTAATGAAAGAATGGAAAAAGTGCTGTATAAGTGGTTTGTAAAAAAAGGAAAAAAAAAAAAAATATTCCAATATCAGCAGCGAATTTACAATCAAAAGCCAGTCATTTGTATTCAAAAAATTTATCAACCCAACTCAGTAGTGCGATTCAGTAACTTTTAACGATTCGACAATCGCTAGACTTGTCAATAGCATTTGTTGTTTGTAGTAACGATTGTATGATTCACTAAGTATTTTTAAACAATTGTATTTAACTATTGTTGCCATGTGGCATCTCCCTACAAGGAAATACTAAAAAAAAGTAAAGTTCCAAACCAAATAAAAAAGAAAAACAAAAAAATTGAAGACAAATCGAAATTTTTAACAATTTAAAGACGGCGATTGATTAAATTATGCCTTTGATATAGATTAATATATGCTTCAGTTAATGGTTTTCTTAAAAATGATCACTACTTCCAAAAAACGTGGAAGCATGGACTATAACCTTGGAAGTACATATTACATCCGCAAAAGAGCGACTTAGTCGTAGGGTTATAACAACACAAACATTTTTGTCTTTAAGTTAACCCAAACAAGTATCGTTAAAAGTGTTACAGAATAACGAAATCGACAATTTTGTTGTTTACTATTTTTAACGATTCGATTATCGTTAAAACAAGTTACTGAATCGCACTACAGGTTTCAATGCTAGTAAAGGGTGGTTGAAGAAATTTAAGCGTCGACATGGAATTAGATTTTTAAAAATTACGGGCGAGAAATTGTATTCCCAATCTCATTTTATTGATCCATTTGTGAAAGAGTTTAAGGATAACGTTGATGAGCGTGGGTTTACTCTTCATCAAATCTTCAATGCCGATGATTGCAGTTTATGTTATAGGATGCTTCTAGATCACACTCTTTTCACATGTAATGAGAAAACAGCTCCCGGAAGAAAAAAACAAAATAAGAAGATTTGAATGCCTAGAAACTTTTCATTCCAAAATATAGGGCGTAGAAAATTTCAGAAATCCAAAAATGAACAGGAAAATTTTTCTGAACAACATTTTGATTTTTTTTTTTTAGCTTAAATTTAAAGATATTTACCTTTATAATACACCCATAGCATAAAAGCACTTTTTCGGAAAGTAGATTTGAAAATATGGCCGAAATGACCATTGAAGCGTTTTCGCAACACTAACGTTTTAGGCGATCCGTGTGGCTTTAACACCTAATTTTTTCCACTTATCTTTAAGACAACATATTAATCTAATAATAACTGTAAAAAAAATTACCATTAACTGCATAATTAGTTAATTAGGCGATGTTATAGTAATTCTGGAAGAAAATGAAGATACTTCTACTATTGCTACACTTGTAGCTCAAATTGTTACGAAACATCTTTTCACGAATGCTGACATAAACAACTGGATTCAAGAAGAATTTAGTGTGGAAAATAATGAGGAGCAAATGAAATTATCAGATACGGAATCGGAGAATTTATACGATATTGGTCATGAAGAAAACCAAATTAAAGTGGACGATTCTATAACATCGATAAACTTATGCATATGCGCTATATGAACTACTTGATTCAGCTGTTATTTTAAAAAATAATTTGCCAAAAAAGAAACTCAAAATCTACAATTTCTTTAAAAATTTTTAAAATGTAAATATATCAATAAAAACAATTCTAATTTAAAAAACTACATAAAATTTTTCAATAAAATTTTGGGTCCTGTTATCGCGAGATTTTAATTAGTCGCGAAAATCGAGCTTGCACTGTAATAGTAAACATCTTAATTAAGCATTTGCGTTTTGTTGTTATACCCTTCACCACAGATATAAAGGGTATATGTATATAAGTTTGTCATTCCGTTTGTAATTTCCACAATTTTCGTCGGAGAGAAAAAATTTTTACATTTTCTTGTTCCTTATAAGAAATGATGTCGATAGGATGTTGTCCGTCTGTCCGTCCGGTTGAAATGTCGGTCGGTTGATATGGCGTTTATGAAGCCCACTGACAAGAGCCATATATAATATATATATCAAACGATCGGAAACTCTTTCGAAAATTTTTCTATTCAAATTCAGCAGGATCGGTTCATAAATGGAGGAGATATGTATAAAAAAAAAACTTTTTTTTTTTTTTTTGTTTTTTTTTTTTTTTTTGGCTTAAAAATGCTGTAAATGGCGTTAATAAAGCCTTCCTATTGATATATATATCAAAATACCAGAAATTTTCTCTTTCTTCTTTTCCATTGAATTTTGAAAAAAATCGGTTCAAAGATGGACGAGATATTTAAAAAACCGGTTTTCGATGTGAATGTATTTTCTGAATCCCCTATATAAGCTATTAGCTTCGTTTTTGAATTTTAGTGTAGAGAAATGAACTCAATCGGTCCATTATTAACCGAGATATTGGCCAAAATATATTTTTTTTTTACCGATTTTCGCTAAAATGTCACAAATATTTTTCTGGAATTTCGGTTTTTTGAATCAACCAAATCAACAATGAACTATGGCATATAATATCGTTTTTTCTACTTTTTGAAGTTACTATGTAAGCTAGAGTTTTCAGTCTTTCACTGAAAATTCGAAATTTTTTGTAATTTTTGTATCAAAAAAGTGAACTAAGTCGGTCGAGTATTTACCGAGTTATAGACCAAAACGCGTTATTATGATTTTTGCAGATATTATTGGAGCTATGGACTTCTTTCTTACACGTTATCATAAATATTTTTTTCGAATTTTAAGTTTTTTAAATCAGTCAAATCGGTTCATAAATATTTACTTTTTTTTTTTTTTTTTTTTAATTTAATATTGTCTGAGAATTATTATTGTTATTAAACATTCAAACTATTTAATTTATTATTTATTGTATCTTTTAGTTTAGAAGATATGAAGTTACCGATTTTACCCTAAAATCCCGCCTTAGTGGATCTGTTCGGTAAGAGACCAATTCACAGTCCATATTTCTAGCCTTAACCGTTTGGGCTGTGCGATGATGGATCACCAAGTAAATTATCCAGTCAATCACGCAGTCATTACTATTTTATCTATATATATAAAACCAAATCTAATTCCATCTCAACGATGGTAAAGGGTATATAAGATTCGGCACAGCCGAATATAGCGCTTTTACTTGTTTTTTTTTTAGTAATTTCGCTTTAGCCAGAGATGAAACAAACGCTAACTAATTTTGTTTCTTAAAAAAAAATAAAAAATGTTTCAAAGTGAATGTATTAACTTTTTAAAATAGTTGTTTTTGTAATCAGGGACACAATACTATTAAATATTTGTTATGGAAATCGAAGATGATGGTATATATTCCATTTATAAAAAGTGAAATATAATTCTTTATATTTCATATTGATAGACAAAAAAGTACCTTTTTAAAGGTAAAGTAAAGATCGTTTTATTATATTTTTAGAACTAAATTTTTTTGAGCTTCAAAAAATCACATTTTTAGCTTTTTATGAAAATATATTTTAAAAATTTTAAAAAGGCAGCAAGGTTTTGATTTTGGATTCACAGTTTCTTTGGAAAATTTTGTTAGTTTTTGTTAGTTTGTGCTATACGCCTTTTAACAAAAACAATTTACCCACCCTAATGTATATGCTTATAAATATTTTCACTGTTGCATCTAACTTGCAAGAGAAAATAATTTTTTCCCTTTTTTTACCACAAAATAGCACCTATCATTTTAACTTTTACTTAGTCATCTTCACAGTTAATATGAGAATAGTAAGATATGTATTACTTATCCTTTAACTTTGAAGTGTTCGTACAGGCATAAATTTATTCACCATGTAATGTCACTCACTATCATGCAGTAATCACTTTTAGACGTTAGTCAACAGATAACATATTTTCATACTTAGAAATTTGTGAAAAAAAAGAAATAAAAACTAATCTTAGAAAAAAAAAAAAAATAAATAAATAAATAAATGAAAATGCATGTTGTCAAGCAGTTATTCATATGAGTATATTCTAAGAGATATGATCAAAGTTTTGTATTATGACAGAGATTCCGAAACTAAAACACAATTGCTTTTAAATTAATACAAATACTATATATTGATGCTTTAATTTTTCCCCACAATTTTATAAATGGCGGGAGCTTAAAGATTATCTGAGTGAAAAGGTAACCGGTATCCAAAGTTTTTTACTTATGAGAATCGAACACTAAAACAATGAAATATTGGCTAAAACAACCAAACCCTTTGGTGTTGTAAGTACATGCTTGTGCTGACAATTTAGAAATCTCTGCAAATAAATAAAATTGTTCTGTTCTATGACACATGAGATGGACATATCAACACATGTAACATATGTAAGTAAAAATTTTATTCATACTCTGTTGGGTTTTAAGTTATGTTGTTATATCGTATTTTCTCTCAAGTAATATTATGCAAGATAAATTTTATAAATGGACAAAAGCCTACAAAAGGTACATATAACCACAGAAAATTTCAGCAGATAAATGGAAAAGTTCTTTTAAAATTGATATTTTTATACTTGAATCGATGAAATGATATGATATTCTTACTAGGAAAAAAATATTAAGATTTTTCTATATAATTTTACCCTTAATATAAAAGTAATCGTTATAAATATTTCATCTTTCTTTACTTTTCAGACAATAATAACCCGCATAGCTTTCTCATTGACCACAAGTATTTTAAATTTCATATAAATAATGTAAAATGAACTGGAGTTACGACGAACACTATGTTTTTATACTATGTAGTATATTAAATTATTTCTACCACTGCACTGTGTAAACTTACATACTTACTTGTGTTATTGTCTACTCAGAGTTGATATTAATGAGGCAGACCTAACAGATTTTGCAATCAGATCCGGCAAATGTATTAACTTATGAAGAAAAATATTATAAAAAGAGTTCTGTGCCAATAAAATTAATACTAGTAAATAAAAAAGTATATTCTTTGCTTTGGAAATGCAGATAATACTGAACGCAATACACAATTTTTTTGTCTTCCTTCAAACAAAAATATATGGACTAAATAGAATTTAGCGTACTGAATTCGAATCTGTATCTATTCTTTTTATATCAGGTCATACTTTTTTATGGGTTTGGCTAATATCTCCGTCGGTTACTTTAGTTTAACTTGAGAACGATTTCACAAATTTACATAAAATAAATTGCAAAAGATGTTACCTAAAATCAGATTCAAGGTATCTCAACATTATTATATTGTTTTTTATCCGCTCAATAGTTTTTGGAGTTAATCGGAAATTTGTGATGATATTTTTTTTTTTTGTTTGAAACTTCTTAACCCTGGAAGGGTTTCGTTAGTCGTTTCGACTAACAGCAATGCTATTTTGAGTGATATTTATTTATTCGTTACATATTTTTTTGAGAATTTTGATATAACACCTGCCGTAAATAAGATCTTGAAGGGTCCAGACATATGTTGCTGTGAGCGGTCTGGAAGTTAGTATTTTGAACAACCTTTTTAGTCGAAACGACTAACGAAGCAGTTAGTGTGACTTATTTCCCCTATTAAATAGAAATGGCATTCTGAAGACTGAATAAAGCCATATTATAAAGTACTAACGATTACAAATCGACTTCACCTTATGAGTTCTATAATAAAACCTAAGGACGCGATTGCTACTTTTGACCAAATATGCATTGAAATATCTCACTAAATCAAGACATATTGGTGCTGCTCTACATTTTCAACATCAAACTAAACATTAATTATATTAATAGCTTATTCAAAAAATATGTTAAAAACAATTAAAGAACCATTTTTTTTTTATAAAATTTCCCTAAAAACTGCATAAGGATCTAATTTAGCGAAAAATATCTTATCGAATGTATTCTACTCCCAATATAACAACCAAGCATCGTAAAAATGTCGAAAATATCATATCTCCAGGTAAATTTATAATAATAATGTAAATTGTAGAAGAAGAAAAAGAAAATGTGAAATATGCACAGAGTATGCAAAACCATTTGTTTTTAATCTCTTTTTTGATTAGAATAATTATAAGATACACACATTTAAAAAAACGTATGTTGCCTGTTCCAAATTTTTTACACAACTCACACAAAGGGTACTTATTTAACACCATTTCTGAAAAAAATACAAATATTGAGGTCTTTTCAGTTCTTGCTTAATATTTTGAAAACAATGGAAAGTATTTAGGAACTTTTGCTGTTATTTTATTTAAATTAATTCATTAACTAAAAATCAATTGTTTTATTTATTATTTTTTAACACTAGGTTAGTCGTCGACTTACGAAGCCCTCAGAAGAGTAAAATATCGAAGCCCTTCTAGGGTTAAAATATTTATTAAAAAATTGTTAATTGTGAATAAAATCAATATTTTTTCATCAACAAATGAAATAATATTGAATAAAATGTTGTAAGTATGAAAAGGTATATTTTGTAAAAAAAATTTGTGAAGTTTTATCTCAAAATGGAATCGCAAAAGTGTTAGTTGTCGGTACACTCCAATGTGAAAAACTTTATATAATAAACGGGTAAAATATAGTCGGTCAAGCCCGACGATATGATAACCTAAAACAACATGTATGGGCATCAAAATTCGGGAAGAGGTTACATATTAGACCTTTGCCCAATTGTGGATTGATACTTTTACTAAGTGTAAAATAAAATAATCGAATATTACGTTAATACAACATTTAGAAAAATGTATGCGTTTTAGGGTGATTTTCGAAAGTGGGTTTATATGGGTGCTATTATTTATTACCGAAACTCATATAATTTGGGCACTATGATTTCTTCTTAAATAAAACTCATTTGTGTCGAATTTTAACTTGATACTGCCATTTGTATGGGATTTAAGCACGTTAAAATGCTTTTCGGAAGCTGGATTTATATGGGAGCTAAGGTCAATTATGGACCGTTCTTGATGAAATTTGGCACAAAAAAAAAATACAAAAAAATAATAATAATAATGTACACTTATATAAAACTTCTTTTCACCAAATTTTCTTAAAATATTGTTATATTTCTGACATTTATGACTGTTAAACCTCTATTCCGGGATGATATTTGTATGGAGTCTGGGTGAAATATCGGATCAATCATAACCAATTTCGATAAGCTTCGGCCTTGTGCCAAAATTATTATTCGTGCCAAATTTAATTAAGATTTCTTTAAAAGTGTGACCTGTATTTTGATCACAAGGTTTACATGGACATGGAGCCAGTCAGCCAGCTGACCAGCGGATGGACGGATATCGTTAAATCGATTCAGAAAGTAAGTCCGAAGATTTTATCTGTGCATTACAAACATCAGCACAAACGCATAATATCCCGACCAGTGTTACCGTTTGGCGACTTTAGTCGCCATTTGCCCCTTTTTCAACCACCTGGCCACTTTTTTGGCCCCTTTTTGAAATGGCGACTAAATGGCGACTTTTTAAGACTATGTGCTAAATGGCGAGAAATTATGTTGTTTGAAATATATCGAAATATATTATATATTAAATTTAACAAATAAATTCATTATTTTGAGATTATTTCACAGTATAGTGATATAAAGAGACGCGTATTATAAGTTCACTTATAAATGAACTGAAACTGTTAGTAACTAAAAGTAATTATAAAGTTTATGAACATATATATATATATAATATCATATGCTGAATCTTTTTGGACTCGATTGAAAAAATAAAAAAGATTCGATGAATACTTTTATCTTTATTTATATTTTTACATTCTTCATAGGGGAAGCTGTTTTTTAACTAAATTATCAGTAATAAAAAATTGTTTGACAGACTTAAGTCAAAACATGTGGATTCGTTCCGTCTTATAAATTATAAATTATTTTGTTATTAATAAAACTCAATTTTGTAGTTTTTTATAAAATACAAAGTTTTTTGTTTTTTCTGTTATCAAATAAAAAAAATTTTAAAGAGTTTTTTATTAGGTTTTAAAGCAGTTGGCCCCTTTTTTCCAAAAAATCCCCTTTTTTGGCGACTTTTTATTTTGAAATCCCCTTTTTTGGAGACTTTTTAAAAATTCTCAACGGTAACGCTGATCCCGACCACCTATGGTGGTGTAGGGTATACAAATAATTTAAAATATATTCTTATATTGTTCATTCCACGAGAGAAAGTCCAAAAATAATTTCCATGTCTTCCGGTTTTGCTAATATTTAGTATACGCATACCCTATGGAGCCATTTTAATATCTACATATTTATTTTCTTGAATTTCGAATTTATTCACGATTTCACTTCCCAAAAGGAAAGCAAATTTTAAAAATATGTATTTTTAAACATCGATATGTCCTTTGTAGTGGCCTAAATAATATTATCATTCAAAAATGCATTCATAATGCAAATGCAATTTTATGATGCATTTTTGAAAAATTTCTACGTTTTAGTTTTCTTTTAATACGTTAAAATACAGTTTAAATCATTGAAATCAATTGACAATTTTTAAAGACATTGGTGTTGAAATTACACGCCTTTTTTGATATTTCGGAAAATCAAAATCGTGAATAAATTGGCGAATTTTTAACAATTAAAAAAAAAATAAAAATGGAGATATTTAAATGGCTCCATAGTTTATATGCATACCAAATATGAACAAAGTAGGATAACCCCCCCAAAAAGAATGCCATTTTTTATAAATCTCTTATGGAATGGACGATATATTATTTCATATTACATGACTTTTGTACTAAGTAAAAAAAATGGTATCCTTACTAAGTTACAAAAGTTTAAATAGTTACTAGTATACAAATATGCATTGAAGGAAACAAAAATTACTAATACATTCACTAATACATATACAAAAATCCATTGTTATAAATTATGTATATGAGATCCTAAAACGGAAGTATATAACTTTGAAATTATATTGAATAATTTTGTTTGTGTGTTTAATGAAATTATTTTATGTTAAAAAATCCATAAATTATGCAAGAATTTAGCTTTTAAATTTTCTATTAAATGAAAAAAAAAAAAAATAAAAATTGTAGCAAAAGTTACGAAAACAATACACATTTTTCCTTTTTCAAAAGTTGAGGTCAATGTTATTTTTTTTATTTTATTGCAATTTATATAAGTTTAATTAAATTAAAAAAAAAAAAAACTAAATGAAAAACAAATAATATTACATTTTTAATTTTGAAAGGGGAGGATTAAAAAAATTGTATTTAATTAATATTTAAAATTGTTATATTTGAGAATATAATCAATATGAACATGTCACTTGACCATTCTTTCTATCTTTATGTATTTCATTTTTATGTCCCCACATACATACATACATACATACATATGCATGTATAATGTTCACAATAAAATATGTCATTATAATAAAAAACGAGAGAAAAAGATATAGTCGGTCAAGCCCGACCATATGATACCCTACACCATTGTGTACATTATAATTCGGGGAAGGGGTCTTGACTTGGAGTCAGATGTGGACCGATACTCATAAGTGTAAAATAAAACATACGAATACAGAGTATTACGTTGATGCTGACATTTATATGAATTTATTCACTTTTGGGTGATTCCCGAAAGAGGGCCTTATATGGGAGCTATGGTAAATTATGGACCGATCTTTTTAAAATTTGGCACTATCATTTATGTTCATATAAAACTTATTTGTGTCGAATATTAACTTGATACTAACATTTTAATGGGATTTATGCCCGTTAAAGTCATTTTCTGAAAAGGGGTTTATATGGGAGCTATGGTTAATTATGGACCGATCTTTTTAAAAATCAGCACACTTATTAAGACTTATATAATACGTATATGTTCCAAATTTCATTAAAATATTGCTATATTTAAGGGATTTATGATCGTTAAACCCTTTTCAGGGAGGACATTTGTATGGGAGCTAGGTGAAATAATTGACCGATCATAACCAATTTCAAAAACTGTGTACCAAATTTTATAAATTTTGGTTCAAAATTGCGACCTGTAGTTTGATTACAAGGTTTACATGGACGGACAGACGGCCAGACGGACAGACGGACGGACGGACGGACGGACGGACATCGTTAAATCGACTCAGAAAGTGATTCTAAGCCGATTGGTATAAATTAAGGTGGGTCTTAGACCAATATTTTTGGATGTTACAAACATCAGCACAAACGCATAATACCCTCCCCACCTATGGTGGTGTAGGGTATAAATATAATAGTAATTAACTTTACTTATTTGATTAAAACTCATACATAAAATTTAATTAAGTTAATATAGTTTTATATTTAAACGTTAAATATTATAAAAAACTTATTTGCGGTTAAAGAATTAAAAAACTAAATAAATTAAGTTAATTTCATTGGTTTTTTACATGCATTTTTAATTTCTTTTTAAACATTTATTTAATGTGAATGAAATATTATGATTTTAATTCGCCAACCATCCTCAATAGATTAAAAAAAGAAATTGCAAGAAAACTACTCAAATAATATTTGATTAATTAATATTATTAATATTTGTTCATTGAAATGCACTAACAAATCCTCTGAAGAGTATTTAAAACTGTTCTTGCTTGACATTTGAGAACACATAACACCATTCTTAAGAGGACGCATAGTGCGGCCAAATGGAAATTTTTTAATAATAAATCTGTATATCCTAAACTATTCGGATCGAATTAAAATGTATGGAAGAGTTACAGAAGAGGACCTAAGCTTTCATGAAGATTATCTCGTAGTCACCCTAACACGAGATAAGCTACAGGATGTCAAAGTTTACTACAAATTAGGTCCAATTTCAAAGATTTTTATATTCTGCTTGTCTGAAGTCTTAGGCTCTCCTCTACGAGTTCTCCATACAGTTGAATTCGATCCGAGCAGTAGTTTAGGAGATACAGATTTATTACCAAAAAATTTGCTGTGGTGTTTAAAATCATCGTTCAAATTTTTTCCAAAAATTTCTCACGACAGAATATACTTGAATTCTGAAACTCACAAATTCTTTCGATTTTATGTTTTTTCTCCGATAAACACTTAGCTGTATTTTACCTCTGGCACAATTTTTTTAATATTTTATAGTATATATATATGCACTGATGAAATTGTTAAACACTTTTTTCCTTTGTTTTTGAAATCAAGCTAGAGAAAAAATTATTATTTTTCTATAGGAAGATTGGCAGTATTGTAGTTGCATTGGCACTGTATATTTTTTATTATTATATTTTTTTTTTATTTTACTTTCGTTAGATCGAAGTGATACAAAAATGAAATGTGGGCGTTAGAGTGGAAAATGGCAGACGACCTTAAGTGGTATACAAAATAGAATGTTGAAAATATACACATAAAAAACGTTAAACTGACCGTCCGACCACATTTAAGTAAAATATTTTTATTGTCTATATTAAACGCCATTTAAATATCTCAAATAAATAGTTAATTGTAACTTCAAAATAAAAACAAATCAATGAACTTAACTTTGATTTAAATAAGTATAAGGAATAAAAATAAGTTAAAGATATTAGGTTTGTTTCCGTACATTTTGAGTAAAGTTCAGTAAAATGAGAAAAGCCAATTCTTTCTATCAAAAATGAAAAAAATGGTTATAAAATTAAGGGAACACAAAAAAAAAAAAAAAAGAGTAAAAGATATAGTCGGTCAAGCCCGACCATATGATATCCTACACCATTGTTTACATTATAATTTGGGAAAGGGTCTTTTATTAGACTTGGTGTCAAACAGAATATTAAATCGAATCTGACATTTATATGGATTTATTCACTTTTGAGTGATTCCTGAAAGAGGTCCTTATATGGGAGCTATGGTAAATTATGGACCGATCTTTGTAAAAATCGGCACACTTATTTAGACTTATGTGAGACTTATATGCGCCAAATTAAAATTATCATTAAAATATTGCTATATTTAAGGGATTTATGATCGTTAAACCCTTTTCCGGGAGGACATTTGTATGGGGGCTAGGTGAAATAATGGACCGATCATAACCAATTTCAATAGGCTTCGTCTCTGGACTTGCAAACCTGTGAACCAAATTTCATTAATTTTGGTTCAAAATTGTGACTTTAGTTTGATTACAAGGTTTACATGGACGGACAGACGGTCAGACGGACAGACGGACGGACGGACGGACATCGTTAAATCGACTCAGAAAATGATTCTGAGCCGATTGGTATAAATTATGGTGGGTCTTAGACCAATATTTTTGGGTGTTACAAACATCAGCACAAACGTATAATACCCTTCCCACCTATGGTGGTGTAGGTTATAAAAAGAATTTATTTTGCCCAGAAATAAAACATCAAACTATTTTAAAAATGAATACGTGAATATAAATGGAGTTTTCAGCATATCTGAATGTTTTTAGTTTTTTTAAATGATACTTTAGTAACAAAAAAAAAAAAAAAAATATTGGCAATTATCAAAAATGTTTCATATTAGCCCTTCAAAAATATAATAGTTTATCTTGATGGCATATTAAAATCCTTTTGTATACATATAAAGTACCTCGAATGCATGTAGAATCAGTTCGCGTTAATCATTTCATGTGAGGGGCGCGAAAGTTATGGCGGTTTAAAGTCGAACATATAAAAATTTATACAAACTAGAAGTATATGTACAATTCTGGTCTTACAAATTACACATAATATCAAAACCTACTGAGTTATTCAAATAAAATATATGATATTTTCAATGTTTGTTGGTATTAGTGCAGCATATTTTAGGGTTTCCAAGTAAAATTTTAAACATTTTCTTTTCAATAAAAATCGCGATTTTTAAAAATTTTTTGAAAAATTCCGATCGAATCTAAGTTATTTCTCCATATATTGTATGAAAATATATTTTATTATAGTTTATTACAAAGAAATGCTATTTCATAAAGTGATCCTTTTTTAAACACATGTAAATATTTTCTGGTCCATAAAATGTTTATCTTTCAAAATTTTTTGATTCTCCAATGTCTTATAGTTAATTTCATGCTGTCCACACGATGTGTCTTAGCAAAATGTGTTTTGACAAAAGTGTCCCGTTTTCAATTATTAACGACATTTGACTTAAATTTATGATCCCAATCAATTTTATTTATCGCCACTCTTATATCTATATATGTATCTAATATTTGTTTAAGTTGGAATTTTCTATATAAAAATACAAAAACAAGAAGTGCAATTTTTTCATAATTTTCAAAAAGTCCGTAAAATTTTTGTATTAAATTTAATTTTAATGCTCCTCCGATTTTGTTATGTAAAATAACAAAAAACTAAGTTCACGCAGTAATCCAAGCAATTGCACATGAAAATGTGAATGTGCCTCGCGAAAAACTGACTTTTTAAACAATTTTCGCACTAGTTTTCCAAACTTTGAGACTGCGTTGACTATTTTGGGCACATCAACAAGATATATCACAAAATACGCACAATTAAAACAAGTATCAATCCCTATCAAAAATTTTTTATTCGGTTGAGGGGCGCACAGACCGCGACCAAAAAAACTGAAAAATTTAAAAAAAACTAAAAAATTTTGTCATTAAAACTTTAATACCCTGTATTTAGTTGTTGAAAGTCTACACAACAACAAAGATGGTGCAGAATTTATGTACAAAGTCCGATTAGTTTACTAATGATAGAATAAGTTCAAAAAGTATAAACGCGCGAACAAAAATTGTAGAAGAATGGTAAAAACTTAAGTAGTTTTTATCAGTTTTTCTATATTAGCAAAGAAATTCATATCTCAAGGTTATTGGGCGGAACCAAAATAGCTGCCAAAATTTTTAAAAATTTTCTGATCCAGCTATTATTTGGTGAAAAGGCAGTTTTACTGTGTCTTAATTTGAAAATTAAATTAGAATTTTAAGAAACAAAATTGCGGACCAACATGTCTCTTTAAGTTATGTTCAAGTTTTTCTTTTAAGTTACTTCAAAAATCAAATTTTTTTATGATCGATAAATGTGTCTAAAACCAAATGAAATCTGTATTCTATAAAATTATCGAAAATAAAATTGTGGCCGTATCTTTCTGAAATTAAGTTTGTTGTTTGTTTTTGGGATTCTGAATTCAGAAGCAGACTTAAAAAAACAGCTAAGAGAGTTATATTTGGTTTATCCCGTCAATATGACACCCTACACCATTTCTTTGTGCACTAAAGCGATTTCCGTAGTTTTCGGAAGTGGACCTAATATACAATTAGCTTTTATGATTTGTGCTTATTTCTTATTTATTTATGTCAAATATTACCATGATACTGTAATTCATATGCTATTTTGGAAGTTAAAGCGATTTTCGAAAGTAGGCCTTATATGGGAGCTATGACTAATAGTTGACCGGTCTTCCTGAAATTTTGTACATCGATTTAATCTGGTGTAAAACTTATTTGTACCGAAACTTCTTAAAATAGTGATATAAATAAAGCATTTCTAAGCGTTAAAACCCTATTCATGGGGTATTTGTATAGGGTCGGGGTTATATACTAGACCAATCATGACCAATTTCCATATTTGTTTAATTTTTTTAAATAGAGATAGAAAATTTATTGCATCTATAATTATAACGAAAGTATTCATTTTTGTGTAAAAACATTGTATAAATATTTATTTGAAAAAATATATAACGTCCATTCCATGAGAGATTTATAAAAAATGCAAAATTTTTTTATGTATTGTTATCCGTTTTTTTTCATATTTGGCATACGCATACCCTATGGAGCCATTTAAATATCTCTATTTCTATTTCTATTTCTATTTTTTATTTTTTTTTAATTTTTAAAAATTCACGATTTTGATTTTTCGAAAAGTCACAAAAAACGGAAAATATGTAACTTTACACATCAATATCTCTAAAAGTTATTAACGGATTTTAATGACTTAAACTGCATGAGGAAGATGAATATGTCTTCTTTTAACGTAGTAATTTAAGAATAATATTTTAATTAAAATTCATTCACAATGCAAATGCAGTTTAGGATGCATTTTTGAAAAATTTCTACCCTTTCGATTTTTATTTTCTTTTAATATGTTAAAAAGTAATATCTTTACTATAAAATGCAAAAATAACTATTCTAGAACAATAAATTGTACTATTCTTAATATTTTTTTGAAAAAAATTTCCATAAATTTTTTCATACAAAAAGTTTAATTTTTTATAAATTTGTGATTTTTAATTTTTTTGATTATACTCTATTAGTAATATATAATTTTAAATCATTATAATTTAATATTACATCGGATTTTATTGTTATAAAAACCAGTATAAAGTTTATTACAATAAATATTGTAAATTATATTGTATAAATCAAAAATATTTTTTGCTAAAGATGCACTCACGAGAATAATACAATTTTCGGATTCATTTTTAAGAAATTTCTACCCTTTTGATTTTAAATATTTTTGCATAATATTGAAGACAAATATGTTTAATATTCAAAACATCAGCATTTATGAAATATTATGATTAAAATTAATTTATTTTATTATAAAATCACAAAAATTCAAAAATATAAAAATTTTTTTTTTGTATGAAAAAATTTGAAGAAATATTTAAAAAAAATTGCTTAAAATAGTTTACCATTTTGTTCCACAATAATTTATATTGCAATTTTTAGCAAACATAATAGTGTTTTTGATATCAGAAGAAGAAAAAAATTTAAAGGTTAGAAATTCTTCAAAAATGCATTCTAAAATTGCATTTGCATTATGAATGCATTTCTAAATTATAATATTATTTTTAAATTACTATATTTATAGTGGACATGTTATTCTTATATATACAATTTAAATCATTAAAATCCGTTAACAACTTTTAAAGATATTGATGTTTAAAGTTACACACTTTTGTGATTTTTTTGGCATTACAGAAAATCAAAATCGTAAATAAATTCGCGAATTTTTCAAAATTCAGAAAAATAAAAATGGAGATATTTAAATGGCTCCATAGGGTATACCATGAACAAAAGAAGAAGTAAAAGAAGAAGTAAACAAGCAAAATAAAAGCGCCCAAAATAAAATATAGAAAAATATTAATTGAAAAAGTATTGGATATTTTCATTTTAAACGCAAATTTATTTATTTCAAAACAAATATTTTTGTTCTTTTTTAAAACAAATATTATTTTTTCTACACAAAATTGCACAAATATTAAGACTTTATTTTATACCACACAATCACACTGCACAAATTATTCACAAAAGGAAATAACAAAAAACCACGTGTATTATGTAAACACCTTTTGACAGTAATCTAGTAAAAATAGACGTCGGTAAAAAATCATCAGCTGATTTCGTACTGTCACCTGGTATGTTTACATCATGGGGTATACGTATGCCAAATATTATCAAAATCGGAAGGCATGAAAAATTAGTTTGGGCGTTCTCTCATGGAATGGGCGATAAATGTTTTCTTAAAATTTATGTTATTTTAAAATCTAGGAACACCATTATAAATAGTTGTGATTTTGCCATTTATCATTTGGTGCAAGTTTGGGCAACTTTTTTCAAAAACTAACATTCTGTTATATATATAAAAAAAATAGCTTTTATCGGACTGAGGATTCGTGAGGATTTCTTTGGAAAAAGGTGAATGTCAAAAAAATTTTAACTTATTTCAAATAAGTTAAAATTTTTTAAGTTATAAGTTATTTGATTAAAATTTAAAAAAAAAAAAAATATACTATATGTAAATAATTTAAATTCAAGTTATTTTTGCCATAATTGTCGATTCATATGTTAATTGTTAAATGGATCACACAAAAAAAAAATAAAATAAAATAAATAAATAAATAAAAAAATAATTTTCCATAATTGTTATTTTCAAATTCTCTAAAATGACTTATGGCCAAAAATAGACATTTCTGGACCTCTGTGCAGTGTAATCCCGTTTTAGAGTACGTATTGACAATAAAACAAGCAATAAAGATATAGTCGGTCAAGTCCGACCATTTGACACCCTATACTATTGTATATGTGCATCAAAATACGGGGAGGGATCTTATGTTAGGCCTGTAGCCAATTGATATTTTTACTAAGTGTAAAATAAAATTACGAATACAGAATATTACGTTGAAACTATATGGTAGCTATGATAAATAAATGTAAACCAATCCTCCAAAATTTTTTGTGGGATTTATACACGTTAATGTTATTTCTAACAAAGAGTTTATATAGGTGTTATGTTCAATTATAGATTGATCCTCATTAGATTTGGCAGAAAGATTGATACTTGTATAAAAATTCTTTGCGATAAATTTCATTGAAATATTGCTATATTTAAGATCACTAAACCCCCTTTCCGAGAACACATTTCTATGGAAGCTATGTGAAATAAATTGGAAATAATCATAACCAATTTAAATATGTTTTATCCCAGTACCAAAATAATTACTCCTGCCAAATTTCATCAAGATGTCTTTAAAATGAACTGCATTGTGTTCACAAGGTTTACATAGACAGACAGTCGACCAGACGGATGGACGGACATCGATAAATCAACTCGGAAAAAGATTCTGTGTCAAACGGTACAGTTTAAGGTTTCTTGCGTTAGGGTATAACAAAAAATTTTGTTGGTGATTATATATGAAATGTATAGGAAATGGTGATTTTATTTGTATGGAAATTACTCAATTATTCAAATACTTATATTTTAAGTAGTTTTAACAAACATTTTATTTTTAAACAAATTTACGTTTTGTACTAAATCAGGCCCTAAAAATGCCTTCCATAGATTATTAAGATACACAGAAAAAATATATAAAATATAAAATTTCACTAATTTATGTTCAAAATTGCGGCCTGCAGTTTGATTATAAGATTTACAGGATGGTTAGACGAACATCGTTAAATCGACTCAGAAAGTGGTAGTAGCTAATATTTTCGGGTGTTACAAACATCAGCGCAAACGGGTATAAAAATCATTCCAAAAATGTCTTTCTACGTCTTTAATAAGACTAAAATCTTGCTTTAATTTAGTATTTACTTGTTATATATTTGAAGTTATAATTTTCTTTAATTAAAAAATGTAAAATCCAAATTATTTCAATTCGTAATTTTCATCAGCACTACAAAAAATTAAATACTATGTATATGGTTTACAAATATGTACGTATTTTTAAAACATGCTATTGTTTTTTACATATATGTCGGAAAAAATATATAAAGGGTATTTTTTACAGTTGGAAATACAGTTTTACATATCGTCACCGAAAATGCAAAACAACGTAACATCACTTTTCACAACTTTACAGGAGGCACTAAAAACTTTATAAAATCTAAACAAATTGTCCTACAAATGAAATTTTTGGGTTATTACATCCTTAAATATCGCCTAATATATTGATGATGAATAATTAAATTTTTATTAAATATTTTTTAAGTTATGTGGTTTACGTTTTTCAAGAATTCAATTTTGTGAAGCCAAAAAAACGTAACATCAATAAAAATTTTACAAAAATTGTAATTAAAAGAATTTTTGATAACTTTTACTGCATTTTAATAGCTATTATATTTTTAATAATTTGCAATCTAAATTCGTAAAAAAAAAGAAAAAAAAAAAAATTTTTATTTTTTTAACAAATGTGATGTTACGTTGTTTTGACTTAGGAAAATTATTGCCCTCGTTAATATAATTTATTTTTTGAGCTACAAGTCTGAAAATTTGTGATCACACGTACTTTGGAAAAATAAACTATATTTAATCAAAAACACAAATTTGAAAATTTTGATGTTACGTTTTTTTTTTTTTTTTTTGCATTGTCGGTGACGATATAAGCTATTTTGAAAGCCATTAGTTGATATAATATATTATTACTTAATTTATTTTTCTAAATTTATATCTAAAACCAACACCCTTTAATATTGTTTCTTTACAAATTTTTATAATACATACGCACAGCAGGTGCTGCACTTTTAACTATCGACTTCATACTGTTTTATGGATAACTTAGGTGAAATGTTGCTTTCTATTATTGTTAGAGTGTAAAAATGGCAAAAAGCTATAAAAGATAATTCATTAGGCTTTCGAAACAATTTTTATTGCTTCGGCTACAGTTGTTGTAAAATGTTATTGTCGAATGATTGTTATGGTTATCTGAACTTTTAATAGTTTATTGTTTTGTTAGAGTAAAACAACTTGGAAAAAAATACATATACATATGTATAGAGCTAACTTTCACACAAGTAACCAACAATTTTTATAACTGAAATAAAAATAAATTTAGTAGAAAATTTAATAGATGTTAAGTCAACAGAGGTTATTTTAGATTTAACTTGTCATTAACAAGCAAATAGGAGTTTATGGCACTACAATATTTAAAGAATTAAATTTCTTTAAATCTTATTGTATTTTGTTTGTTTAAGAATAAAACTGTGGCATTTTAAATAAGTTATAACAAATTGAATTTAAATTTTTAAGTTATAGCAACACTTTAAGCTTTATTATTTACAAGAGCTCACAATACTTCATAATGCAAAGGCATCCTTTAGATGACGGAAATTTTAGACATTTGTCACCTTCATATTTTCGTTTTTTTTTTTTTTTTTACAATAACAGTTTCCTGTAAACAAAAATGATGTGGTTTCTTTTATGATAGTTCATAACGGAAAATCAAAAAGCAAAACGGAAGCAATGTCGGCAAAGTAATGATGTGGCATCTGCTTTCGGTGCTATTTGTACTTTAAAGTAATTTTTATTGTAACAGTTGTAGTTTTGCTACAAAGTGCTACAAAGTGTTTTTGATGATTATTGTAAACATGTTGCTATAGGTATGACAATAGAGACAAAATATCTTCGTTTATACTGGTGTCAAAAACAATATCAATTCAGGACATTTTAAAGAGTTTGTTGTATTTGTATTAGACAATTTTTAATTTAAATTATACGATAGCTACAGTGATATTACGAATAATACCTTGAGCTATAAACAATAAATTTTACAAAAAATCAATAAATAAAACTCACTTGTCAAATTAATAAAACAACACTAGCTATAGTTTTAACTGAAGCATCAATTTTATTTGTATCATTAGCATCACCAACATCATTTTCGTTACTATTAACTCAATGCTATATGTTTCTCTAGTAAAAAAATCACTACCACAACATCATTATTGACAACATGGAAACTTGATGATAGCTCATCAATTAATGCATAACAAATCACCAATACATTCATCCCAAGGAAATAGGTTAGGGAAATTGGTTCCAGTAAATTACTGATTTTTATGTTCATATTGAAAACATACGAAAATGATACCAATACCATATGAGTACTAACACATAATGAAGATATCTAATGGAATTTTTAATATACTGTACTTAACACCATTGTGTGTTCCTTCGATTTCTAACGTATTTAGATGCCAACGACAATAAAATCGTGAATATACCAACCACACAATGCAAGTGGGGAAGAATCAAAATTTTTTGGAAATATATCTGTAACTTCTAATCTGTCTGTTAGTTTAACATAAAACTTTACACAGGCATAGCTGAGTAGTGTACATTTTTAAGATGTAAAGATCAAGTTCATTAGGTCTTAAAATAGGGTACCTCTGACAGAAAATTTTTTATAGCTCGCCAAATTTTTGTTTCTTATGCGATTTTAAATATTTATGAAAAAACGTGCTATTTATCTTCTATATTTTTTTGACAGAAAAAGTGTCTACACTCTTTTTTCTCTAAAATAAAATTTTATTTAAAAACATATAATAATTTTACACTGTTATAAATGGTGTCTTTCTAGAAATGATTTTAGAATTAAAACACACAACTATGTGGAGATCATACTGAATTTTACCTATTAACGCACGTTTTGCCTCTTAACTTTTCGATTTGTTGTGAGTTTGACGAAAAAGAAGTACGTGCTAAAATTATTAAAAATTTAAAAAAAAAAAAAAAAAAAATCCAAAATGGTCCTACAAAAAATTGGCCACAGAAATAAAGCTCTGTCGTCAAACCGTTTTCAATGTTATTAAACAATATCAAAAGGATTTGATCATTAGTAGGAAACCTAGTTCAGGAAGAAAAAAAGGTCCACATGATATTGGGAGGGTCAAGAAAACTTAAAGTGTATTGAAAAGAGCTCCAAATACATCTGGTAGAAAAGCAGCATGGTTAGCTCAGTGCTCTGACTATTTGGTACGAAAAGTTAAAGCCAAAGCATGCTTGAAAACATACAAAGTCCAAAAAGTTCCAAACAGGAATTCTGCAAAAACATTTGAAACAAAGAATAGGGCACGGAAATTAAAATAAAATTTCATATAAAAATACTCATGTTGTATAATGAATGTTGTATGTACTGGAAGATTTTTCGCAGCTTCCGGGTCAAAATTTTTATGTTGCTAATCGAAGAAATGTTGAAGATAGGTTTAGGATCCAAAACGCAGGTAAAATTTCCTAATATGGGAAGCTGTTTGCAGCTGCGGCAAAAGCTACCAAAATAATAACAGAGTTTTTTTTTACCAAGAGAAGTCAATCCTCAAAATTGTCCGCAGCTAAGACCAGTGAAGAGATATTGGCTCATGTGAAAAGAGAATTGAAAAGTACAAAAAAGTTGTCCCAAAATATCGAAGATTTTAAAAGATATGAGCAAACTGTTCCAAAAAAGTGACTGAAACAACTATCAAATTTCTAAAAGAAGGGTTACCAAAAAAGGTCCACGAGTTCAGAAGTAGTAATGTATAAAAGTTATATTTTTCTGTGATCTGTAATATAACATCAATTAAAAAAAAAAAAAAAAACTTCCAAATTTTTTAATTTTATATATGTTAAGATTTTTTCGATCTCACTCCTTATGTGGAGATCATACCGAGTTTGACCTATTTAAAATCTAAATTTAAATTTTAGCCTATATGTTCTGAAACTTCAAAAGCTAATTCTGCAAACCGAATGCAGTTTCTAAAACTCTTATATATTACAAAAAGTTTGCCAATAGCTTTTCCCAAACCAGCAATAAATGTGTACTTTATGGCAAAATAAAAAAAAAAAATCATTTTCGGGATTTTCGTCTGTTTTTTTGGGAACAGTGGGATTCCTCTTACAAACATTTTTATGGCTTTTGCACATTACCATTGAAAATTTCGTTAAAATATCTTAATAAAATATGAAATATTTATTGTGAAGTCAACTTTTACAAAAATTAATTTATTCCAAAAATCAGAAAAACTATTGACTTAACTTTAAACACCTAAAATTTATGAAATTTCTTTTTTTCCAATATATACGAAATTTTAACTTTGATAGTTCATTAAAAAAAAAAAAAAAAAAAAAACATCCTAGGTCAACGATTTTTATTGCTATTGATACATAATTTTGTCAAATTTTATTCGCCAACCATTTTCATTATGAAAAGTTTTCCATAATCGCCACTTTTGAAGTTAGAAGACATATAAGTATTAAAAACATATATGAGTGCAGATTTTATGAAAAAAGTCTACTTTAAATTTTGTCACCCTGTAGCTTATCCCGTGTTAATGAAGTGTGACTAAGAGATAATATTTCTGAAAGCTTCAATCAGTATTCAAGGACATAAAGATTTATTTCCAACATTTTGGCGATTGTCTCCACTGTGCACTAATTTAATACTAACGCACATACCTTTTGAAAAAAAAAAAAAAAAATAGGTCTCTGTTTATATTTAAAAATTCAAAAATAATTGAGTAATATTCAAGGTAAATTTTCTTGAAGTGCAAACCTTTCGTCTAGACAAAAATACACACTTTAAATCCTTAAAGAAAACAAAAAATATTCTTTATAAACATAATTTATTTTTCAAAGTTTTTCCTAAAATTAAAATGTATTTCATTTGGTCTCCTTCTTAAAGCTGAAAAATGTGTTGAAATTATTCTTTATAAAATATAAAATGAGGCATTCCAAGAGTACAAATATCTATAATGGATGTTTATGTTATCAGACAACAAAAAAATTTCGTTTAAAAATAATTCAAGAAACAAACAAAAAAAAAAAAAAAAGAGGAATAAATAAATAAAATGGACATCTTGGCAACAGAGCTACTTTACAAAAGATTCATAAAGACAAAATAATATAATAAATATACTAGAATTCAAAAACTTTAAAGAAATCATAAAAGGGTTGACGTTGCCTTAGGAAACAACTTCATAAATGACCTTTAATTTTAGAAGGGATGAATTTTTATTAACACAATTATATTAAACTTAGTTAAAATTTAAGACTTTGAAAAATGCAAAAGGGTCAAAGTGGCCACAAAGAACATAATTTATGGTTAAAACCATAAAAATGCTTCATTTATTTATAATTATCTAAATTCATAAAAATATAAAAATATTCTATTATATAATATATATAATATAAAAGAAAAGAAAAGAATTTGTTTCAGTTATACTATACCCCTACCTCTAAAATGTATGTGTAAAACGTACATTTGGTATTTGGGTTAATATCACTGGTCGGCAAATAAAAAAAAATTTTTGTCCTCCTTAAAAAAAAATATATGTTGACTAGAAGGAATTCGGCATGCCAAATGAGAATCTGCTTTCAGTATTTTCCCATTAAGTCGAGATTTTTTATAAACGTGTCTAATATTTTGAATATGTTTCACTTTAACTCGAAAACGATTTACATAAATTATATACCAAAATAAGTGAAAAAAAAAAAAAAAAAAATGGGCTTTAGAAAAAATTATCTTTTTGTGTATTCACGTAATTTTTTTTATATAGTTATTTGGCAATTAGTATTATTGGAAATTATTGGAAAAAAAAAATCGTGCAAACGGTTCTTGAGTTATCCCAGCAAAAACATTGCTTGCCATGTAATGAGTTAACAAGGTAATATAATTTCTCTTCACTACTTACACACAGTGTTACCGTTTGGCGACTTTAGTCGCCAATTGCCCCTTTTTCAACGACCTGGCCACTTTTTGGGCCCCTTTTTTAAATGGGGACTTTTTGAGACTATGTGCCAAATGACGAGAAATTAAGTTGTTTGAACTATATCGACCCATTATATATTAATTTAAACAAATAAATTAATTATTATGAGATTGTTTCACAGTATAGTGATAAAAAAGGCGGCGGAGTATTTATAAATGAACTTGAACTGTTGGAAATTAAAATCATCATATGCCGAATTTTTTTGGACTGTATTGAAGAAGTAAAAAACAGATACGATATCCTAATTTATATTTTTAGATTCCTCGTAGCAATTCCTCAAGGGTACGTGTTTGCTTTTTACTAAATTATCAGTAATAAAAATACTTATGGATCCATACGTTCAGTCCTAAATTGGCTCGACATGGATTTGAAAGATTGGAATACGAGTGAAGACCCCGAACAAATGTAGAGAAGTGTGATTAAGAAAAAGTGGATATTTTTGTGAATAAATCCTTATTTTTGTTATAATGAAAATTGTCGTAAAATAATTATAAATAAATTATTTTGTTAGTAACAGAATTTTCTTAAAATAAGACATTTTTTGTTTTGTTGTTATCAAGTAAACAAATTTTAAGGAGTTTTTTTAGGTTTTAAAGCAGTTGACCCCTTTTTTCAAAAAAATCCCCTTTTTTGGCGACTTTTTATTTTGAAATCCCCTTTTTTGGACACTTTTTAAAAATCCTCAACAGTAACGTTGCTTACACATTAGATGAATAATTCATTATTTTAACACGGTGATTTGACACTTATTTCGAACTATCTCCGAAACTATTGAGCACATAGGGAGAAACATACTAGAATAATAGCCTTTTTATAGGCGAAATATTAGATATGCCAATAAAAAAACTTTCAGACCTGATGGAAAAAAACTGAAAGCAAATTCGTGTTAAGTATATCAAAATAAATCAATTCCAACTATTCGTTTTTGGGGGAGGTTTTTTTTTTCGACCAGTGCATAAAGCTGCAACATAAAGATATAAGCTCCACGAAAAAAATTAATAAATGAAAAAGTGCAGAAGACGTTCTCTTAAATAAATTTAAAATTTTGTTATACTTTCCCATATATTTTGTTCGAAATTTAAGTATTTTTCTGATTTATAAAAGTTCTCATATAATAAAACTATTAATATTAATTATTAGAAAGAGAAGCAATTGGTTCTTCGGTTTAGTTATTTAATTTACGTGAGCTGGACCATTTTTAAAATACCTGCAAAAGTATGGTTTTCGTTCGACAGTAAACATATTTTTTAACTTTTTGTCAAAAAAATTACAACATATGATAGAAAAACGATGTTTACTACATATTGAATAAAAAATTAATTAAAATTCATTTTCAATCTCGCGAGATTAATATTTTAGTAAATTTTTCAATGATTTTAATTTAAATAGTATTTTATTAAAGTTTGAATATTTTAGACATTTTTCATCGTAAATTATATTTTAGCGTATCATTGGAAAACTCTCATTAAATATTATTGATATGTGCATTCATTTAACCCTTTAGTTGTACAAACAATATTTTGGGATTTCCGGTCCATAATTGGTTAAGTTAATTTTAACCCCAAATAAATGGTTATTTAAGGAAATACATGTCCTCAAAAATATAATTAATCAAAAAAGCTGTAAATTTGTGTAAAATAGAGGCTTAATTTCAAAAAATCACTTTTATTCGATTATTTTCGCGGTTTTAAATGAACTTGTTATGTTTTTCATAAATTTATCAATATTTAAGCGTAATATGCGATTTATTTGCAAAAATTCCAAATTTAACCTTTTAGGAACGCATAAATTTGCCCTCTTGCTCTTAATGGGTTAATTACGTGTTATCTTCAATAGTAAGAGGATATACCATTTCTATGGTTCATTAAAACCCAATATATTTTGAAAAATTTCCGAAATATATAAAATTACAAGTTCGATCAAAGAAAATATGATAAAAAATGTAAGTAAAATCTTAATATTTTGCGACTGAAAAGAGACATAATAATAACTTAAATGAAAATTGAAGGTCGTAGTATGCCTCATTTATAATTTGAAGTTAAGTTTCTTATAACTAAAATTTTGAAAATGAAAATGGTCCAGCCAGCGTTACCGTTGAGAATTTTTAAAAAGTGTCCAAAAAAGGGGATTTCAAAATAAAAAGTCGCCAAAAAAGGGGATTTTCTGAAAAAAAGGGGACAACTGCTTTAATACCTAAAAAAACTCCTTAAAATTTGTTTATTTGATAACAACGACAACAAAATAATCCTGTATTGTAAGAAAACTACAAAATTCAGTTTTATTAATAACAAAATAATTTAAAATTTTTTTATTATTTTTTATTATTTTTTTATTATTGTAAAAAATCACAAAAATAGTTACCATATAATCCTCGTTTTATTAATTAAACTTCTGTACTTTTGTTCGAGTTCTTCACTCGTACTCCAGTCTTTCAAATTCTTGTCGGATGAATTTAGGAAGGAACCCATGGATCCACATGAATTTACTAAAATCTGTTAGACAAACTAGTTTTTTTATTTTTGATAATTTAGTAAAAAAAAAAAAAACACGTTCCCCAGGCATTGCTATGAGGAATGTAAAAATATAAATTAGGATATAAATATTCCTCGAACAATTTTTTAATTTTTTAATCCAATCCAAAAAGTTTCGGCATATGATGATATAAATAGCTGTTCAAAGACTTTACTACTATTTTTATTTACTAACTACTATTTCTATTTACTAATTTTATTTACTTATGGATGTTACAAACTGATGTTTGTAACATCCAAAAATATTGGTCTAAGACCCACCTTAATTTATACCAATCGGCTTAGAATCACTTTCTGCGTCGATTTAACGATGTCCGTCCGTCCGTCCGTCTGTCCGTCTGACCGTCTGTCCGTCCATGTAAACCTTGTAATCAAACTACAGGTCGCAATTTTGAACCAAAATTTATGAAATTTGGTGCACAGGTTTTTTCCAGTCTAGGGACGAAGCCTATTGAAATTGGTTATGATCGGTCCATTATTTCACCTAGCTCCCATACAAATGTCCTCCCGGAAAAGGGTTTAACGATCATAAATCTCTTAAATATAGCAATATTTTAATGAAATTTGGCACATATAAGTTTTATATAAGTTTTAATAAGTGTGCCGATTTTTAAAAAGATCGGTCCATAATTACCCATAGCTCCTGTATAAATCCCTTTTCAGAAAATCACTTTAACGGCCATAAATCCTATTAAAATGTTAGTATAAAGTTAATATTCGACACAAATAAGTTTTATATAAACATAAATGATAGTGCCAAATTTTACAAAGATCGGTCCATAATTTACCATAGCTCCCATATAAGGCCTCTTTTCGAGAATCACCCAAAAGTGAATAAATTCAAATAGATGTCAGCATCAACGTAATATTCTGTATTTGTATGTCCTATTTTACACTTATGAGTATCGGTCCACATTTGACTTCATGTCTAATAAAAGACCCCTCCCCGAATTATAATGTACACAATGGTGTAGGGTATCATATGGTCGGGCTTGACCGACTATATCTTTTTCTCTCGTTTTTTTTTTTTTTTTTAATAAAATCAACGAAAATTACACTATGGTACCCAAGTAACATGGGTATTGACTAACGTTATTTTTTTTTTTGGTATGTACCGTAGGGTTAACAATATTTCAAATTACTATTAAACGGTTGAGTTAAATTTTATGAAACATCATATTAAATAATAATTAAAATAATCAAAATTCATTAGAATAATATAAATATATAAAATAACTTCATCAGCTGGGGCTAAAACGAGTACTACTTTGTTTCCCAAATATATGGTGCAACCTCCTTAATTTTTTAAAATGGTCCTGTAACAATTTTTAATTATTATATATGTATTTTTTTTATTCTTAAATAATAACAGATCTAACTCCCATTTGAGTTATTACACAGACAATTAAATTTTATTGGCTTGAGCATAAATTTATTGTTAGTAATAGCAATTTTTACTACTGAATACTGATGCATATCGTTTTATATAAATCAGCTTTAATCAAAAACATTCATAATATTAAATGTCTCATTAAGTTTCAAAATTATTTTCCCATTGCTGTAAAAAACTTGTCAAATAATACTTCACATTGCGATGATGATATTCACAAATCATTAAAGTGATTTGTTGCAGCTAGACATACTGTTTATTAAATATTTTGTCATTTATTTATTTGCGTCATACACCATGCTCGTGTATATAAACTAAATAGCGATGAGAACAGAAATTTATGAGCTATAAATACTCAGTGACATTAAATTGTCATACATCAATTGTTTTATGAATTAAATATTGATAGAAGAAATTTAAATAATGACAATTCTAATGATGTAGATAATAATATATAATATAGAGTATCAAACTGAATGTTCAGAGATTAATTTAAGTTATACAATTGCCAAGATTACTTCATGATTATTTGCAACAAATTGGAAAACTACTAATTTCTCTTGCAAATTATCTAATTTTTCAAAAGTATATAGTATATAGTTTTCCAAAACTGGTTGTATAGGGTGTACAAAAACTTTTGTTTAAACTGAAATTTCTATATTTTAAAACTCTTTTCTGGTACACAATAAATAACCATATATTCTTTTTATTGTTAATTAATCAACAGTGTTATTAAAATATTGTCATATCATCAATATTTTTAATAATTAATTTTCTGTAAATTAATTTATTTCCTTTTTATATTGAAATCGTAGTACTCAGTGTTTTAAAATTCGTATATTTTCTTTTTATAATTAACAATTAAACAAATAATTTTAATTTCTTGCTAAATAAAAAGGCCAGAGCAGGAAGAACATTCACTTTTTTGATTTGTTTGGAACATATATATATTTTTTAATTTTTTTTTCAGTGAACACTCATTTTTTTTAAAAATTTTACAATTTCTCAACCTGCGATTGAAAAGAAAAAGTTTTCTTTATTGAAATTGGTGACAAAAAAAAAAAAATTGTAATTTTTAGCTTGCTGTGAGAAAAATATTTTAAACATTTTTCTCCATGGGAATTTGTTTTTTGAAAATTATCTATTATCATAAAATTTTCATATTTTAGCCATAAAAGAAATAAAATTTTTATCCATGTTGCAAGAAAAAATATTAAAAATATTTTGCATGATGTAAGAAAATGTTTGCGAATAACTTTTAAACTATTTTTTCTTAACTAGTTAAAAATTACGAATTTTTTGAAACTCATTTCAAGACAAAACTCAATCCTTTTTCTTTGGACGAAATGTTCTAGAACCGTAACATTCAAAAGCTAGTAGGGAACAGAAGACCAATTTATTATTATTATTTTTTTATTTTTTTTCCATAGTAGACTAATTTTTACGCATCGTTTGAGGTGTCTTGCTGCAAAATGTTTATCTACGGGACCCTCTAATACACATACATTCATACATATGCTCACAAGTCACCCTTTTTTTTTATATATTTTTTCAACAATTTACTTTTTTTTTCGCTTACACATCATTCTACCACGTTGTGTGGCAGACGTTCGAAAACGTAAAATAGCGATCTTCCTCATTATCACAAATTAAATATATATTTTTTTTATAATTATTTCTAAAACTCAAATACTAAAAGTAAAGAAAACTAATTTTATTAAAAATAATTATATATTATATATTCAAATTTTTCGAAAAAAAATTCTAAAATTGAAGAAGAAGAGAAAATTGCGTTTGTTATCCGATTTTTTCCGTACCTTGGAAAAAGGCCATATATAATGAATGATTACGTATGATTGATATTTAATTGGATATAATTAAATATCAATCATACGCAAATTTTGCAGAGAAAACATTTCCGTAATACCGAATTTAAATTAGATAACAATATTCATTTTTTTATGTGATTCCCAAAAGTAAGACTTCTATGATAGCCATGGTGAATTATGGAACGATCATCATAAAAAATGCAGTTATGTCATCGTAAATAATTTCAGTAGGCTTCTCCCTTGTACTAGAATAATAATTCTAGTGAAATTTCAAACGTTTAATAATCAAAACACATATGGTTTTGTAGGTTATAGAAAAAACATATTACATAAAAAAAAAATATATATATATATATGAAATCACATTTGATCTGAAGAAACAATTTCACAAAAAAAATAAGATTTTTCGCTAAAAATCCGATTCTTATAAAAAACATGATTTTTTCCCAAAGAATCCCATTTAAATCAAAAGTGTAAAATAGTTTATGAGATAAACAAATACTTCAAAATTCATTATGAAAAACAAATAGAAAAATTTATAGCTTCAATTTTATATTAAGTGTCATTGTATGAAAAATTTCACCCTTTTCTATGAATAGTTTCAAAATGATAAGGGTTGAAAAGTTTAATTTCATTTAAACATTGTTATTATAAACAAGTGTTCAGAAATTTGTATAAAAGAAAACAATTTACATATTTTAAAAGTTTTTAGAATGTTTTGTTCTTTTCTGGTATACACAAAGAAGTTCTTATACTATTTGGCTATCATAAAAATAAACCCTTTTGTTATAGTTTAAAATTTTTATTTTCTGTTCATAATTTCAAAACTAAAATACTGCTTATGACAGATGCCTTTTTTGATAACACTTGGTTTTTATTAACAATTCTTTCTATACTGTGACTCATAAAAATAAAACAGAAAGCGAAATGTGTGAAAAAAAAAAAACAATGATGTCCTTAAAAAAAAAAAAAAAAAAATCAGACTCTAAAGGCGTTAACAGTTACTGACATTTACTTAAGTGTTACCAAATATATATGTATATAGTTTTATTTTATTTAAAAAAGAATCCAAGTTAATTTTTAGATAAAAAACTAGATTATTAGCTATAAAACTGTTTAGAATTTTTCAACTTTTTTTTAAATAAAAAGCTAAAAATATTATTTAATTTTTAAAATAGGAGTAAGGCTTATATATTTGAAATACATATTTAACGTGTTGCAAAATACAAATTATATATGTATGTGTGTTTAAAGAGCAGTGTCAATATACCAAAGATTTCTTTACTTATATATTCCTTGCGATATTTACCTCTTCATTTAAGTATAAAACTTATAAATTATTTTACATTTGACATTTATGACAATAGAAATCTGCTGGCTTTTAAGGTTAAATAGTTAAATGATATACGGTAAGTCTGCAAATGAATTTAATATGTTTAAAGTCTAAGATTCAGTTTTCTAATATATTATATTGATATAATAAATTTTATAGACTTTACATTTAAGTTCCCTGTATTATTAGTAGTTGAATTTGGATGCGATTTATATTTAGACTTGTATTATACTAAGAAAGAATGTTATTAGAATTCTTTGAATCCCTAATGTTTACTAAAATTCTTAGTTCATAGTATGTATAGAAAATGTTATGATAATATGTGTACATATACATTAAAGTGCCTTGATTTGTATGGGGACAAAAAAAAATTGCAAATGTGCCAACTAAAATTAAAGACTGATATGTTTTAAGCTGAATTCCAAAATATTTCAGTTCAATTATTTCAATTACGTGAGCTGGACCATTTTTAAAATACCTCCAAAAATTTGGTTTTCAATCTACAGTATACACAATTTTTAACATTTAGTACAAAAAAAAATACTATATATGATAGAAATGATATAATATGATAGAAAAACTAATGCATATTGAGCAAAAAATATTTTAAAATTTGTTTTCATTCTCGCGAGTTTAAAATTTCAGTGAAATATTCAATGATTTTATTTTTATAGTATTTTATTAAAGTTGGAATATTTTGAAAATTTTCGTAAATTATATTTTTGGGCATCATTGGAAAGGTCTCATTAAATGCTATTGATACAAATCATATTTTGGGATTTCCGGTCAATAATTGGTTAAGTCAATTTTAACGGCAATTAAGGATATAAATGTCCTCAAAAGCATAAATTGATCAAAAAAGCTGTAAATTCGTGCAAAATAGGCGCTAAGTTTCAAAAACTTTACCTTTTTCATAAATTTATCAATATTTAAGCGTAATAAGTACCTGCATGCCACTTATTTGCAAAAATTGCTAATTTAACCATTTGAAAACTAAATACATAAAATTGACCCTCTTGCTCTTAATGGGTTAATTGCGTGTAATCTTCAATAGTTTCAAGGTAGACCATTCCAATGGTACAATAAAATGTTGAAAAATGTCCGAAATATATAAAATTACATGTTTCAATAAAGAAAATATGATGGAAAATGTTAGTAAAATCTTAATATTTCGCGACTGAAAAAAGACATAATTATTAAAATGAATATTCAAGGTCGTAGTATGCCTCTATTATAATTCGAAGTTAATTTTCTTATAACTAAAATTTTGATAATTATATTGAAAGAAATACGTAAAAACGGTTCAGCTCACGTAAATTTAAACACTGAGATGTAAGATTTTGGTAATCATATAAGAACATAGTAGTTTTCATTTCTAGAGGGGTACATTTGCAACTTTTTTCTTGAGGCGCTTTAATATACATACATATGTTTATTATAATGGTTTAATATTGCTTAAGTGAAAATTGCTTACAGTTTTTGATAATCAAAATTATTAGATTTGAAGAACATTTAGTAAATACTTACATTTGTTTTCTATAATTATAATTTAAATTAAATTCACATAGTAAAATCTACATTAGTATATTTCTTAAAATTTTGCTAATGAAAACTAATAAATGTTTAATTAAATAGCAAAAATTAATTTTACTATACATATATAGTAAAATTAATTTTTGCTACAAATTTTAATGAGTTATTTTTTTTTTTTTTTTTTTTTTGGCATACAAATTATTTTATGAATATGAAAAAAAAAAAAATTATTTACTAAATATAAAATTGAAACTATGGTCTATATGTATTAAAATTATATAGTCAGGTTTTATCCAGGATGTCAAATTTCTTTAAAAAAACACAATTTCGACGAATAAACATGTTTAAACAAACTTATAAAATGTTTACGAATACTATCAACCAGTGTGTGTACAAAATGAAAACCAATAATCCTTATAACTTAATAAAATTTTTATTTAAATTCTGCTGTCGAAAATCCTTAAATGCCCAAGGCATTCTTATGAAAAAAATATATTATGTGTAAAATGTCGAAAAAATAATAACTAAATTTTTAGTTAAAAAAAAAAAAAAAAATAAAGAAGTTATTTTGAAAAAAGTGGTTGTATCTTTAAAGATACACTGGGCATTCACCCCAAACAAAAATTATTAAGAAAAATTGGTAAACAGAAGAAGTATCTTTACAAATTATACAATGATTAACAAAAATTCAATAAGTATGATATTTACGAAGCATCTATATACTTTTTGAATTTAAAAATGATTTAATTTTGAATTAAATTCTATTAAATCTGGCATCAGGTGGGCGTACAAAATATACATGCGGTTTTTGATGATTTTTTTCTTATTTATGCTTCGAGATATGAACACCCTTTTTGGAGAGAATGTTATGCATCGCAGGATAATAATTTATAAGCATTTTCTAACTTAAATTCAATCAGACGCATAGGCTTAAATCCAGGTTTATGTTGATGTATTCTCTTGTGCATTTGTCAGTTATTAACAGTTGTTGTATCTTAAAGATACTTTGTATGTCTAACTTCGTCTTTTCATTCAAATTTTATGAAAACTCATTGAACTAGTCATTAATTTAACTCCACTCATGTGACAATTGTAGTCCTTTATAATTTTTGTAATTAAAAAATGTTATTAAGTAATTTTAAATCTAAAAAACTATATTACTTAGCCCCAAACAAGTGAACTTACTTTAGCAAAGTCATTATCATATACGAAAATGCCACTGATACTAATCAAAAATACCATGTGTAACAGAAATCAAACTTTAGCTGTAAACGCCTAGTGTATCTTTGAAGATACGACCGGTAAATTATAATTTCTAGAGAATTGTCGACTTATATCACTATAATATTTTTCAATATCTTTAAAGAACATAGTTCCAAGTACGGAAATATTATTTTTTTTTTTTTGTTTAAAAATATTCATAGCTTCTCAGATTTTACACTTTGAAAAAAGACGTTTACTTAATTTTAATAAAAAATATTTTTTGAATTAATTCTGAAATATTTCCAAAACGGAGTAATTTAGAAATAAAAAATATTTTTTTTACAAAGACATGTTATGTTTTAAACAATATAAAACCAATTTAAGAAAAATTTTACGAAAATTGTGGCCGTAGGAATTTTTTTAATGGTTGTATCTTTAAAGATACCAGGGGCTTTTAAGGGTTAAGAAAATATAATTTTCAAAATATTATCTTTTAATATTTCTTTTTAAATATCATGAATTCCACGAAAAAGAACGTACAAGGGTAAAATTTTTGACCTTATGTCTTTAAATTTTTTTCACATTCACTTAATATGTGCTCTATGAGCTAAAAAAAAATGTATCCAAATTTTGTTGAAAAAATCTAAAACGGTAGAATTTTCGCGGTTTAAATTTATTAATAAATGAACAAAATCGAAAAAGTATGTTATATTAAAACAGAATATTTTCATATCTCTTATCGGATTTTCATTATTTAACATCCCAGCAAAAAAAGAACATCCATAGAAGTCAACAAGATACTGAACTTGTTATCCAGAAGTAGTGCAAATTCGGATCATTTCCAACGAATTGTCATAGGAAGATGTTTTCTGTCATGCCCACGATGTTATGAAAGATTAATCTTTGGATTTTTTTTTTTATCACTGCGGAAAAATTAAATTTAATTTGTATATAAACAAATATATTATATATGTATATGCAAATATTTTTTAATAAAATTGATTTTTCGTAACAAATATTTTAAAAAAGATCTTTTGAATCAATTTCTAATTATATCTTTGGATGTTGTTTATATTACTTTCCAGCAAAAAACGATGAAGTTCTTCCAAAAAAAAAGAAAAAAAAAAAAAACAAGTTAGAATGCTATATTCGGCCATGCCGAATCTTATATACCCTCCACCACTGAGCTAGTGTTTTCATCAGTTTTTATATAGGAAAAGCTCTTCGGAAAGTGATGTTTTTCTAATTTACTTATTAATTTTTGGCGTCCATAATAGTGTAGTAGTATGAACTTGTTCTAATAAAGATTTTGTATTGTATATAAGATATTTTAACAAACTATTATGCAAATGATGTGTAAAAAGTAAAAAAAGGAGGAAAATCTTGATAACTTATTTTTCTTACAAAAAGTCGATTATTTTGGTAAAAAAAAAAAAATAGAATATTTCATTTTAAATAAAAGTATATTTTTCATTTAGTAAAAAAATTGCATTTTGTAAGAAAGTTAAATAGTAGTGGCAGAGCGAAACGAACGAAAATTTGTTTTTACTATATACTATCTTCACAAAAAAATGCCTTTTTTAGTGAAAACTAATTTATTCTATAAGAAATCTAAGGGCTAGGAGAAATGAAATTATGTGATTTCTTGCATATTTCGCAAAAATTGGAGTTCTTATCAAAAAACCCGATTTTTACAGATTTTTTTGTAGTTTGATTTGTATAAATTATTTTGTTAGTTTTTTTTAATACCTTGTATGTGTTTCTAAAGAATCTGTATTTTTAGTTTTGTTACAATTACAATTATTACCATTTAAATGTAGAAAATGTGTATTTAACCTATTTTCGACCACTACCCGATTCCGTTAAGATAACTACGAAATTTAGCATGAAGTTTTTTTTTTTTTGCGACTGTTATAACAAATTAAAAAGATTTGGACACCTACATATTTTTGATTCCGAAATATAATGCTTCGAGAATTTCAGAAATAGTACCATTTTTAGCTTAAATTTAAAGCTATTTACCTTTGGAATACACCCATAATATAAAAACATATTTTCGAAAAGCAGATCTGAAAATATCGCCTCTTCACTACACCAACCATTTATTTGATACACCTGGCTTTAACACTCAATTCTGGACAGAGTATTTATATAAAAATTGATTTTTTCTCTTATCTTTTAGACAACATATTATCTTATAATAGCTGTGAAAAAATTCATCATCGACTGCATAATTAAATAATTAGGCGATGTTAAAGCTACTGATGCGAAAACGCAGCAGCAGTCGTAAATGGGTTAAGCACACTCGAATAATAAAAACATGAATTTCTTTATTTTTATGCAACTTTCCACCAATTTTTTTGTATTTCTGTGCAAAGTCGATTTAAAGAACGAAAAACTGAAATTTTATTTTGCGTTAAAATTTAAGCTCGATTGGTAAAAACAGATTTATACACCAAATAGGCCATAATTATTCAGAAACATTTTAATATTACCGAATTTAAAACTTATTGTTTTAATCAATATAATAAAATTGATCAATTATTTCTGTAAATCTTCGCTTACCTCAAATTTATATTTAACGATTCGATTAGAGAGCCGTTTCTCTGATGATGTTGGAAAAACTAAATAAGTAAACTAAAGCAAATATAAACTAACTATAAGAGTTTCCCTCTTCGTAATTTGCATTTATATAAATCACCCTAACTGGTCATGAATTAAGAATTTACTGTTGAATTATATTATTTCTGCCCAACGGCGCTCTCAAAATTTTTGAAAAATTATATTTGAAAACTTTTATAAATACTAATCTTTAAGAAAATGATAAAAATTAGCAATGCTTTTTAAAGATAGTTATTTAAATAAATTAAAAAGAGATAAACAAAATTCTAACATAACTAAGTATATTACAATGAAAATTAAAAAAATATCACCACATTTACAAGTTATTAATTAAACTATAATGAATAAGAAATTATAAAGTAACATAATTATGTATCAGTACTTTTTCTTTAATGTGCTAAATAAAAATCAAAACATTTTCAAATAATTTCATATTTATGCAATTTATTCCATCAACATTATTTATATCTTTATGTTAGCAGACAAACTTTTAGTAAAACCATTACGTATCCTTCTCTACCGATGTTTACAGCTTGAAACACACCGAACTACTAACTACTTTAATAAACTTATCAACATATGTTGCTAAAAAGTAGCGAACGTACCATATCGTGGTGTGTTCGATGGTGACCACGATCAAACATCAAACTCAACATAGTTGTATGCCTTTGTGTTTATCAACATTCATATTGAGGCGAACATACACATATGCACTCCATATACAAATTATAACATGATGTTTAAGAAACACTTATGACGTTGGAATCATAGAAACTGTTCATATTTTTGCCTATAACTTTTCTCCGACTGAACCGATTTAGCCAATTTTTGGCAGTTATCTAAAGTGAATATAGGTAGACATTTTGGCTAAGTTTTATTTAAATCCGTTAATTGCTTGTTGAAATATTATCAGTTCAAGTGTGGTTTGGGGATTCTTTCAGATTTGGATATATAACTTTTTTTCTACTGAACCGATTTGGCTGGTTTGCAATCCCAAACAGCGTCTGGGAACAGCAAATAACCTGAGTAATTTTCATTGGAATAGCTCAATCAGTTTAGACGTGAGAATGTTTTCAACAGACGGACAGACGGACAGACGGACATTGCTTAATCGACTCAGAATTTCATATAGTCCAAGAATATATATACTTTATGGGGTCTTAAACGATTCTTTCTAGGTGTTACACACGGAACGACAAACTTAGTATACCCTCTTTCACCACTAGTGGTGGTGGAGGGTATAAAAACATTCTCACGACTTCAGTTTTAAACTTTTTTGGAAGTTCTTTATAATAACTTCAAAAGTTTTTGTTAAGCGAAAAATGGGTTAAAAAAAATGACATAAAATGTGAACCTGAGTTCACGGTGCCTTTAATATTTCATAAATCATCGAGGCACATCCAAGACGCTAATTACAATTGGTCTATGCCAATCTGCAGCTGTTACATAACTTATATTGGAGTCAAGTGGCACTCAAAAGGAATTGCGCGTTTGAATTTAATGCAACTTAAAATTTTTAGATGTGTATTTTTGTTATTGAAAACTTTATTTTATAGTAATTCACAGAAAAAAATATTTCAAATTATTATTTAATTAAATTATTAACTAACTTTATGTTTAATATCGTAATTGGTTTAAATTTTTTTTTAATAAATTGACAACTCTCAATAAAATATAAAGAAAAATTAAAAATTTGTCTATAAATTATAGAAATAAAATAAATTTAATTCAATTTCTAACAATTTTCAGTAATAATAAAATGAATTATTCTAGTTATTAATATTATTATTTTGATGATTAGAGCAAAATCAATTAAAAATTATTTAATATAAGGAATTTCGTAATTGAAGTCCATTTTTACTTTTTTCTGTGCATAATTAATATTTGCAACTTTTTATTTATTAACATTATTTAAAGAGTTTTTGTTTGTGGGGAGACATAAAAAAAAACATATCAATGAATTAAGTGCAGTTAAAAAATGTAAAAATCAACGCGAACTTTGCCTTTTACTCGATAACTTTTACTCGATAACAGATATATGATCGTGATTATGTTCACTAATATAAAACTTATCGAAGTTTTTTTCAATTGTATTTTGAATACCTTTGGGTTAGTATATATATTTTATTTATTTTTATTAAACGATCATGTCTTGATGTGGATTACACACGTGTGAAATATTGCTGAAAATATTATTTTTATAAAAGTATAGTATGAAACTTGTTTGAGTTTCAAAAATACACATCCGAAAATCATTTTAAAGTGTTTAACAAGTACTAATACACACTGTGATTTTTGTACACGTAAGCAGTGTTACCGTTTGGCGACTTTAGTCGCCAATTTCCCTTTTTTCAACCAACTGGCCACTTTTTTGGCCCCTTTTATAAATGGCGACTAAATGGCGACTTTTTCAAACTATATGATAAATGACGGGAATCTTAGTTATTTGAAATATATCGACATATTTTATATTAATTTAAACAAATAAATTTTATTATTTTGATATTGTTTCACAGTATAGTGATATAAAAAGCCGCTGAGTATTTATAAATGAACTGAAACTGTTAGGAACAAAAATAATAAAATGTATGTACAGCTATTTAAATCATCATGTGCGAATGTTTTGGACTGTGTTGAGAAAATAAAAACAGATACGATAAATACTTATATCATAATATATATTTTTTTAATTGCTCATAGCAATCCCTCAGGGAAACGTGACTTTTTACTAAATTATAATAAGATCATTTCTCCAACAGACTTAAGTCAATATTTGTGAATCCATATGTTCAGTTCGACGGGAATTAGAAAGACCGCAATACGAGTGAAGACCTCATACAAAAATACAGAAGTGTAATTAAAAGAGAATTGTATGTCAACTATTTTTGTGAATTTTATTTTTGTAACAAGTTAGAATGCTATATTCGGCCATGCCGAATCTTATATACCCTCCACCACTGAGCTAGTGTTTTCATCAGTTTTTATGTAGGAAAAGCTCTTCGGAAAGTGATGTTTTTCTAATTTACTTATTAATTTTTGGCGTCCATAATAGTGTAGTAGTATGAACTTGTTCTAATAAAGATTTTGTATTGTATATAAGATATTTTAACAAACTATTATGCAAATGATGTGTAAAAAATAAAAAAAGGAGGAAAATCTTGATAACTTATTTTTCTTACAAAAAGTCGATTATTTTGGTAAAAAAAATAGAATATTTCATTTTAAATAAAAGTATATTTTTCATTTAGTAAAAAAATTGCATTTTGTAAGAAAGTTAAATAGTAGTGGCAGAGCGAAACGAACGAAAATTTGTTTTTACTATATACTATCTTCACAAAAAAATGCCTTTTTTAGTGAAAACTAATTTATTCTATAAGAAATCTAAGGGCTAGGAGAAATGAAATTATGTGATTTCTTGCATATTTCGCAAAAATTGGAGTTCTTATCAAAAAACCCGATTTTTACATATTTTTTTGTAGTTTGATTTGTATAAATTATTTTGTTAGTTTTTTTTAATACCTTGTATGTGTTTGTAAAGAATCTGTATTTTTAGTTTTGTTACAATTACAATTATTACCATTTAAATGTAGAAAATGTGTATTTAACCTATTTCCGACCACTACCCGATTCCGTTAAGATAACTACGAAATTTAGCATGAAGTTTTTTTTTTTTTGCGACTGTTATAACAAATTAAAAAGATTTGGACACCTACATATTTTTGATTCCGAAATATAATGCTTCGAGAATTTCAGAAATCGTACCATTTTTAGCTTAAATTTAAAGCTATTTACCTTTGGAATACACCCATAATATAAAAACATATTTTCGAAAAGCAGATCTGAAAATATCGCCTTTTCACTACACCAACCATTTATTTGATACACCTGGCTTTAACACTCAATTCTGGACAGAGTATTTATACAAAAATTTATTTTTTCTCTTATCTTTTAGACAACATATTATCTTATAATAGCTGTGAAAAAATTCATCATCGACTGCATAATTAAATAATTAGGCGATGTTAAAGCTACTGATGCGAAAACGCAGCAGCAGTCGTAAATGGGTTAAGCACACTCGAATAATAAAAACATGACTTTCTTTATTTTTATGCAACTTTCCACCAATTTTTTTGTATTTCTGTGCAAAGTCGATTTAAAGAACGAAAAACTGAAATTTTATTTTGCGTTAAAATTTAAGCTCGATTGGTAAAAACAGATTTATACACCAAATAGGCCATAATTATTCAGAAACATTTTAATATTACCGAATTTAAAACTTATTGTTTTAATCAATATAATAAAATTGATCAATTATTTCTGTAAATCTTCGCTTACCTCAAATTTATATTTAACGATTCGATTAGAGAGCCGTTTCTCTGATGATGTTGGAAAAACTAAATAAGTAAACTAAAGCAAATATAAACTAACTATAAGAGTTTCCCTCTTTGTAATTTGCATTTATATAAATCACCCTAACTGGTCATGAATTAAGAATTTACTGTTGAATTATATTATTTCTGCCCAACGGCACTCTCAAAATTTTTGAAAAATTATATTTGAAAACTTTTTTAAATACTAATCTTTAAGAAAATGATAAAAATTAGCAATGCTTTTTAAAGATAGTTATTTAAATAAATTAAAAAGAGATAAACAAAATTCTAACATAACTAAGTATATTACAATGAAAATTAAAAAAATATCACCACATTTACAAGTTATTAATTATAAACGCACAAAAAACTATAATGAATAAGAAATTATAAAGTAACATAATTATGTATCAGTACTTTTTCTTTAATGTGCTAAATAAAAATCAAAACATTTTCAAAACAATTTCATATTTATGCAATTTATTCCATCAACATTATTTATATCTTTATGTTAGTAGACAAACTTTTAATAAAACCATTACGTATCCTTCTCTACCGATGTGTACAGCTTGAAACACACCGAACTACTAACTAGTTTAATAAACTTATCAACATATGTTGCTAAAAAGTAGCGAACGTACCATATCGTGGTGTGTTCGATGGTAACCACGATCAAACATCAAACTCAACATAGTTGTATGCCTTTGTGTTTATCAACATTCATATTGAGGCGAACATACACATATGCACTCCATATACAAATTATAACATGATGTTTAAGAAACACTTATGACGTTGGAATCATAGAAACTGTTCATATTTTTGCCTATAACTTTTCTCCGACTGAACCGATTTAGCCAATTTTTGGCAGTTATCTAAAGTGAATATAGGTAGACATTTGGGCTAAGTTTTATTTAAATCCGTTAATTGCTTGTTGAAATATTATCAGTTCAAGTGTGGTTTGGGGATTCTTTCAGATTTGGATATATAACTTTTTTTCTACTGAACCGATTTGGCTGGTTTGCAATCCCAAACAGCGTCTGGGAACAACAAATAACCTGAGTAATTTTCATTGGAATAGCTCAATCAGTTTAGACGTGAGAATGTTTTCAACAGACGGACAGACGGACAGACGGACAGACGGACATTGCTTAATCGACTCAGAATTTCATATGGTCCAAGAATATATATACTTTATGGGGTCTTAAACGATTCTTTCTAGGTGTTACACACGGAACGACAAACTTAGTATACCCTCTTTCACCACTAGTGGTGGTGGAGGGTATAATAATAAAAATTGTTGTAAAATAATTATAAATAAATTATAACAAAATTAGATTTAGTAGTTTTTCTTAAAATACAAAATTTTTTGTTTTTGTTGATATCAAATAAACAAATTTTAATGAGTTTTTTTAGTTTCAAATCAGTTGGCCCCTTTTTTCCTAAAAATCCCCTTTTTGGCGACTTTTTATTTTGAAATCCCCTTTTTTGGACACTTTTTAAAAATTCTCAACGGTAACGCTGCACGTAAGATTATAAAGAGTGGTTTCAAATTTTACAACAAGACTTGGTCCACAATTAAGAACAGGTTGCATATAAGAAACTTTCCGAAAATCGGTCAAGCCCGATTATATATAATATAAACGCTTGACCCGAATTATAATTCTTATAATTCTAAATAATGTTGTCAGTGGTGGAACTGACTTTATAAAAAATTGAACGCAGGTTTCATGTAAGGCCATTTAGGATATACACTCTCTTAGTTAACAAAATTTATGTTTTTATACCCTCCACCACCACTACTGGTGAAAGAGGGTATGCTAAGTTTGTCGTTCCGTGTGTAACACCTAGAAAGAATCGTTTAAGACCCCATAAAGTATATATATTCTTGGACCATATGAAATTCTGAGTCGATTAAGCAATGTCCGTCTGTCCGACTGTCCGTCTGTTGAAAACACGCTCACGTCTAAACTGATTGAGCTATTCCAATGAAAATTACTCAGGTTATTTGTTGTTCCCAGACGCTGTTTGGGATTGCAAACCAGCCAAATCGGTTCAGTGGAAAAAAAGTTATATACCATAAATATAAATATATTGATGAAACATTGACGATTTTGAGTTTTAGATTTTCGTTATTAAGCTTGATATTTCCGCTACACTACATATAATTTAACTCCACGGAAAAATAACATCAACTAAATTTCATCATAGGAATAGCAGAAGGCAAGAAATTAGGATTGTAAAAATATTTGCGAACATTTTGCAAGAAAACATTTAGAGGGGATTCCAATACATATTTCATTTATAGATTATTAATTTTCATCAGATTCGTTAGTTTGAAGCATACGATACCCACCAAAAATTAATGGGTCAAATGTAACAACCTTAAATTTGTTTCTGCTAAAAAGCCCTATGAATCATTTTTATACCCTACACCACTATAGGTGGATGGGGTTTATGCGTTTGTGCTGATGTTTGTAATGCATAGAAAAAATTATCGAACCCCCACCTTAAAGTGTACCGTTCGACTCAGAATCATTTTCTGAGTCGATTTAACGATATCCGCCCGTCCGTCTGGCTGGCTGTCTATGTAAACTTTGTGAACAAAGTACAGGTCGCAATTTTAAAGATATCTTAATGAAATTTGGCACGAACAATTATTTTGACACAAGGACGAAGCCTATTGAAATTGGTTATGATCGATTTGTTATTTCACCTAGCCCCCATACAAATGTCCTCCCGGAATAGGGTTTAGTGGCCATAAATGCCTTACATATAGAAATATTTTAATGAAATTCTAAATGCCAAATTTCATCAAGATCGGCCAATAATTGACCATAGCTCCAATATAAACATCTCTTTCGGAAATTACAGTAACGTGCATAAATCCCATACGAATGATGTTATCAACTCAATATTCGATACAAATAAGATAAGTAGAAACAACATTGCCAAATTTTATGAGAATCGATCCATAATTTACTATAGTTCCCATATAAACCCATTTCCGGGAATCACCCTAAAGGGCATAAAATCATATAGAAGTTAGTATCAACGCATTGTTCTGTATTTGTATATTTTATTTTACATTTAGTAAAAGTTCTGGTCTACAATTGGCCACAGGTCTAATTTTTGGCTCATACACAATGGTGTAGGGTATCATATGGTCGGTCTTGACCGACTATAGTTTCTACTCTCGTTATTAATTAAGATTTGTTTAGAAGTCATATTACTTTTCGTATATAATTAAAAAAAAATACCATGCGTGCACATTCTTCACAAAATTGCATTGAGTTATATGAAAAGTAGACGCGGCAGTTGTTCGATCAAAAAAAAAAAAAAAAAAAATGGTTTGTGCTAAATTTCATCAATATAGCTTTCGTAATTACAAAAATATATACTATTGATCACTCAGAATTCGAAAATCGCACACTGTGCAACGGTAGACTAACAGTTACAGATTTGTATTCAAAAAATTCGGTTCACTATGGATGCAACGGTAGACTAAAAGTTACAGATTTGTATCCAAAAAATTCGGTTCACTATGGATTGTTGATGGTTATTCAAATATTTTGAACAAATATTTCTATAAAAATAATATTTATATTTTGTAAAGTCATTTTAGCTTTAACCTGAATATCGTTATATAAATTTTTATTTATTTATACATAAAAGTATGTTCCTAAACACTTTGTTTACTCTAAATGCATTTTATAATTTAGTATTTTTTTTTACATTTTATCACGCCAATTGGTTTGCAATTTTCCCTTGTGAAGACACAATATATTCAATGGCCCTTAAGCTCAAAAGCATTAGTATCCTGCAAAAGTGTATGTACATATAAATATTTTATTAGTTAAGTGAAACAGCTCAAATACAAACTTAACACTTGCAACCATGAATAAATGTATATTGTTTTTATAGGATTTAACCTATATACAGAGCTTTGAAAGAATGAATTCTATTTAGAATTAATTCACGTATAAACTTAATTTAGCTTATAAAAATTTAGTTTAGCATTCCCTAAAATCATTCCTCAGAAAATAATTCTTAGACTTAATTCTTTAGGCTTAACTTTGTATTGAATTAATTCCCTAGAGAATTAATTCCTTGAAGAATTACAATTCAATTAGAATGATTAAATTTTTCTTTCATTCCATTCTTTTACAAAATGAATGAAAAATATGTAGAATTAATTCCCTAAAAAATTGAATTCAATTGAATGATATATTTTTTACTTTCATTCCCTTCTACTACAAATTGAATGATAATATTTTTCTTTAATTCTATTTTTATATATATTTTGAAAATAAGTGTTAAAAGAGTTGAAAATGATTGGTATTTTGCTAAAATCAATGCAAAATCAACGTGTCACTACCCGGCTAAACTCTACAAAGAATGGAAGATGATTCTGTACAAATAAACTTTGTAAAGATGCTGCACTTCACAGTTAAAAAGAAAAATAATATTCGTAGTACGTTCTCTGTAAGATCTAGGGATAAATCCTATGATTCAGAATAACATAAGTACATATAAAGGATGAAATTTAATATACGTTCAATACAGAACTAATAAAAGTACTCGATATCTGATATTAAGAGAAGCGCTCGCCACGAATCATATGTGTACATAAATATGGCTTATCATACACCGTTTTGCAATTATATAAAATTGTTCAAAATATAAAGAATTAAAAAATAAAACTTTCATTCAATCTAGTACAAACTGAATGGTTGAAAATTTGTATAATTCAATTTGTAATAGTTTGAATTTAAACAAATTTGAATGAAATCAAAAGAATTAAGCATTCCCAAAGAATTAATTCACAAATGAATTAATTCCATTTTATCAAAAGCTTTAGGAATTATGCTTCAGAATTAATTACAATGAATTTATTAGAAAGAATTGACAATTCTATATAATTTAATTCAATTTTAAAAAGTGAATTAAAGAATTAATTCTTTCGAACCTTTGCCTATATATGTATACTAATATGAATGTGGTTATGCTATTACACACACAAATTTTAAATATTTAATTCTTTAAACTTGCTTTACGTTTCGGTTGAATATATGTATGTATGAGATAAAATATTAAAATATTTACTTTAGTTTGCAGATATGATGCAAATTTGTAGAGGGTTAATAAGATTATTAAGATGGTTGTTGAAATATGGATATTTGACTGAGCAGAAGCAAACATGACTACTGCCCAATCAAATTCGCCTAAGTAGGAGAAAAATTTTATTTTTGCACTTTTTTATTTCTTTTTGCTACGGATAATAAATCACTCAATATGAAATTAAATCATAGTAAAAAAAAAAAAATCACAATTCATATTTAATTGAGTTTCAATTAACAAGGTCATTCGGAATAATTTTGTACGCATATATGTATATTTAAGTATTAATTTCAAAAAATTAATCATTTATTATTCAAAATATTCAAAAGAAATCTTTTAAAGGAAAAATAAGAAATAAGCTGTAAAAAAATAAATATAAAAAAATATACCCAGAATAAATTATAAATTTATAATATTCTCATAAATAGAGGAATTAAATATTTTCAATGAAACTAATTAATATTAAACATAACTACTATGCAATATTTATATTATACATATTTTTTAAGGAGTGAGAACGAAAAATTCTTAACATACATAATATTCAATAACTTGGAAACGGTTGATCTTAGAGTTTTAATTATTTTTTTTAATCATTTGATAATTTAACACAGATCACAGAAATATATATAATTTTATGGTTCTAACCACTAATTATAAAATTGTGGATCATTTTTAAAACCCTTTCTTTGGAGATCTGATAGTTGCTTCAGTCACTTTTTTGGAACAGTGTGCACATCTTCTGTTAGAATCTTCGGTATTTTGGAACACCTTTTTTGTGCTCTTGAATTTACTTTTCACAAGACCTCAATATCTCTCCACTGGTCTAAGCTATGGACAATTTTGAAAATTGACCTCTCTTGGTACTAAAACTATGTTATTGATTTGGTACCACTCCAGCGCTTTCTTACAGTAGTGACATGATACTAAATGGGTCCAAAAATATGTGGACACGTTGTGCTTTCTTAAGAAAAGAAGAAGTCTTTTTTGCAAATATTCCTTTATGCATATTTTGGTATTTATAGATCCAAATGTATCAAATGACTTTAAGGTTTTGCCGCAACTGCAAAAAGCTTGCCATACCATGAATTTTGTAAGAAATTTTTGCTGCTTTTGGGTCTTAAACTTATCTCCAACATTGCTTCGAGCATTAGCAATAAAAATTTTTGAGACACAAGCTGCGAAGATTCTGCCAGCACCTACGTTTCTTCGTCAATTATACAGCTTGAGTATTTTTGTATGAAATTTGGTTTTAAATTCCGAGTCCTATTTTTGGCTTGTAATTTTTTTTGCAGAATTCCTGTTTGGAATTTTTTGAACTTTATATGTTATCAACTTTTCTATTAGCTTTAAATTTTCGCACCAAATAGTCGAAGCACTGAGAAAACTGAGCTGATTTTCTACCAGATGTGTTTGGAGTTTCTTTCCATATGCCTTCAATTTTCTGGCCTTCCCAATATCATGTGGTCTTTTTTGCTTACGTTTTTCCCGATATCTCAGTTATTATGAACCGATTTTGAATTTTTTTGCTAAAAAAATGAAATAATTTTTAGCAAAAAAATTCAGAAAAAATCTCCAAGCCTACTTTGTATAAACGAAGTCCCTACTATATACAGAGGATTCAGAAACTGGAAAACCGGTTCAAAAAACCGGTTTTTTAGGCATATCTCCGCAATGTATTAACCGATCTTGCTGAATTTCAATAGCAAAATTCTCGAAAGGATTTCCGATTGTTTGATATATATATTATATATGCCCGTTATAAACTTTTTTGCTCTCCGACGAAAATTGCGGAAATTACAAATGGAATGACAAATTTATATATACCCTTTACAACTGTGGTGAGGGGTATAAAAAAACGGGAAAAATCGACTTTTTTCAAAGTCAACTTTAAATGCCTGTTTATTTGTTGTTAATGAAATAAAGAAAAATCGGTTGAAAGTTGGACCCGCTGTAGCGAAAAAACTTCCCCAAGACAGGCAAGAAAGTAAAACTTTTAATCTTTGAAGCTTAGTGTCTCTTAAACTAAAAGAGAATATACGCATACGACGATGTATTTTATAGATCTCGACCAGCAGAATTTTCCTACATAAAAAATCAGTTGAAATATAAGGAATCAGGATCGTTTTAAACAAATTTTATACCCGAGGTTTCCAACTTTGAGACCCTGTGGACTCACCCCCTTTTATCAAAAAAAATATATATATTTATTTTTCTTGTTCTGATTAGTTCTTGGTATTTCTTAGAGATATTTTAGTGGATTTTTAAAATATAACATAAATAGTTTCTATGGGTAATAAAATTTGTTAAAAAATAATTATAATACTTATTTTTGTAGAATGATTCACCGCAGGCGAAAATTCTTGTTAAATATAAATTATTTCGACCTTTTTTTGCGAATTAATATACAAAAATACATAAATTGATGATTCGGTAAAAATATAATTAGTAAATGTTAAGAATCACAAAAAGCTAGAAAAAAAAGCTAGAAGGTAAAACGAAAATTTTGAGACTAAAAGCAACATAAAAATGCTAGATTTAGCCTTAAAAAGGAAAAACTGTCAACACTGGAAATAATGAACCGATCATAATCCATTTCAATTGGGCTCGTGCTTGGATTATAAGAAATTTAATTAATTTATGTTCAAAATTGCGACCTGTAGTTTGATTATAAGGTTTACATGAATGGACAGACGGACGGAAAGTGATTCTAAGTCAATTGGTATAAATTAAGACCACTATTTGTTGGTGTTACAAACATCAGCACAAACGCATAATACTTTCTCCACCTATGGTGGTGTAAGATAGGATATAATAATACTCATACTCATTAAAGTGCCATGATTTGTATGGAGACAAAAAAAAATTGCAAATGTACCCCCTAAAATTAAAGATTGATATGTTTTAAGCTAATTCCCAAAATATTTCAGTTCAATTATTTCATTCATTTTAAAATTTGTTTTTATTCTCGCGAAATTAAAATTTTAGTAAAATATTCAATGATTTTATTTTAAATAGTATTTTATTAAAGTTTGAATATTTTGGACATTTTCCATCGTAAATTATATTTTTAGGCATCATTGGAAAGGTTGATATGAGTATCATTTAACCCTTTATTTGCACAAATAATATTTTGGAATTTCCGGTCCTTAATTGGTTAAGTTTATTTTAACGGCAAATAAATGATTAGTTAAGGATATAAATGTTACCAAAAGCATAAATTGATCAAAAGAGCTGTAAATTCGCATAAAATAGGGACTAAGTTTAAAAAGCTCCTTTTTATTCGATTATTATCGCGATTTGAAATTAACTTATTATGTTTTTCATAAATTTATCAATATTTAAGTGCAATATGAAACTTATTTGCAAAAATTGCTAATTTAGCCTTTTGGGAACTAAATACATAAAACTGACCCTCTTGCTCTTAATGGGTTAATTACGTGTAATCTTCAATAGTGCAGGGGTAGACCATTCCAATGGTACATTAAAATCCAATATATGTTAAAAAAATTTCCGAAATATATAAAATTCATGTTTCAATAGTAAAATCTTAATATTTCGCGACTGAAAAAAGACATAATTATTTAAATGAATATTCAAGGTCGTAGTATGCTTTTATTATAATTCGAAGTTAATTTTCTTATAACTAAAATTTTGATAATTATATTGAAAGAAATACGTAAAAACGGTTCAGCTCATGTATATTAAAACATTGAGATGCAATATTTTGGGAATCATATAAGAACATAGTAGTCTTCATTTCTACGTACATTTACAACTTTTTTCGTGAGGCACCGTAATACTTATAAGTAATGAAAATGACAAAATCTATACTACATTTATTACATATGTATGTACATAAGAGTGTCCAGTGGATACGCTGTTTGTAAGAAGATCACTCATACGATGCGTTATAATAAGATGAACAAGGAAAGAATATTAAAAAAAAATTTACATAAAAAAGTTTCGGGTTTTTTTTTCACGAAAAAAACCCCTTGGGGTTATGTTATGAATTTTGATCAATCGAATAATTGATGTTATTTAAAAAAATAAAAAAAAAAAACAGTAGACCACAATTTGTCTGCGTAATCGATAAACCTAAATTTAGGCGAGATGTTTTTATTTAAATTTGTGTTTTTTTTTTTTTCATACTTTTGATGGCTACGCATTTTCTGTCAGTGCATTTTCTCTTGTCTGTGATATGAAATACAAATTTTCCCTTTACACCCACTTCTTACCCCTCATTTTTCAATGGTTTATGAGGGAGAGAATTTCTTTATTCTTACAACTTTAAGGGCTTCTAGGGGCTGTGTGTGACAAGTTAGAGACTTGACTAGTAAGTCAAAACGAAATGTTCTGGTGGTTGGGATGACTATACCTAAAACATGATTTTCCAGACCTGTGTTATTTTTTGTTTATACCCCTTTAATATATTTAATCAGTCATCTAAGTGTTGTTTACACAAGCTTTGTAATTTTTGTTTGAAGAAAATAAAACAGCATATTTTTAGCATTAATTTTTCAGTGCCAAAAAAAAAAAAAATTATTATTTGTTTATGCATTTTGTTCGAGTCTTTACTAATTTGGCAGCAACTCAAATTGCTTCAAACTTATGGGTGAGATTTACAAAAACATTTTTATATTTAGAGCTTTCAACTATTTGTGTATTTAATTTTTTCTTTTTTCTTTATTTTTAGTTAAAAAAATCTTTATTATTAAATTCTCTTTTAATATTTAGAAATCTTTTCTTAAGACTTACTTTAAATTTAAATATTTAAATACAACGAAATTAACTATAATACTAGATTTACTCATACAAATTGTTTTATCCTTGAGTTGTCATTATCTTGAGATAAAATTTATATTGCAACGTCCTGTTTAACTTACGCACATTGTTAAAATTCTATTATCCTTGTTATGACATCTCATTGTCATCTTTATACTTAATGTACATTGTGTTTAAATTAATTTTGTCTCGACATTAAAAAGACCATTAAACCATTTTAATCACAATAAAAGTTGTGCTAAATGTTTACGTATTATATAGGATCAATGTGGATATAATTCTATGAGCAACTCTACTAGCACTTAGTCTGTTGCATTTAAAAAATAAACGTCTGTTGTTGCTATATTTAAATACAAACAATAATTGCATGTTTTTACAACTTTTTAGCACTAAAATTTTCTCATTTGTTTTAGTTGATTTCTTTCTACAGTTGGGAGAAAGCTAAATAGGTACCCTTTGGTATGGGTTTATTTAAATGGTAGATTTGCAACTTGTATTTTCTGTTAAATTGAATCAAAAAGTTAGAAGGAATTCAGATACAATAATTTTTCTTATCGTAATTCTGAGCTTATAGGAGAGAGAAGAGAAGGGAACTTTTGAATTCTCTTTACCGCCCTCGCCAAACCTACTTATTCTGGGTCTATTCATAAAGTAGAGCTTAAAACAAAATATACTTAATATTTCAACAAGACTTATATATTTTTTAACAAGAATTATATATTTTTTCTAAAACATTTAAACGAGTTTTTCAACGCCATTTTTCATTGCATATAATAAAACTTTTATATTCTTGCCTTTGTGACCAACAAGCAATTAGTACTAACAAAAAATAATACAACACATCAAATATTTTTCACTACATTAATTTTAATGCTAATATTCTGTTGTACATTTTTATTTAACTTGGATACCAAACATTTAATGGAGCTTCTTGCAGCACAAGTGCTAAAGTCTGTAAATTATATGGAAAAATGCATAAAACTCCTGAAAATAAATTCTGCTGAAAAATTGTAGAAAGTTTGAGTAGCGATGTGAACAAATCGTAAGACTGATTGGTATGTTTAACACAATTTGTCCAATAGTTTTATATAGATATTAAAAGATAATGTCCCGAAAAAAATTTTCTTTAAATATTAAGTTTTTCATTTCAAAAAATCAAATATGTCGTTAAATTACACTTTTTTTAATTTCTGTTCTAAAGCTGAATATATTAGAAGAAACCATATATGAGTGATTATATATCAAAACGGACAGCAATCGGATTTGACATCTCCGGTTTCATTAAAAGGATTTTCAGATATAAAGATAAGTATTAAAAAAAAAAAAAAAAAAAAAAAAAAAAAAAATTTTGTAGTTTGAGATTTGTTTAAAATTTTCCGAAAATTTTTGAAATTTTTCATACAATTTCAAAAAATTTTTAAATTCTTTGAACCGACTGTATGTGTGTTATATTTATTTTGTTTTTTCAACCAGAAAAAATATTGATCAAATTTAAAAGGCCTCACAAAAAAAAAAAAAAAAAAAAAAAAAAAAAAACATTTTAAGTCATTCACCTAAAATTTCAGGGAACTATATTTGAAGCAAAAGAAAAAACAAAAAAAAAAAAAGGATTTTTTTATCCACTTAAGTTGTGCACTCACAATTTGCATCTTTTAGTCTAGGAAATTCACATGTTGTATAACTAGTTAATATGTTACTATCTGGTGAAGTTATGCGGTGATTAACTATTAAACCGAAAAAATTTGAGATTTTATTCCCACCATCAAAACTATGGGAGGTATATTGAGTTTGTCATTCTATGTGTAACATGTCGATAAAATCTTTTAAGACCCCATAAAGTACATATTTTCTTGGTTTTGGTAAGATTCTGAATCGATCTGGCAATAGCCATCCTTCTGTCTGTTTAAAGCAGGATAAATGAGCAAAATCGCTTAATAAACAAAGAAGTTATGGGCCAAATACTAGAAACATAGTGTGTCCGCTGTAACTTCAGTTCATACTCTTTTGCAAGTATGTCCAATTTTACCGCCCACTTCCCATATAAGGTAAAATTTTAAAGAGTTGCTTATTATTATTTTTTTTTTATAGAAAATTTTTGCGAATAGGTGAAATTTAATACAAAGAAAAGAATTTAAATTACTAAGTGATTTTCTATAGTTAGAGGTACATTACGATGGTTTTATAAACACGCAAAGATTCCGAAATGCTCGCGGAAATCAATTGATGTTCCTAAGTAGTTTATATGGCTAACACAATCAAATTATTGTGTTTTAGACTAAGCTGAATCAATTATTTTCTGTTCTAATCATTTTAACATATGGTACTTTGTGTACTAAAAGAATAATATATTTCATAGTAACATATTATTTCAATGAAATATTTGTATATAATATTTTAATGCGAGGGGTGACAATAATACGCTCGTCTTTACTGTTATCTCTCTTTCGAAATAATTTACTCATTCAGTAATGAAATCTTAAATGTGACGGACGTAAAGTGAAGAAAAACGTTTAAAAAAGTTCATAAAATTTTTATTAAAAAACTTTATTATTATTATTTAATAACGAGATCCACGGAGTGCTGACGGAGCAAATCATCAATGGCCGAATTTCAAATTGGAAATATTTTTCGGTAAGTACAATAAATATCAATAATTCAGTGCGGTCAAATATAAAAATAATAATAAAAAAATGTATTTCTACAAATGAATGTGAATGTGAAGATGAATTTTCTTGAACGAAATCGTCCAGTGAATGCTGTGGTATTTGTTTAATTATATTCTATTCGCAAAATTTAAATTAAAAAAATAATAATAAATAAAAAATACATTTTAACCGTATGCTTAGTATTATGATTGGGGGTATTATAATATTTAATATAGGGATCATGTTATATTTATGAAGTATGGTTGTGAGGACTATCACATATAAATGTTATGATTGTGAGGTTCATATTATATTAATATTGGATAGGACAATATTATGTTCACAAAAGGGTATAATAACTGATATGATTGAGGGAATCATAAACCTAAACATTAATGATAGTTACCGATTATGATTTGACCAACCATGTTTTTTCTTTGCCTGAAGGCAGGCATGGGATAATATCATCATAAACTTCTATATAACTAGAGTAAATATTAGTAAAATGTATAATTTTCGCAGCTGACAAATGCCTCTGGTGGCTTTTGCGAACTAGTTATTTAACCGACTACATTAGTGCACTACTAGTCACTTTATTATCTACGTGAATAGTCACTTTAACATGAAAAATTTCTATTGTCACCTAGGAAGAAGTCTATTGCCACCTCAGCGTTTACGAACATTTTTGTAAACAGAATCGCCACCTTCACGACCACAATGTGCCTCTTTTGTGACAAATTTAACAAAAAATGTTTGTATGTCTCTTGCCGCTTACCATAGATTCAATTTCCATCATACCCATTGGTGACAGATGGGTGAGCGACATGTATCTATACACCAATGAACCATAAATCTTGTGAGTGTTGAAATAGTTTAAGGACTCATAAATTTCTGGGCTTTAATAATTTCATAAACTCAAAAAGCATCCATACATATTTCGAATTTTAAAATAATAATAAGAACACATTTTTGATAAAAAAATTTATCATTAATTAAATTACATGTTTAAAATTCTGGTGTAAGTAAAAAAATTTAAAAAGGCTTAAATCACGCTTTTGTATGGAATATTGTCATGAGTGGTATGATTTAAACTACAATATTTTTCAAACAGTCCCAGCAAAAAATTTGGTTACCAGGAAATGAGTTAAACAGCTAATATAATGGCTTTACACTATTTACAAATTAGCTGATTATTTTAACACGGTGATGACATTTGAGGCAACTACTTACCTAGTGTCATCACTTAGATGTCATTACAAGAAATAACTACTTTTACCCAATTTGACCTAGCACAGAAAATATTCAAAATTTTTAAAAAATTTTAAATACTTTTCATGAAATGGAAACTTGTTAATAATATTATCATAATGGAAGGTCATTAATATTACGTATTTGGAAGCAAATGATCCTTCTTACAGTAGTATTTCACGTTAAGTCCTTGATACATTCCTTCAAACCCAAATGTGATTGTTTATCATAAGGATTATAACATAGGAACATCGAAAAGTAGCATTTGTATTGAAATTTTTGGTCAGCATCATGGAAAATAGAAAGCAAGTCTTAAATAATTATAGTTTAGGACTCCAAAAGTCATTTGCTACTCTGTAAATTATATTTAGTGGATGTCCTCTAATATTCAAAGTTGGATTCTTAACACAATTCGATTTGATGATCGTGAGCAAGTCCTTTTTTAGTACCAACAGCTACAGTAAGGCTTATATCGGTAAATGCTCCAACTAAAGGGGGTGTCCTTAATGCTGCATGTTTGACATATAAATTATGTTTCTCAATACCATAAAAGAACTCATATTGAATTGCATCTACTTAAGAAATTTGCCAATAAAAAATATATATATATATATATTTTTTTTTTTAAATTTAATGTTTTTCTTCTTACCAATATGATAACGGCCCGTTCTGCCCGACCTAGGGACCGCAACAAAATTTTATATAACAAATAAATTTTCTTAGGCCCCATAGACCTACATTTGAACATTTCATCATTATCTGAAACAAAAAATATTCCCGGTCAATTTGGGTTAAATAACGATTATTACAAACTTTTGAACTAAAAAACTTATCTAAAAATTTTAGAAATATGTTGTAGAACACTTTTTTTTGTTGACGTGCTTTCGAATTATACAATAACTTTAATTTTTTGGATTTTTATTTTTTCCTCAAATTATAATGATATTTTTTTACTTAATTTTTTGCTAAAAAATTCAATAATTTTTTCTTAAATGTTTTATGACGTATTTGGAGAGCAAAAAATATGCCTATACTATTTATATAAGATGACAGAAGTGTTATATATTGTACACGCTATCCATGTAAGCGTAAATAGCGCGTTTAATATTGATTTTGAGTGATTTCAGATATTATAAGGGGTGCGATCCAAAAAATTCATATATAAAATTCAATAATTTGGCAACGGTTGATCTTAGATTGTTGATAGTATTCTATTTAATTGATATTATTCTGCAGATCATAGAAAAATATAACTTTTTACTTCTAACCACTACTTATGAATTTGTAGACCTTTTTTTTTGCAATTTAATAGTTGCTTCAGTCATTCTTTTGGAACAGTCTGCCCATCTCCTTTTAAAATCTTAGACATTTTGGGACACCTCTTTTGTCCTGTAGTTTTGGGACACCTCTTTTGTCCTCTTTGATTTAGGTACCACTTCAGACCTTTTTTACGTAGTGATTAGGGTTTGGGGTCCGGGAATTCCCGGGCGGGAAATCCCGGGCGGGAAATCCCGGGAATTCCCGTAAATTTTTCATCGGGAATTCCCGGGAATTTTTTTTAAATTTTCCCGGGAAAACGGGATATTTAATATTCACGTAGTTTTATAATCCTATAGCAAAAAGTGTTACTAAAAATCGCCTCAGTGAAAATTTTACATTAATGTAAACACACTACTTACTAAAGGTATTTTTAGATGTTAATATAAAATATATGTACATACATGAAATTCGATACAAGTGATATTTTATATTATTCAAAAACATTTAATCGGTGCGCTGATGAAAATTCCTATTTGACTACTTTTCATTAGGAAAAAAAAAAACGATTTATTTTGTCAATTCACATTTCAAGTACACGAGTTTTTAAATACATATTGCTAATCTTTTAAACATTTTAATGATGATATACCATTTTAAAACTTCATTTAAATCTCATCTTGGCTCTGAAAAGTTTTTTCATATTTTTTTGCCAATATCATTAGTTTTTTCGACATATTTAAGTCCAGTTTGTATCACATGATTTTATACTATCTTAAACGCACGATTTTGGACTATATTTGGCAATAATAAACGTAAATAATTAATCTTTGAAGCTGTGTAAATAATTCAATATGTATAAAAATTAAATATGTAAACATTTTCAAATGAAAAATGGATAGGAACTTTTCTTTAAACAACAGAAATACATACCAATACTTTTACAAAATTTATTACAATTCTACTTTTCAAAAATTTTAAAAAGTGTAAATATATTAAACTAGGAATGTCCCTGCGGGAAATTTGTGGCAATGGATCTCTTCCTCTGTACCAGTTGAGTACCAATTGACACCTAACTCGTCACCAAAGTTCCAGTTGAGAACCAGTTGACACAAACACACTCACTATTAACATGCTCGTTAAGTGCGCAAATAGCAACTCGCGCGCAATAACAATCAGTGGCTGAGTGGTAAGCGTTGAAGACTATAAAACATAACATAGTCAGATGAACATGGGTTCGAGCCGGGGTGCCGCCATCGACATTAACGAAAAATTATAAAATTAAAATAAACATAATTTAATAAAGATAATAATAAAAATAATGTTTAAAAAGTTTACAGAATTTTTATAAAATTTTTATTTCATTGATCGTTACTGAACTTGTCCTCTTGGATCTGCCTTAGGACCTCTCCTGTGACCTGTCCCAAGCAGCGTTACCGTTTGGCGACTTTAGTCGCCCTTTGCCCCTTTTTCAACCACCTGGCTACTTTTTTGGCCCCTTTTTTAAATGGCGACTAAATGGCGACTTTTTAAGACTATGTGCTAAATTACGATAAACTAAGTTGTTTGAAATATATCGACCCATTATATATTAATTTCAACAAATAAATTAATAATTTTGGAACTGTCTTACAGTATAGTGATATAAAAAACCGCGGAGTATTTATAAATGAACTGAAACTGTTAGTAATTAAAAATAATAATAAAGTTTATCATCATATACCAAATTTTTTGGACTGAATTGTAAAAATAAAAAAAAGATTCGATAAATACTTATATCCTAATTTAAATTTTTACGTTCCTAAGAGCAATCTCTCTCGGCAACTTGTTTTTTGTTTTTACTAAATTATCAAAAACAAGAAATAGTTTATCTAACATACCTACGACAATACATGTGAATTCATGCGTTTCATCCTAAATTTGAAAGTCTAGAGTACGAGTGAAGAACTCCTACAAAAGTACAGGAGTTTAACTAATTAAAAGAGGATTGTGTGCTAAATATTTTTGTGAATAAATCTTTATTTTTGAAATAATAAAAATTGTTGTAAAATAATAATAAATTATTTTGTTGTTAATAGAACTGAATTTTGTAGTTTTTCTTAAAACACAATAATTTGTTGGTATCAAATAAAAAAATTTTAAGGAGTTTTTTAGGTTTTAAAGTAGTTGGCCCCTTTTTTTCAAAAAATCCCCTTTTTTGGAGACTTTTTATTTTGAAATCCCCTTTTTTGGACACTTTTTAAAAATTCTCAACGGTAACGCTGGTCCCAAGGGGCTAATTAGCCACCTCCAATGACAACCCCATGTAAAAGTAACAGGTTCTTCTCATATAAAGTTCCGGAACTGGGACCGGTCACTAGCCCTGAGAACCTGTCACGTGACTAGTTTCAAAAATATTCGTCTAAATTAACAATATCTTTCAAATGTTAAATGAAAACTAATTTTTATCAGATTTCCGAACACTATATCATTGGACCACTAAATATTGCTGAGAACCAACTTTAAATGTTTTTAGATTTTTGTTTTAGAACGAATTAAAATGATAAGAAAAACTATTTATACTGAAATTTATGCCACAGATGAGTGTTTATCTTTTTTAAATTTTTAGCATGAAAAACTATTTAAGTTAAAAATCTGAAGTATTGTGAATATTTTTATTTTTCGGTTATTTGACAATTTACTAATTCTATCCAAAAAAATAGTCTGGGCTGTTTCGTCCAAGAAGAAGAATATTATTCTCTCAAAATCTCTCTCAATTCCCAATTTTTGAGTACGGGAACACTTTTCGGTAAAATAGGGATCCCGCGTGCTCTCAATTTAGAAAGCTGATATTTTACAAATTGAATCAACAAATATTTTCTAAAGCTAATTCCTAAAAGATTTAAATAGAAGAAAATTTTAATGATTCAAAATATTTTTTAAGCTTGAATTGTATAATTTGTAGAGCATTTTTTAAGCAATTAATTATTGCGAAGTCCAAGAATTTAAGTCTATGAATTAAATTGTTATGAATGCTTCAAAGAAATGACTGGGATAATAAATTTAATTCGATTTTGAAAAGTAAATTAAAGAATTTAATCTTTGGAACCTTTGTTTACAATAGGCACTTATTTTATTTGCATGAAATATTAAAAATGTTTTAAATTTTAAATTGGAAGTCATACTTCAATATTGTTTTATTTTCTGTTAATTAATCATAAATGTGATTTATAATGTTGTATTATAGTATTGAATAGAAAAAAATAACATTCTTTATAAAAAATCATTGCTTTTTTCTTATATTTTAAGTTTTCCGGAATTCCCGGGAAATAGAATTTTTCATTCCCGTTTCCTGGGAAACAAAATATCACGGGAAACCCCAAACCCTAGTAGTGACATGATGCCAAATCAGGCCAAAAATATGTGGACACATTGTGCTCTCTTATGAAAGAAAAAAGATTTTTTTGCAAACATTCTTTGAAGTATTTTTCGGTATTTATAAAGTCTACTGCAACAAATGACTTGCTTTTTTTGCCGCAACTGCATAAATCTTGCCAAACCAGCAATCTTTTAGGAAATTTTTTCTGTTTTTCAATCCTAAACTTATCTTTAACATATCCTCGAGCATCATCAACATAAACATTTTGACCAGGAAGCTGCGAAAAATCTGGCAGTACACACGTTTCGTCGTTCTTTATACAACATGAGTATTTTTTTAATGAAATTTGATTTTAATTTTGGTGCCCTATTTTTTGCTTCTAAATTTTTTGCAGCATTCCTGTATGGAACTTTGTGAACTTTATATGTTTTCAACTCCTCATTAGCTTTAACTTTTCGCACCAAATAGCCGGAGTACTGAGCTATACTGCAGATTTTCTACCAGATGTATTTGGAGTTCTTTTCAATATGCTTTAAATTTTCTGGCCTTCCCAATACCATGCGTACCTTTTTTACCTTCCAAAACCAGGTTTCCTATCAATGGTAAAATTCTCCTGATACTGTTTGGTAACATTGGAAACAGTTGGTCGGCAGACCTGTAGTTTTTTGGCCAACTATTTGTAGGACTAATTTAAATTTTTTGGAAAATTTTTAATAATTTCAGCACGTACTTCTTTTTTATCACTAATTTTGATAAAACTCATAACAAATCAACATGGATGTTAACAAAAATATTAACTGACATATTTTTCAATGATAACTGGATCAACAAAAATTTTAAATATTGCTTTTGAAAAAGGTTATAAAGCGAAACGTGTGTTAAGATTTTTTCGATCACGCTCCTTATGTCTTCTGATACTTTGTAAAAGCTTTGTTTGTTAATGTAAATTAAAATTTATTAAATGTAAATTTTTATATTTCTTTTTTAATATATACACGTAAAACATAACATTTTTTTTTGTAAAAATGAATCATTATATTTTGAAAAATTAATCATTTATTTTGAGCAAAAAATAAAAGTAAAAAAATATTCATTAAATCATGATTTTTATTATAAAACTTATAATGGTCCCTGATTTTAAGTTGTTCAGTAATTCATTGATTTTAAAGTATTACTGAAGTCATTATAAGTTAAAACAAGAGGAACTAGTTGTTAAAGTTACTAATAAGATGAAATTTTTTGATATAAAAAGCTATTTTTTTTTTTTTTTTTTCTTTAATTCTAAACGTGGAAAGATATTATATATTTTAATTTCAAAAACTTATCAATAAGGAAAAATTTAATATTTTAAAAACTATTTTAGACTAAAAATTAATTCATAAGCTAATTTTGTCTCGTAAATTGAATAAAAAATTAATTATCAGTAGTTTTTCAAAAATTCTGATCATAAATAAGAAATTGCATACCGGGTTACAAATAAGTAGTCACTAAACTACTTCTATGTAATGAAGACGATATGTTGTTATTATTGAAAAGTAACTACATACGTAACTACATGCCATTACCAAGTTTTTGCTGGGAGTACTGATATTCACTTGAAATTCCTCATTTGCATTGAACTAAATTTTATATATGTATATGGGAAAAAACACACAAATTTTAAAATTCTTCTAACATTTGATTCGCAAAAAGTTTCTCGAAATTTTCAAATTCGTAGTAGTTAAGTTTTCATAGTTCATTTTTCAGAAATTTGTTTAAAATACATTAGGTTTAAATCCACATATCTTCCGACTTATTTGTTCAATTAAAAAAATCGTTGGCTTAAATTGATGTTTATAAATCTAATCAAGAAAATAAATGGATAATGAAATTAGTATTCATCCTTGTATCCAGGATATTTAAAATTAAAGTATATATAAAAATTATAATTTTTCTACGTTTCTTAAAATGTTTTTGTTTTAGCAAGATCTTGAAAGCTACAGCCTCTCAGCAAAAACTTAGTAACGCCATATAATTACCGAACGACATACTTTTCAACGTAACGCCAACAATGACATCCCGTCTCAAATACCTAGAAGTTGTTTTATTTCAACAGTTAACTTTTCTTTACAATACATTTAACTGTTTGCGTAACTATTGTATAGATAGGTAGGCATTTATATTAAAGTAATAAATTAAGACCCTATTTGGATGCATATATGGTAACTAGTTGCCTCTAATGACATCACTGTGTTAAAGTATAAGTTAAGCTGATAAAGTGTAAGTAGTGTAGTGAAAATGGAAGACAATGGAAGTTCTTGCTGGGCTGTTCTTTTTTCACAAGTTTTTCATGGATGGACAGCCAGGCGAACGGACGGACATTGTTAAATCGACTCAAGATATTAGTCTCAGTCAAACGGTATACTTTTAGGTGGGGATCTGAGGATCAATGCATTACAAATATCAGCACAAATGAATAGTACCCCAAACATATAGCTATAAGTATTGTTACATTAACTCGATTTCATTTATTTTAAATTTTTTCTGTTTTTGCCCATATGTGATTATTATAAATATTTTTTTAGTGTACAAATAATACTTATAATATCACATCTGTGACATTACTTTTAGTTTTCCATACACAAAATGTAACCAACATGTAACAACACATGAAATGAATGAAATGAAAATAAAAACTTTTCACATTTCATTTCTTTGCTAAATAATGCATTCTGCAGTTGTTGCTGTGTGTTACATTGAACATTAAAGATTTATAACATTTAACTTTTTTAAAAATTTATATTCACAACAACATTTGGCAGAATAAAAGTAAAGAAAATAAAGTATTTTTAATGGAAATTTAATTAAAATTAAAACACTCTGTGTCCTTAATATGTGCTTAAAATTTGGTATACATACTATACATATTAAAAAGTTAAGAATAAAAAAATCATATATGTATGTATTATATATTGTATCTGACATATACTTATAAACATTGTATGTTAAAAATATAACGAAAAATCTTACAAACCCATTATCTTTTAACTTTCATTAACTTTAAGCTTTTGAAGGTTAAAAAATACAATTTATTCACTCCTATTAATTCCATTAACTCTTTAATTTAAAAATAGCATTATATACTTAAAATTGTTTTTTCAGTTTTTCAAGAAACTACTTATTGATTAAAATTTACATTTAGCAACATTTTGTTATTATTGACGTATTCAATTTATTACCCATCAATATTGCATTCTTTAACATTTATTTTACTTGATTAACAGGAAACGCATCAAATCTATAGGCTAAACACTTTAGGAAATATTTGCTATATATAAGCTTAAGTATAAGTACCTACTTATATGTAACATTTATGTTATTCAACAATGTACTTCATATGTTGTACTTGAGTACAATTAGAGAAACATTAAAACCACAACTTTCCCAAATTTTACTTTTGTACATTGATGCATCATATGGACTTTAGTAAACTATATGTGATATTTTAGTGTATTTCCGTTGGTGTTTTTTTGATAAGATAAATCTAAAAATCACTTCAAACACATTTCTTTGTTTGTTTTTTATACCCACCAACAAAAATATGGGTCCTGGTAAGATTCTAAGTCGTCTGGGTGCCTTTCTGTTGAAAGCAGAATAGGGCTCAGGAATGACATGCGGAGGGAAGAAATTTGGCTCGAATATTTGTCTTATTAGTAAAAAATAAAAATAAAGAAATGGACCAAATACTAGAAACACAGGATGTCCGCCGTAACTCCAGTTCATACTTTTCTGCTGAAACCTTTAGCAGGTACTACAACGAAATTTTGTACAGATAGTTTGGAGATCGATATATACTGTATTTTAGTTTCAGTGTTTTAAAAATACAACTTTTCAACATAATATAATACAATACTTGAGGAATTAAAAAATATAAAATTATTATTAATAATAATATAGAATTTTGTTTTAAAGAGGACTTTTAATGTTTGTTTCTTTGTTATATCGTTAGCCATAAATATATTTTTAAAGAGGTTGAAATAACTTAAACCTAATGCGAATTCTTTTAGATAAAAAGTCTTACTGAGAACACAAAAAATGCATTATATAAGATATGGCCATTTCAACTTAAGATATGCTCTCAATTATTTGTAATTTGACGCCCATGAACGTACTGTTGAAATTAATAATAGGCTTTAGTTAACTGTTTGACATAATTTAGTACGTTTAAACATGCGATACACTTTGATTACACTGGTCGACAAAAAAATGTTTATTCGTGCTCCTTCAAAAAAAAATAAATAAATAAATAAATAAATAAATATATATATATATATATATATATATATATATATGTATATATATATATATATATATATATATATATATATATATATATATATATATATATATATATATATATATATATATATATATATATATATATATATATATATATATATATATATATATATATATATATATATATATATATATATATATATATATATATATATATATATGTGGACTAGATGGAATTCCGCATGCTAACCTCGAATCTGATTTCAGTTTTCTTCCATCAGGTCGAGATTTTTTTTATGGGCGTGTCTAATATTGCGCCCTAAATAAGCCGATTACTCGAGTATATTTCACTATAACTCGAAAACGGTATGCACGATTTATATAAATAATACATCAAAATATGTGGAATAAAACTGGCTTTAGGTCGTTCTACTAACAAATTTGTATCCGCTCAATAGTTTTGGATATATTTCGAAATAAGTGTCCGAAAAAAATTGTTCATGCTTAATTCCAGATTTCTTTTTTTTTTTACTAAAATTTCTTTTTTAAAGTGAAAACATCAAAAATGTTTCAGTTTATCATCTTTATCTCAAAGCTGGCAAAACTACGAGTAAATAAAGCCACGCATCATAAAATTTATGCACAAATCATGCTTGCATTCACAGTTAAGTTAGGATACCCATGCATACCTACAGTTAAGTGAAGATACACTTTTTCCTCTTAAATAAAAAAATAGTTGTATTAGGTGGAATTTAACGTTCTAAATAAAAATCAGCTTTTATTTTTTTCTACCACGTATCGATTTTTTTCATGGGCATGACTAGTATGACCCCCGCCTTTAAACAGTATAGCGTTTTATATTGTCTTTAAGCTGAATTTACATAATTTTTTGTTCAGTTAACATTTCCGTAGTTATTTGGTTATTAGTAGCCAAAAAAAAATTTTTAAAAAATTTGAAAAATCGTGAAAATTTTGATCCAAAACTCTGAAATTCTTGAGCGAATAAAAATATTGTTGCCATAACTTTTTATTATTTTACTTTAGTTTTTATTATTTTTTTAATCATTTGATAATTTAGCACAGATCACAGAATTATTATTGATTTGGTACCAATCCAGAGCTTTCTTACCGTAGTGACATGATACCAAATGGGTCCAAAAATATGTGGACACGTTGTGCTTTCTTAAGAAAAGAAGAAGTCTTTTTTGCAAATATTCCTTTATGCATATTTTGGTATTTATAGATCCGAATGTATCAAATGACTTTCTTGTTTTGCCGCAACTGCAAAAAGATTGTCATACCATGAATTTTGTAAGAAATTTTTGCTGCTTTTGGGTCTAAAACTTATCTCCAACATTGCTTCGAGCATTAGCAATAAAAATTTAGAGACATAAGCTGCGAAGATTCTGCCAGCTCCTACGTTTCTTCGTCAATTATACAGCTTGAGTATTTTTTTATGAAATTTGGTTTTAAATTCCGAGTCCTATTTTTTTTTTTTGCAGAATGCTAGTTTGGAATTTTTTGAACTTTATATGTTATTAACTTTCCCATTAGCTTTAAATCTTCACACCAAATAGTCGAAGCACTGAGAAAACTGAGCTGATTTTCTACCAGATGTGTTTGGAGTTCCTTTCAATATGCCATCAATTTTCTGGCCTTCCCAATATCATGTGGTCCTAGATTTCACATCAATAGTCAAATTCTCCTGATACTGTTTAATAACATTAGAAACGGTTTTACGGACGACATTTAATTCTGTGGCCAATTATTTGTAAGACCTATTTGGATTTTTTGAAATTTTTTAATAACTTGTAGGACGTAAATCTTTTTTGTCATTTATTTTGATGAAAATAAGGACAAGTTAACATGGTTGTTATTAAAAATAATAACTGAAGTATTTTTCCATGATAACTAGATAAAAAAAAATAAAAAATGTTGAATATTGATTCCGAAAAAAGTTATGAGGCAAAATGTGTGTTAAGATTTTTTTGATCTCACTCCTTATTGTGTGACCGCTGAATAAGGTGATAATATTTGTCATGCCCATAAAAAAAATCAGTACGTGATAGAAAAAAAGTGATTGCAGATTCTTGTTTAGCTCGTCAAAATCCACCTAGTCCATCTATTTTTGTTTCAAGAAAAAATTAAAAAAAAAAAAAATGTTTTGCCCGCCACTGCATTTTTACTCTATTGTATGTAACATGAGTATTTTTACTTAACTGTGAATAAAATCAAGATTTGTGCATCAATTTTGAAGATACATACCTTATTTTATTCGTAGCATTACCAACTTTAAGATAAAAATGATAAACTGAAACATTTTTGATGTTTTCATTTATTAAAAGAAATTTTTGTAAAAAAAATATCTAAAATTTTGCATGAAAAGTTTTTATTTTTGACACTTATTTCAAAATAACTTCGAAACTATTGAGCACACAAAAACATGTAGATTTTAAGATATTTTTAGTATTTAGCATCTTTTGGTGTATCACTTATGTCAATCGTACACACCGTTCTTAAGTTATAAGGAAATATACTAGAGTAATGGCCTTACTATGGCCGAAATATTAGACATGCTTATTAGACATGGAAAAAAACTGAAAGCAGATTCGCACTTAGCACATCAAAATACACCAAGTCCAACTGTTCGTATATGGTGTTGTATTTTTTTTTTTTTTTTTTTTTTTGTCGAATGTTGATGTACCACCCTATTGAATCTACAAACAATTTTATACAATTTTAACTCATATTTAAATTACCTCAAACGGTTTCGGAAAAGATGTTCATCAGCCACTTCTTTAAAAATTTTTAAATTCTACATTTTTAAGTAAATTTTTAAAAATCTGTAAAAAATTTTTAAATAAATTATATGAAATGTTTAAGTAAACATTTTATTATTTAATTTTCTGGCTCAAACACGACATTTTTTTATACATGCCCGATATACGTATGTATTAATTACAATTGTGAGGTTATGCAAAAAACAGTTTCACAATATATAATTCAGAATTCATTTGATTTGAAAAATCAGTTCAATTATTTAAATTTCTTTTTCTCCGTACATTTACAATGCCGTTTAAATCTGATAATGGAAAGTTTCATATCGAATTTGGGTCTCAGTTATTCAACTAATGATTGGAGAGATAATTAAAGTATTTAATCCGGGATCCCGGGAAGTCGAAAATTTTGTCCCTCTGTCCCGGGAAATTTTTCTCCTGGGCGACATCAAAGCATGAATTACATTTGAATTTCTCACTCTCATTTAACCGTGATTAAGGCACGTCGTTTTAATTCTGCAACTTTAAAAACTTATAGTGAGTAAATGGGATAGTGGGGAGTTAGGGACCTTGTTAGTACTTTTGTGTTGGAGTACTACTTCTCCTCCACAAAATTTCTTGTCTGCACTTGACACATTAGCTCTTACTTTTACCTAAACACTTATAACCAAAAACTTTTTGGAGAATCATATTTTCTTTACTAATTTGTATGGTGTTTGGAAGAAGTACTCCTACGATATCCGAAACGCATTTTCCATATTTTTGTAGCGTGAAACTCTGATGAAATAAAAAAAAAATATGCCTTTTTAAGACATTCTGTTTTTTTTTTTTCGTTACTTCACGGATTTTTTGGCATAATTTTAAATTTTGCAATTTGTAGAATAAAATTAGCTTTTTTTGAAAAATTTCTGCAAAATCAATTGCACGATTCTTGTTTTTATTAAAAATCTGTAGTAAATGAAATTTTTGTCAAAATTTTTCACTTTACTGTACTGCAAAATATTATAAAACAAGCGAAAAATTATATTCGGCCATGCCGAATCTTATATACCCTCTACCACTGAGGCAGTATTTTCATCAGTTTTTATATAGGAAAAATTGTTCGGAAAGTGGTGTTTTCTAATTTACTTATTAATTTCTGGCGTCCATAATAGTGTAATGGTATGAACTTTTGTGTTGCATATAAATTATTTTAACAAATTATTATGCAAAAATCTGTAAAAGGTAAAAAAAGAGAAAAATCTATGTTGCCTTTTTTCAAAAAGTTGATTATCTTGGTAAATGAAAGTATATTTTTCATAAAAGTAAAAAAAAAAGAAAACTTAATAGTAGTGAGCCAAATGAACGACAATTTGGTTTCACAATAACCGTGTCAAAAAAAAAACTATTTTTATCGAAAAGTAAAATTTTATTCTATAAGAAATCTAAAGGCTAGAGAAAAACAAAATTCTGTGATCTCTTACATATATCACAAGCAATTATCAAAATTTTTTGATTGAATTCTGATTTGATTCAATTCTGGTCAAAATTACACATAATATCAAAACCTACTGAGTTATTTATATAATATTTATGATATGTTCAATGTTTGATGGTATTGTTTGTTTTCCAAACTTTGATATTATCTACTACGTTGACTATTTCGGGCACACCAACGTGATATAGCACAAACACGCCCAAAAAACTAAAAGAATTTCAAAAACCAAAAAATTTTGTCATCATAAGTTTATCACCCTGTATTTAGTTGCTGAAAGTCTGCACAACAACAAAGATGGTGCAGAATTTATGAACAAAGTCCGTTTACTTTACTTATGATGGAATAAGATAAAAAGTACAAAAAATGCGCGAGCAAAAATTTATCAATTATTTCCGCAAATCTTTACTTACCTCAAATTTATATTAAATTATTTGATTATAAAGTCATTTCTTTGATGATGTTGGGAAAACTAAATAACTAACCTAAAGCAAAGTATAATCATTTAACTATAAGAGTTTCCCTATGCATAATTTAGGGTGATTTATATAAAAGAAATTACTCTAACCGGCCATGAATTAAGCGTTTACTGTTAATTTATATCATTCTTGATCAAAAGTGCCCTCAAAAGTTTAGAAAAATTATATTTGAAAACTTTTATAAATACTAATCTTTAACGAAATGATAAAAATTATGGATGTTTTTTAAATATAATAATTTAAATGAATTTAAAATAAACAAAATTCTCACATAACTTAGTATATTACAGTTTCATATTAACGATGAAAATTAAAAAAAATATCACCACATAATTATTAATGCCCAAAAACTGTAATGAATTAGAAATTATATTCAATATGTATCAATACTTTGTTCAATGTGCTAAATAAAATTCAAACATTTTCAAAACAAATTCATAATTATGTAATTTATTCTAGCAACATTATATTTACATGTTAGCAAACTTTCAATAAACCTATTTCCATACCCTTCTCTACCGACATGTATAGCTTGAAACACATCGAACTACTAACTAGTTTAGTATACTTATCAACATATATTGCTAAAAAGTAGCGAACATACCATGTTGTGGTATGATCGAATTTCACCACGATCAAACATCAAACCCAACATAGTTGTATACCTTTGAGTTTATCAACATTTATATTGAGGCGAACACACACACATGCACTCCATATAAAAATTTTAACATGATGTTTAAAAAAAATTATGGCGTTGAAATCATATAAACCGATTTAACTAATTTTTGGCAGTAATCTAAGGTGAACCTAGATAAACCTTTGTGCTAAACTTTATTTAAATTCGTTTGTGGCTTATTGAAATATTGTCAGTTAAAGTTTGATTTAGGGGTTTCTCCAGATTTTGGTATATAATTTTTTTTTGCACTGAACCGATTTGGCTGGTTTGCAATCTCAAACAGCGTCTGGGAACAACAAATAACCTGAGTAATTTTCATTGGAATAGCTCAATCAGTTTAGACGTGAGCGTGTTTTCAACAGACGGACAGACGGACATTGCTTAATCGACTCAGAATTTCATATGGTCCAAGAATATATATATACTTTATGGGGTCTTAAACGATTCTTTCTAGGTGTTACACACGGAACGACAAACTTAGTATACCCTCTTTCACCACTAGTGGTGGTGGAGGGTATAAAAATTAATATTCCTAAATGCTTTGTTGCCATAAAAAAAGCTTTTGTAAAAATTATATGAGTTCTCTAACGAAAAATATTCATATTTCAAAATTTTCAAGTGAAAATTTATTATATAAAATATACAAAATATATAATTTTTAAAAATTGAACTTTTTTATGATTTTTTTCAAGTTTTTTAATAATAACGGTATCTACCGGTATTTTAGTTTCGGTACCTCTACCGATATAATTTGAAATACCGTTACAATAAAAATAAATTAAATACCGATACCGTTATTCGTTTCAGTTTCCTACCTTGATATGAACGTATAAAAAATATCGTTAGTATTCTAGGGTTAAATAGTCTTTTTATAGAGAAATAAATGTTTGAAAATAAAGATTTTTTTATTTAAACAAAAAACAATATAGGAAGATATAGTCGGTCAAGCGTGCCCATATGATATCCTACACCATTATTTTACTAAGTTTAAAATAAAATATGCAAATACAGGATATTACGTTGATACTAACATTTATATGATATTATGTATTTTAGGGTAATTCCCGAAAGTGGGTCTATATGGGAGCTATTATAAACCTCATAAAATTTTGTACTGTAATTTCTACTTAAAAAAACTTACTTTTGTCGAAAATTAAGTTGTTACTGACATTTGTTTGGGATTTATGCAGGTTAAAGTGATTTTCGTGAGAGGAATTTACATGGAAGCTATGGTCAATTATGGACCGATCTTGATGAATGAATGAATTTGGCATAAAGATTAACACTTATACAAAACTCCTTTGTACCGAGTTTCATTGAAATATTGCTAAATTTATGACATTTATGATCGTTAAACCCCTATTCCTAGAGAACATTTGTATGGGGACTAGATGAAAAAACGAACCGATCACAATCAATTTCAATAGGCTTCGTTCTTGTATCAAAGTAATTATTCGTGCCAAATTTCATCGGGATATCTTTAAAATTGCGTCCTGTACTTTGTTCACAAGGTTTACATGGACAGACAGCCAGACGGACGGACGGATAGATGGACATCGTTAAATCGACCCAGAAAGTGATTCTCAGTCGAACGGTATACTTTAAGGTGGAGGTCCATGTTTTCTGTGCGTTTCAAACATAATACCCCAACCACCTATGGTGGTGTAGGGTATAAAAAACATTCGCATTTATTAAACTTTTTATTTAAAGATAAAAGAAGAAAATTATTAAAAATATAACATTTTTACTGCCTTTCTAATTTGTCAAATGTTTAAAGCTTAATATTATATTTTCTTCGATAGAGTAAAAAAATATATATAACTTCCAACCAAAATGTCATCGCGCTTTAAAAACTAACTTAGTTGATGTTCCAATTTTACACTTCGATTCGTTTTGCTAGCTGCCACAACCATACAATTTTTGGTTGGGCATATGTAGGTATGTATTCTTTCCGCCAGCAATATTTTTTACTGTCTGCTACTTCTTTAAACAAATAATCTATGTCAAGCAGAGAGAGAAAAAAAACGTTACTACATACATATATACTTTAAAATTCTGTTTCTGTAATGTATGAATGAATATTTAATGCCTTTTTTGTGTGTTCTAAATAGGTTTATATGTATGTGTTTAGAGATATAGTTCACTGGATTATAGATAAAGTGTTATATAGGATATGGTGAAACTAAGTTATAAGAATTAGTTTACCATAGACTAAACATCAAAAGGCGGTCTGAATGTATAATTTTGACACAATTTTTACACAGACATAAATGGTTTCATAACGCAGAGTTATACACTTTGGTTTTCTTCCTACAATGTTGGACTACACTAAATACAGCTTTATGATAAAAGAAAAAATCTAGCATGTTTATTATTATAATTAATTTATTTTTTATTTTATTTTATTATTATTATTATTTTTTTTTTTTTTTTTTTTGACAAAATATTTTATTTTTGTTTAATTTTTTTTATTATTATTGAATTTTTAATCTCATTCAAATTAAATATTTTTTTAGAATTACAAATCATATTCTATCTAATGTTAATCAAACTTACCCAGCAATAACTTGGTAATGGTATGTAGTTACGGATGTAGTTACTTTGCAATCATAACAACATACTTTCTGCATTACATGAAAGTAGATTAGTAACTACTTACTTTTAACTTGATATGTAATCAGTTACATTAGATCAGATTTTTAGAAATGTTACTTTTTATCTAACTCTTCATTTATATTATAAATGAAGAGTATTTTAAAAGTGGGTAAAATATGAGAACGCATTAATTATTTGTTAAAATGACGAAGACTAAAACAAATAATTAATCGTAAACACACCAGTCTCCGGTGAAGTAGAAACCACGACGTAACCAGACAGAATAGCTTATTGTTAACAAATCCATTAGACCACTTCATGTACATGAATTCATTCATGAACTCTGTAATTTGAGTTTATGTAAAATACTACATCAAACATAAAATACGGTATAACTCTTAAACCAATAAAGGGGTATAAAAATGTACTAGAGGAAATTTGTAGCAAATTTTATTATCTATAAATGTTGTATTAACATCAAAATACGTACTATGCTCAATAAGCTAGTTATATGCAAAAAGTGTTGTTGTTCATTTAATTTTACTGTCTTGTGTACTAAAGGGCTGCATGAATGCCGAAAAATGGATGCTGAATACATTCATCGTAAAAACAGTTAGTTCATGTTGTGTGCTTTTTCATTGTGAAATGAATGAATGAGTATTATCCACAATAACTGACCACGAAAACTCAAAACATATGAGTAGAGAATGCAAAACCATATAGTACAGAACCTATGTGAGTTGTGTGAATATGTTGTATACGATTTCATTGTGCAATGAAATAGATAATTCATTGTATTTTCTTTTTCGCTTTTGTTTTGATTTGTATATAAAAAGTGCGTGGCAAAAGCAAAGACAAAATCCACCACCAAAGAAGCACAAAAAAAGATCAAAAGCCATATATGAGTTCGTACATGTATGTACTACCCATAAAAAAATACAAAAAATACAGAGCAACACATTAGTTTATACATATCTTTTTATAACGTTCTTTAATTTGAAGTTTTGGTTGTTTGTTTACTAATGGACGAGCTGTGGACCTTTTTGTTACTGTAGGGTATAGCATACGTGTTTTGTTGTTTTACAAGTTGAAATACGTTGATCCGCACCGAGTTGATTATACCTTTCTCAGTGACATATCTACTTTTAAAAAGATTAATTTATATCTTAAACTTTATAAATTTAATTTAAATGTTATATGAATATTTGATAATTGTTTAAGAAATTATTATTTGATTTTTATTGAAAGTAAAATTTTCCATTATTTTGTTTTGTATTTCTCTGATGAAAAAAAGTTTTATATCTGTTAAACTAATAATTATTATTTCAGGCTTTTATATATAATATAATAAGTTTTGAATGTTTGTGAATATTTTCATCTAAAATATTTGTTAAAAATAAATTATTTTATGTAGTTTATTTATATTTTAGATGTAAAATAAAAAAATGTAAAATATTCTTCAATTGCTTGAAAATAATTTGAAATAAAATTTTTTAAATATTTTTCTATTTGTCATATAAAATAAAAATTTTAAATCAAATTCCAAAGTCTTAAACTAAATTGAAAATATACATATCTTATTTCCTTAGGTTGAATACAATTAATCTATATTTTATATTCAATTTTAAAAAATCTTTTTCAAAACATTTAAATTTTTCTATTCTTAGAAAATATTTGAATATTTTTGATCATCATTAATATTTTGTAATATTTTTAAATTTGACTGGAATAATAAAAATAAGTAATATTTTCATTTTTATACTTAAATATTTGAAAAAAACTATGTAACTTTTTTTTCAAACCTTCTGTGGCTGAATATTTTTATTTCTTTGGAATTTTTGCTTAATAAAATTATTATTTTTTTTTTTTTCTATTTAAATATGTTGTTTTGCAATCAAAATCATAAAAATTTGTTGAATTTTTTTCATTTAAATAAAATATATATGAAAATTATTTAAGATTACAATAATCATATAAAAACGTATGAATATCTTCTTAAGAAAAAAATATTTGTTTTAATTTTGATTAAATTAAATATGTTCTTCTTTAATTTTTTTTTAATAAAATAGAAAATTATAACAAATTTAATTGATGTATTATAAATAAAAATACAATTAAAATATCCCAATATTTCATTTTGTAACTATATCAATATGTAAAATCTTTAGAATGTTACCATAAACTTCTGTTTTTTTTTTACTACGTTATAAAGCAACCACCAAACAAGAAAAACATAATATCCATCACATAAAGCATAAACATTCATAGTATCTACTGATAATTCGAATTATTCATGAAAATGGTCGTACACTGAGTGAAGTTGATACGAACAGCGAAAAAAAACTCACAACGAAGTAACTGTTAGCCTACGATCATTGCCAAAACATACACAGAATTGTTTTTTTATTTTCGTTTTATATACTCACACTTTCTTATAATGAATGAATGGTATACTTATCTATACACATAATTTTTCACTATAACAGAGTTCATTGAAGTGAATGTTTTACGCCGGCAAGAAAATGAATGTGTTTGCGCAGCCCTTTATTGTGTACTAAATAAATTTTGTGTCTGAAAAAATGTTTGTCAAATTTTTCAAAACTAAAAATTCTTGACATAAAAAAATAAATTCAAGAAAATAAAATTTTTTTGTTAATGTTTACAAAAATCAACTTCTTACTTCAAAAGGCTATTGGTAAATTATTAGTGTTTAAAAGTGGTAAGTATCTGAATATTACTAAAAAATATCCACTAATTTGTATTGTTTCTCTTAGGTATGAAACAGTATGTCAAATTCTGATTTACGCATATTTTCAAATAAATAAATTTCAAAAAAAAAAAAAATAATAAATAAATAAATTATCTGCTTTTTATTTTCAATACTTCAGTACTTACTTGTAACCGATAATGTAACTAGTTACTATTCATTTTACTATTCATTACTTCTGTAATACATTGAAACTAATGAGTGATTGAATAGCTACAAAGTAATTAGTTCTTGTAACGACATCTAAGTAATGATTTTCTGAAATGCCTACCTGTAATAATATAGAGTAAGTAGTTGCATCTAATGACATCACCGTGTTAAAATAATGAGTTATTCATCTAATGTGAAAGTAGTGTAGAGCCATTATATTAGCTTCTTATCTCATTACATGGCAAGCAAAGTTTTTGCTGGGTAGTAACAAATATCCTTCCTTTGTATTGAAAACAGACCAGGTACTCTCGCGAACTAACAAATTATGTAGAATATATTAAAATGTTAATAACAATATATCAAATAAAAAAATAAATAATTTTATTGTTTTTATTCTCAGTTGGAAATATTGTACAACTGATTACTACTTTCATTGTCATTGTACTCCATGTATTATGTTTTATCAAGTAAATTTTGCAATTACTAAATACATGTCGACATACAAATATTTAAATGTTCATATACACTTACTTATATATGAATGTATGTCTAAACCACTATGATATACGAGCATAACACATTGTTTTGCGAAATTTTGTTTGTTTCATAAATTACAAGACTTCCATCAGGCTTCTTTTGTTTTTATTATTTGCTGAAAATATTCAACATGTTTGTCAGCAAAAAGTTATGGCGCCAATTATAATACATTTCTTGTGTTAAAATTCAGTGTATTGTAGACCGACTAGAAAAAACATGAAAATGAAGATAAATATGTTTTATATGATTGTCAGTGTTGCTAGTTTAGCCTTTCTAAGGCTAAATTTATTTATTTTTTATTTTTTTTATTTTACTTTTAGCCTTAACATTTTTATTAAACTTCTGGCTTTTTTTCTAGCCTTTTTGGATTTCTAAAATTGCCTTAAAAATATTATAATGTAAGTACTTCAAGAACGAAGAAAATTATTTTTTATTTTGTTATTACTAATTTCAATTTTACAGAATTAGGTGTGCAGTGACACATATATGAATCAACCATTTTGCGGTTAAAATATTTTAATCGCATAGTACTGGTATCAAATATTAATAGATCATTGAATATTGAAGTCAGTATATTGGTAATTTATATATTGGTATATTGTTTAGTTTATGAAGAAATATTTTGCTCTCTGGTTCATATATGACTAATAAACTATTTATTAATAAATTTTAAGTAAAACTTTTATTATTTTTGAATTTTTACATAAATTTTGTACAAAAAAAAATATAGTTTCGCTAAAAAATCGCGCATTAAAGGGTTAATCAATTTTGTATATTTCTTAGCACATCGATTTTTTAAATCGAAAGTAACTTAAAAATTTTATAGACTTGAGATACTGTTGGTAGACCGGAACCAACTATTCCTCCCGAGTAAAAGCGGTGGAAAATAGCGCTTAATTCAGGGAGAGATGATATCAATATTTTAATGTCAACATATTGTCTTTAAAGTAAAAAATTCATTCTTGGAATTTTATGATTTTTTGAGATAACTCTGATGTCCATCCTTTCCTCTGCCTGCTTGCTAATTATTGAAAATTTCCAAATTTATTGTCATTTATTTTTGGACCTTATAAACAGTGTTGTCAGTTTAGTCTTTTTAAGGCTAAATCTAGTCTTTTTATTTAGCTTTTAGCCTCAAAATGTTCTTTTAAGCTTCTAGCCTTTTTTATTCTTAACATAGCTTTAAAAAGGCTAAAAATTTACTAATTTTATTTTTATAGCTCAGTGACAAAAAACAACGCATCCTTTCATCGCACGTTGGGGTAAAATGTATCAAAAAAGACGCTTAACTGAATTTTAAAATTTAAAATTTTGTAATAAAGTTGGGCACCGAATAAAAATAGATAAAATTATGTATCAATATTAATTAAAATCAATATTCATCAGATTTCAGTGTATTTATTTTAAATAAAAAGTCTTCTAAGGTAAAATTATAAATGAAGCCATAAACTTCAGATATTTAAGTGTATTTTTCTTTAAATATTTGTAAATTATATTTTGTCCTAAAATTTTTGTTATTTTTTTGAAAATTGTCCTCAAATATATTAATTTTCAACTTTCATGGAATGCGACTTAAAATGTTACAGGATGTTTGCTCTGAAAATTTTCTGAAATATAGTATATATTGTCTACTTTATTACTATGGAAAAAAATAGTGCGCATATATAGCCCGATTTGAGAAAATAATTTTTTTTCGAAAAAACTCCAGTCGATTTCATACAAAAAATACCTTAATTGCAGACATTTTCTTTGCTTTATCAAACATTAAACAGGGGGGAAGAATCGAAATGAATCTGTAACTTCTAATCGGTTGGTTGGATTTGCATGAAATTTCACACAGGCTTAGCAGAGCACAATAACACTTCAAGTTTTGAAGCACGATCCAATATACGCATCAGGAGCGGAACTATGGGGGTTAAAAATAGGGTACTAGTGTCATGGCAAATGTTTAAAGCGAATTTTTGTTCCTTACCCGATTTCCAAGATTTTTATATCACCTTAAAGTCCTTGATAAGGCTTTAGAAAACATGCTTGCATGTACTACTTATCTTATATATTTTTCGAGTTATATATATTTGAAATTTCAAAACTCTCAATTTTACAAGATCTTGGTTAAGATTTTTCCATATATAGCCAAATATTTTCAACCGATTTCATTATATTTTATGTAGTTGGTTAAAAGTAAAATTATCTATCGAACAAAGAAAATTTTTAGTCATTGTCTTTATTGAGTCAAAAGTTAAACCATTTTGAACTGGAAAGTTTGCCAAAATTAACAAACAGACGGATAGATGGACGAACATTAGAATTCTTTAAAAAACAAATCTTTAAATTCGAAAGACATTTTTTCCACTTCTCAATTAATATGAAAACCAAATGAAAGTACTCAAAATTTGATATCACCTTTTCCTGAATTAAGTGGAATTTTCAACCCATTTAACCCAAATGTGTAGACGGACGGACATTGTCATGCAGCCAAAAATATTTTAGAATTCTAAAAATACATTTTTTTAATAACAAATAAATAGAAAAAATAGAACGTGATCATAAAAATTTGGATATCACCTTTTCCTGAATGAAGCGTCATTTTCGTCCCATTTAACCCAAATGTGTAGACGGACCGACATTGCCATGCAGCCAAAAAATATTTCAGAATTCTAAAAATACATTTTTTATTCTAACAAATAAATAGAAAAAATAGAACGTGATCATAAAAATTTGGATATCACCTATTCCTGAATGAAGCGTTATTTTCGTCCCATTTAACCCAAATGTATAAACGGAAGGACGAACATTACCATTCAGCCAAAAAACATCTTATAATTCTAAAAATGAATTTTTTTACTTACTTATAAATAGATAAATTAAATGTGATTAATAAAGTGTTGATATCACCTTTTCCTGAATTATGCATAATTTTCGACCCATTTAACTCTAATGTATGGACGGACGGACAGATATTACCGTTCTGCTAAAAAAAAAAAAAAAAATCTTAAAATTCTAAAATTTAATTTTTTTAACTAATAACCAATAAAAAAAATAAAACATGATCATCAAAATATTAATATCACCTTTCCCTGAATTAAGCGCCATTTTGACCCCTTTTACCCCAATGTGCATCGGTACGTTTTTTAGTTTCAAAAAGTCAAACTATCAAATAAATATCAGCTCTTAAATTTGAATATTGAAACATAATTTCTTTTTTTAAATTTAAACTTTTGCTTTTAAATTTACACAAAATAAATTTGTTTTTGAAAAAGTGCTATTTAACTTTAAAACATCATATTATTTTTTTTTATTCGTAATCTAACTATAATTTATCACTGTCACCAAAAACATATTGTTGAAAAAAGAAATTTCATTTAAACTGGCATTGTTGGAAGAAAACAAAGTTATCTCTATTAAAAAAGAAGTAGCTTCTAAACAACATTTTGAAATACTGGTATCATCATGTAATATGATAATCTAAGAATTAATAGAACCAACACTTATTACCATATAAAATAACACCCTTAACAACTTGATTTAGGATGTTGACAATTCTCGAAATTTATAACCAAAATTTTTAAGAAACAAAAAAGAAAATATACCTACATATATCTTAAAATAAGGCAAATAAAATGCTGAAATTTATGTATATTATATCTACTTTAAAGCTTATGAAATGTATTATGAATGGAGGTTTTTGCAGTTGCAAAGTTTTTCAAAAAAGTTATACAAAGAAATTATTATTATTATTTTTTTTTTTTTTTTTGTATAACAAGAAATTAATAAATAAGTTTTCTTTGAATATTTTAGTTGCAAAAATAATGTAAAATCTTGTTAATTGATTTTTTTTTTTTTTTTTTGAAAGGATATTTTGGGCGGGCATAACACAAATATTCTTTAAATACAAATTATTTTTTTTCCACAATTTCAATGTTATTTTATCCATTTTCTTAGTATCAGTTTTTTTAATAGCATGAAGTTTGGATACTCATGTGAGTTAATTTATAGACCATTTAAATTAAGTGTGCTTTTACACTCAAAACGTATGCAGGCTATATGAAATACAATATTTTACTCTTTCCTCTTAGGTATTCAAATCAATTTAAACAAAAAAGGGGAAAAAATTCAAAACCTTTGTGTTATCTAATGGTAAATCAATATTATATCTGTAACAGAAAAAAAGCTAGAAGTTACTAGATCAAATGAGCCAGAATAGTAAATGAATGAACCAGCTGAAATCTTCGGGTTGAGATTAAAAATAAAATTATTAACTAGAAAACTATTGAATTTTTTATTTTGTAGTTATGAACTTCATTTAAAGTTTCATTTTTTAATGAAGCAAATTTTTTAGTTAAGGTCAGTAATTTTTTTTATTATGATACGTTGCTAGCAACGAATAAATATTTTTCATAAAAATAAAATAATTTCTTACACACGTGTAGCATTAGCTGTATTCTATAATGTTATGGTTTGTTCATATTATAGCATGAAGTCATTCATTCTCATTCATTACACGCAAACTTTTGGATGAAGTAACACAATAGTAAATTTTCGCTTTAATTGATGCTTGAGGGGAAAAGATACTAATTTAGGTAGAAGTTGTGAAACAAAAACTATGACTCAAAATTTAATGTGTCCGTAGCTAGAAAATATGTACAAATATGCATGCATGAGCCATTATCAACAATTGTTAACCTGGTTGAATCCTTAAAATATTTTGCGCAAAAAGAAAAAAAAAATAATAATAATAATAAAAAAATAAAAAAACGAGAAAAAAGGTATAGTCTGTCAAGACCGACCATATGATACCCTACACCATTATGTATGACCATAAATACAAATACAGATTAATGCGTTGATACTAACATCTACTTGATTTTATGCACTTTAGGCCGATTCTCGGAAGTGGGTTTATATGGGAGCTATGGTAAATTATGGACCGATTCGAATAAAATTTGGCAATGTTGTTTCTACTTATGTGAAACTTATTTGTGTCGAATATTAACTTTATACTAACTTTAGTATGGGATTTATGCACGTTAAAGTGATTTTCGGAACAGGTGTTTATATGGGAGCTATGGTTAATCTTGGACCGATCTTCATAAAATTTGTTACAAAAATTGATACTTGTACAAAATTTTTTCGTACCAAATTTTATTAAAATATTTCTATTTTTAAGGCATTTTTGAGTGTTGAAACTCAATTCCGGGGGGACATTTGTATGGGGGCTAGGCGAAATAATGAACCGATCACAACCAATTTCAATAGGCTTTGTCCCTGTATCATAATAGTCCTACGTGCCAAATTTCATTGAATTATCTGCAAAATTGCGACCTGTACTTTGTGCAAAAAGTTTACATGGACAGCCAGCCGTCCAGCCTGCCGTCCAGCCAGACAGACGGACGGACGTCGTTAGATCGATTTAAAAAGTGATTCTAAGTCGATTGGTGTACTTTAAGGTGGGTGTTGGATAACGTTTTCTATGCGTTACAAACATCAGCACAAACGCATAATAACCCAACCACCTATGGTGGTGTAGGGTATAAAAATTTCCTAAAATAAAAAAAATTTCACAATGGCCCCTCGAATATAACTTAGAAGCAATTGCGGAATTGTGATGGGTATTATATAGTCGGTCAAGACTGACTATAAATTTTTTATTTGTATTTTTCTGAGCTTATTACTTTTGAAAAAGAGTTCAGATTAGTTTGTAATAGGTATTGTTGTATGAGTATGACTACCAAATGAACAAATATTTAAGGTATCATTATATATACAGAAATGTTAATAGTTTTAAATAAAAAAAATTCTACCGTTGTGTAAATGAAACTTTCTCTGCAAAACAAACAAACAAACAATTTAAAAAAAAAAAAATGAAATTAAAAGTAACAAAAAAACATACGTGTCTGTAATTGACAGAAAATTAAATTTTCTTAACAGCTGAGAAAAAGTCTTTGAGTTTTACAACTGCCATCTTCAAAATTAAGACGAAAAAACTCTTTAAATTTTAGAGAGTCCCAAGAAACAGTATCTTTGCGATTCTTAAATAGAAAAACTACGAAAATGATGCATAATGATGAGCAGAATGCAGCAAAAATACCATTGAATTATAAAGTTCATGTTCAGTTTCCAACCAACAATTGCAAACCAAGGTTTTAGTACATTTTCCAGTTTCTTTGTCTCAAAAAAAATTGTTACGTAAAAATAATTTCTAAATTTTTTCCTTCAGAAATTTTAATTTGAAATTTTCTTTACGGTGGTCCAAAATTCCCTTTTGTAAGTTTAAAAATTACGTAGAAATAAAATGTAAAACTTTACAAACTTTATATAAAATATCATTTTTTATTTCATATGAACGTTTTTGGAAAAAATACGAAACACGGGTATAATATATTTTTATTAGCTATCATTTGATGTATATATAATTAATTTTGGTGATAATTTTTTTTTTAAGATTTGCTCAGAAATCGTCAATTTAAATGGCCGTGTAACCAGCGTTACCGTTGAGAATTTTTAAAAAGTGTCCAAAAAAGGGGATTTCAAAATAAAAAGTCGCCAAAAAAGGGGATTTTTAGAAAAAAAAGGGGCCAACTGATTTGAAACAAAAAAAAAAAAAAAAAAAAACCCTTAAAATTTGTTTATTTGATAACAACAGAAACAAAAAATGTTGTATTTTAAGAAAAACTACTAAATCTAATTTTGTTTTAGTTTATTTATAATTATTTTACAACAATAAAATTCACAAAAATAGTTGACATAAAATTCTCTTTTAATTAATTACAATTCTGTATTTTTGTATAAGGTCTTCACTCGTATTGCGGTCTTTCTAATTTCCGTCGAACTGAACATATGGATTCACAAATATTGACTTAAGTCTGTTGGAGAAATGATCTTATTATAATTTAGTAAAAAGTCACGTTTCCCTGAGTGATTGCTGTGAGCAATTAAAAAGAATATATATTATGATATAAGTATTTATCATATCTGTTTTTATTTTCTCAATACAGTCCAAAACATTCACACATGATGATTTAAATAGCTGTTCATGAATCTTATTAATTTTAGTTCTTAACAGTTTCAGTTCATTTATAAATACTCAGCCGCTTTTTATATCACTATACTGTGAAACAATCTCAAAATAATAAAATTTATTTGTTTAAATTAATATAAAATATGTCGATATATTTCAAATAATTAAGATTCCTGTCATTTATCATATAGTTCGAGAAAGTCGCCATTTAGTCGCCATTTATAAAAGGGGCCAAAAAAGTGGCCAGGTGGTTGAAAAAAGGGAAATTGGCGATTAAAGTCGCCAAACGGTAACACTGCGTGTAACATCTTGTTCAAATCACCGTAAAAAGTTGAAATTTGGCAAATATGTTCTAAATAATTTCCCCTTTCATAATTAAAATGTGCAATAAAAATAAACTTCATACAATGTTGGACAACACTAATGCTCAATATTTCCAAAGAAAACTCGAAGCGATTAAAATAGAATAGCATCTGAATATTTTTTCTTGTATTCAGCTCATCAATATGAATCATTTGAGAAACCTTCGTATATTTTTTTTTTAAGGGACACTCTATTATACATATTAGAGTGAAAACATTATATATTTGAAATTCACAACATGAAAACACTTTAAAGATGTTGTTAATTTTTACATTCCCTTAGGTTACTTTAGTATTTTTTTCCACTTGAAAATTTAGTTAAAAAGAACTGCGAAAATGTTTAATTAATGCGGTTTATTCTTTTGAATAAAAAGTTAGCCATGCAATTCCTTAGAACCCAAAAAAAAATAAAAAATAAAATAATAGCAGTAATAATAATTGGTATGAATGTAATAAAAAACGAGAGAGAAACTATAGTCGGTCAAGACCGACCATATGATACCCTATACCATTGTGTATCAGCTAAAAATTAGACACTTTTACTAAATGTAAAATAAATTATACAAATACAGAACAATGCATTGATACTAAAATCTATATGCCTTTTAGGGCGATTCCCGGAAGTGGGTTTATATGGGAGCTATGGTAAATATGGACTGATTCTCATAAATTTTGGCAATGTTTTTTCTACTTATATAAAACTTATTTGATACTTATAACTTGATACTATAATTCGTATGGGATTTATGCATGTTAAAGTGATTTTCGGAAGAGAGGATTTATATGGTAAATATGGACTGATTCTCATAAATTTTGGCAATGTTGTTTCTACTTATATAAAACTTATTTGAAACTTATAACTTGATACTATAATTTGTATGGAATTTTTGCATGTTAAAGTGATTTTCGGAAGAGGGGATTTATATGGAAGCTATGGTGAATTATAGACCGATCTTGATGAAATTTGACACAAAGATTAACACTTATACAAAACTCCTTTGTACCTAGTTTCATTGAAATATTGCTATATTTACGACATTTATGATCGTTAAAGCCCTATTCCGGGAGGACATTTGTATGGGGGCTAGGTGAAATAATGAACCGATCATAACCAATTTGAATAGGCTTCGTCCTTGTATCAAAATAATTATTCGTGCAAAGCTTTATCAAAATATCTTTGTTCACAAAGTTTATATGGACAGCCAGCCAGCCGACCAGACGGACGGACGGACATCGTTAAATCGACTCAGAAAGTGATTCTGAGTCGAACGGTATACTTTAAGGTGGGGGTTCAATCATTTTTTCAGCACAAACGCATTATACTCCAACCACCTATGGTGGTGTAGGGTATAAAAAAAAAATTATCTAAATTTTAACATTTACATCAAATGTTTATTTAAATATATGCATTGAAATATTACTGTATAAATGTGAAGTTTTTTGCTAACAAGTTTAGAAAAAATGTTTGGCAATATGCTTTTGGCTAAAAAACCACAGAGAAATGTTTTTATATCGGGATTGCACTCCTCTTATCCATAGTATTGATCAAATTAATTTAAACTTTAATTCCTGCTTCTTTTATTATTTAATTCAAATTTTTAGATATTTTCTCTTGATTTCAGTATATTAATAAAATAAATAGGTTTAGCATATTTTAAATATTACCATACTATTTGTTCTTTTTACAATAGTAATTGTATATTATTCTATTCATGAAATTACTGTCTGCATACTACTAATTCTTTTTAATAAGTTTCTATTTTTACCTTGTGGTTTTTTCCCTGTAATCATAATGTAATCTAATAATCTCACGTACACATACAAATACATATATCTATGTATATTCTAGAGTATATTCTGTGTGTGTTATATATAAATATCCTTCAATGGAAAATTTAATTTAAAGCAATTGTTCAATTTTCAAAATTTTCCACAATTCTTAGCTAATTGCATTCATATCATAAAGTATAAACATTAAATAAAAACATATGTTCATATTTACAATAATATATTTATGTATTTCAAAATATGTTTGTAATAAATAATATGTAAAATATAAATTTGTACTTTATATTTTATTTAGGTATATAAAGAATTTTTACAAATTACAAAGTCTTATCTAAATCAGCACGATTGCAAAGGATGTTTGTATACAGACTCATAAACTTTATTAGGTTTATTTAACGCTTAGAAAAAAAATACATATTTACAATCTTATTAACTCATACCTTGGAGACGAAAAGTTGTTATTTACTATATACTAACAATGCCATAGGCTTTAAGATAAATAAACAGAGATAGTATTTACGTGTTCGTTTACTAAAAAAATACAGTATTTCTGTATCTAGAATGAAAGGTGTAATGTTTATCAGGGGTTAAGTCGAATGTTAGAAATGACCTATGTTAAATAAAATGTTAAGTATTTAAACATATTTAAATATACAAAATCACCAAGATAAAAAGCAGTTGTTAATATTTTTAATATTTTAATATTACAGAAAAAATAGGCAAACCTGTAAGAATATAGCTTAAATCGCTGCGTATTTATAAGCAGACAATAAAATAATATTAAAAAAAGTTTAAAGATAAATCATCTGTTCTTATCGGCGATTTAAAATCACGGATCTAGTATATTTCATCCAAAAAAGCTTCAGATTTTATCTCAAAATGGTAATCAGAAAAATAGTTTGTTTAAAATGTGTAATACTATTTTAAACAAATAAGTTACTGATCTGAACTCACAAGTCTTGAAGTTAATAGAGTGCGAAATATTAGCTTTATGGATTTCCTTTTATATTCATTATTGTTGTTCAAAGTTCTAAAACAAGGCTCAAAAAAAAAAAAAAAAAAAGTTTAGAAATTACTTAACTTTTTTCCATTCCTCTACACTTTCTGTTCACGTGTTTATACTTTTTGGTTTCATTCGATCTAATATAAACTAATGGGACTTTCTGAAAAAAATCTGCACCATCTTTGTTATTGCAAAGACTTTCAAAAATACAAGGTTTTAAATTTTGATGTGCTATCTATATCAATCCTTCATCCAAGTTGGGATGTTGTAAAAAAATTAATTTATTTTGAATAAAACATTCATTTAAATAAAATTAAATAAAAAAGAGAATTTTGAAAATATATGGACTGATTAATAAAGCTAAAAATTTGAAAAAATATTTGTGGGAGATCTGTTCAAAAACAAAGACCACAGCTTAACGGTTTCAAGAACGCATTTTGGCTGAAATCTGGATTTATACTGGCCAATAAATACAAATTTATGGGCCGATTTGGTTGATTTAAAAACCGAAATTTTAAAAAAATTATTTTAACCATTCAGTACAACAGCATTCCGTAGATTTTTTTTGTCAATATCCCAGCTGCTAATGAACCGATTGAGTTTATTCCTTCAAAAAAAATTAAAAAAAAATAAATAAATAAAAAAAATAATAATAATAATTGAAAGTCTCTAGCTTAAACTGGGGCTTCAAAAAGCTGAGAAAAACTAATTTCATATAGCTTCTTGTTATTTTTTAGTGCCCATAAAAACAACAACAATATGCAAAAGCAACCATTAAATAAATTAAAAAAACAAAAATTTGGCGATAAATCGGTTATTTATGGATCGATTTGTTTGATTAAAAAAACCGAAATTTAAATTTATGTAGGATCTTCAAAAAGTCTAAAAATGCATTTTGGCGGATATCTCGGATACTAATTAACCAATTTTGGTTATTTATTTAGCAAAAAAAAAAAAAAAAAAATAACAATAATAATAAAAAAAAAAGATTCTGAATTTTCCGTGCAAGGACGAAGTCTCAAGCTTAGAAAAATCGAGAAAAAACGATTTTTGGAGGTATCTTGTTTTTTTTTTTTTTTTGCAATTTTTCTCATTTTTATTAGCGTTCTTCTAAGGAATATTCCCTACAATTTGATGTACAAAACATATATCTACGATAACTGGGGCTTCCTTAAAACTGATTTCAACAGACAGACGAACATTTTTATATCGACTTCCATATCAATAAGAATCCAAAATATATATACTTTTTCGTGGTCTTAGATGAATATTGTAGAAACTGCATATAGAATAACAAATTTTATATACTCTTTACACTTGTGTTGAAGGGTATAAAAACAGAGAATAATACTTGTTGCAATTATGAATATTTAGCGTCAAAGCCGTTGATGTGCCCTAAATAATCAAGGCAGTAAACAGTCTCAAAATTTAGAAAATAAAAAAAAAAAAAAAAAAATTACCAATCACATTTATAGTTTCGTATAACCCCATTTTCTTACTCCAAAATACCCAAAATTTCAGTTCTGGGAAAGCTTCATTCAAAAATTGACTTTATTCATTGAAATGGTCACCCTGTCGTTATAAGGGGTTTCCGTCAGAAAATGCTTTTTGAGTGTACACCTTACATAGAAGGCTAAAAAATTAAGATAGTTTTAAGTCGATCCCAGCTTTGCGATTTGAGAACATAATAAAAAAAGAAAACAATAAATTCCAAAATTGACAAAATTTGGATAGGGCTCGTGGGCAGACCCTTATCCCAAACTCCTCCGGATTTACATTAAGATTTCTTTTGAAAACATTCAAAAAATTATAAATCACAGAACAAAAAACTAATTTTATCACTGAATAAATATTGCCACCTTTTTGGAAAAAAACCCAAAAAATTTAAATTTTTTTTAAAGTTCCATCTTTAGATTAATATAACATTTTAACGGTTTCGTATAATTATATGATTCTTGCAAGAATGTTATATAGAATTTTGTTGAAAATCTGCCAAGTATTTTAAAAAAATTTTAGGGGTAATATTAAGCCCGTCAAGTTAAAAACTAAAAAAACATGAGGCAAAAAATTAGGTAAAAATTTATTTCGACCCGAATATCTCTTAAACTAAAGGAGATAACTTAGACATTTTGATTTACAAGGACTATCTATATTTAAAATTTCTTTTCTGTCATATCATAAATTAATTTTTGGCGATTTTTTTAAAAAATGCCATACCCGAGATGGGCAACTTTGGAGATCCACCCACTTTCCCCCTGACCGGCTAGGGGTCTGTACTCCTCCAAATCAACTCGAAAGCACCTCAGCTCTGACCGTGTGAAATTTTATTGAGATACCTCGAACGGTTCTTTAGTTACTGAATTATTTCCAAAAAAAAAAGCGTTTTGGAACCACTGTGCTGTGGTGAAGGGTATAATAATTTGAAATATATGGTTTCCATTAAACATTGAAAATATAATAAATTTTATTTAAATATCTCAGTAAATTTAGATAATACGCGTAATTTTTACACATAAACACATAAATTACACATAAAATTCTAATTTGTATATGTTCAACTTGAAATCTCTAAAAAATGGCCCATATACTTTATGAAGACTTAATTGATTATTTCGACATGTTATACTCAAATGATACCCCATATTTTTTGATAAAGGTATTACATTATCGAAGTATCATGTGATGCGGTCCGTGTTTGTTTTATAATTTGGTTCTTAGTAATCACAAATTAATATTATTTTAAGTAAAATTAAGTAAAGTTATTTACCATACACTTTTTCTAAATAAAAATACAATTAATTTAATTGTATATTAAATGAATGAATACGCTTAATTCTCACTTATATTAATTCAATATTACAGTTTTTTCTAAACACATACTTGTTTAACATTTGTATATTGTCTAACATTTGTCTATCACCTAACATTTTATTATCATAAACTTGTTAAACAATGTATTCTATAATTTAAAAAAATTTTACGCAACTAAGTACATTAATGTAAAACATATAAGTAAAAATATATAATATACATATGTGTATTTCCTTCAGACGTTTATTCATACTCTTGTATAATATAAATTTAGCTATTGTCATTTGTTGTTCAACTCATATGTATTTTGTACTTGCAATAAATTCTTTGTAATACTTGAAAATTTAAAAAGTGTTTTTTTTTTATTCCATTCCTTTCCATTTAATTTTTAGGTTAGTGTTGTTTGTAACATGTTTTCGTAAAGTACCTTTTAAGCATTTAATTCAAAGTAATCTGTATAAACATGTACAAACACTGAGTAAGTGAGTATTTGTTTGCTTTAAACAAACATATTAGGGTTGTTAAAAAAATATATTTTGTGAATAAATGGATATTTAAACTTTTCAAGAAAAATAATATACATATTGAATTTATTATGTTAACTAATTAAGTCATCAATAAAACAAATCAGTATCAGGAACCTGAACAAATTCCTTTATAAGTACTTTATTAGGTTAATAAATACGATTGGATTCGTGTTGTTAAAAGTAAAACATTTTACATGGCACTAAAATTTCTGAATGACCCTAATTTATGTAGGTTTGAGTCATCCCTATTCATGTAGATTTTTTTTTTTTTTTTTTAGCTAAACGGCACAAAAAGTATTATATGTAGTACTTAAAAAAAACAGTGTTATTTATCATTTTCTTTAAAATGGCAGCAAGCTTTTTGTGTCTGATAAAAATACATTAAATAAACATACAAAACGATTTAATTTTCTATTATCATAAACACTTTATTATAGTACTTTTTTTACATTACATAAACATCTACTCAACAAATATTTGATTATATTTATTTATGAGTATATTTATAAATTATAAATAATATATTTAAATGGAAATATATGTAGAAGAAAGGAAATAAAAACACTTATTTTGAAGAAACATATCAATAATTTAAAAAGACTTTACATACTTCTTAACATTAAAATGATTACAAATATCAATATTTATATGGCGTAGATAATGTAAAAAAGTTTTTGCAAAAAAACGCATTTTGTTTTTTCAAATGTTTTTGCAAAATAAATAATGCAAACAAAATATTTAATTCGTAACATTTTATTTCATTTATTCTTAAAATTACATTTTTTAACAAATAGTTTATAGAAATTGCAATACCTGCGCAAATTTTTTGTCACAAAGTGACTAAAAAGTTGCTTCCTGAAATAACTATAATATTTTCTATAACGTGGTATCCTGCAGGTTTTATGTCGAAAAATAGTTATATTCCTACTAAGTACTAAATTAAATTTATTACACATAAAATTATGACGTATGAATAATATTAAATGTTATCACGTAAGTATATAAATATTGATCATACGCTTACAAATCATGCTGCATAGAATCAGTGTTGCCAGAAGGTGAAAAAAGAGGCGTAATTAAACATTAAAAAATTTTAGAAAAGATAAAATATTCCAAAAATAAATAAAATTCATTTAAAAACATTCTTTCTTATTTCTGTTGCCAGCAAAATGGCCTACTGAAAAATCGCCCATATATTGAAATGAAACTGGAATTTCCGAGCGGCTGGTCCGATTTCAGTTAATTTTATATAGTGATATTAGAGACAGGCGCGGATCCAGCCGAAGTATTTATTAAATGACCTTCCTGTTTTGCCGCAACTGCAAAAAGCTTGTTATACCAGGAATTTCGTAAGAAATTTTTTCTGCGTTTGGGTTCTAAACTTATCTTTAACATTGCCTCAATCATTAACAATAAAATGTTTTGACACAGAAGCTGCAAAAATTCTGTCAGCACATACGTTTTTTCGTCAATTATTCAACTTGAGTATTTTTGTAACAAATTTGGTTTTAATTTCCGTTTCCTATTCTTGGCTTCTAAATTTTTTGCAGCATTGCTGTTTGGAATTTTTTTTGGACCTTTCATGTTATTAACTCTGCATTAGCTTTAAATTTTCGCACCAAATAGTCAAATCACTGTGGTAACTGGGCTGCTTTTCTACCAGATGTGTTTGGAGTTCCATTCAATATGCTTTAAATTTTCTGGCCTTCCCAATATCATGTGGACCTCTTTCCGAACCAGGTTTCATAGCAATGGCCAGATTCTCCTGATACTGTTTAATAACATTAGAAACAGTTTGACGGCAGAAATTTAATTGGCCAAGACCTCTTTGGATTTTTTTTAAACTTTTTAATAATTTGTAGGAGGTAAATCTTTTTCGTCACTCATTTTGATGAAAATCACGACAAATCAACTTGGTTGTTATTAAAACTATTAACTGATGAATTTTTCCATGATAACTAGATCAAAAAAAAATTTTTATATTGATTTCAAAAAAGTTATGAGGCAAAACGTGTGTTAAGGTTTTTTCGATCCCACTCCTTATATAATTTTTGAAATTTTAAATTTTAGCCATTTATTTCTTTTTCGCCAAACTCGTTATTTTACTACATTATTTCATTTTATTTATTTATTTTTTGTTGTTTTAATTACAAAGAAAAATGCACAATCACAAATTTTTAAATACAAATTTTTCAGGGAATATTGAATGAATTTTTTTTTTTACTAAGCTGTATTTTTATTTTCGTATTATCCTCTGAATAAGTTAAAATAAAATAATTTGAATAAAAAATGCATCACCAAGAAAACATAAAAGGTTAATCTATGTAAATCTAGATAGGATGTCAAGCACATTGAACTAACTATCTCTTCGTTATATGATAAATTAAAAACTTTTTTAAATTTGCTCCTCTCACCAAAATGATTATATCATTTACTTAAAAACTGTAAAAAATCAAAAATAGAAAATTTTTAGATATTTTGAAGAAATTTTTACTAAAGACCTTGTAGCTCTCAAAATTTTAAGTAAATTTTATATTTTTTTCTTTTTTCAAATAAATTCTACAGTTTTTGCTAATAAAAAAAAAATTAAATCTTCCTATATTAACAACAAAAAGTCCAAAAACAATTCTGGAAAGCAAGAAAAAAAAAAAATTTTTTTTACTAATATAAGCGGATTAACATTTAAAATGGGTATTCGATAAAACTTACAGATAGTTTATTGGGAAATTACACTAATAGTATTATTATTTTGCCATCGTCCTCTAGGAAAATGGTTGGTATTTTCTTGGGAAAATTTTAAATTTTTAATGGTTTTTAGTTACATTTTTTAACGCAAAATTATGCATATCTTCAATTAACATTTTTTTTAAATTTTTTCTTGAGAAATTAAAATTTTTAAACTTTTATCATTTTATTTATAAATTAAATCTGTATTTTCTTCTTTTTCATATGTACAATATTAACCCCCTGTTTTTATAAGACGAACGAAAAATTTGTCTCGTTACATTTTGACGAGCCAAATTTTTCGTTCGTTTTATAAAAACAGGGGATAAATCTAGGAAAAATATTATATTTTGTATAAAAATCTGGGAAAAAAAGTAATGTTATTTATTAAACAATTTTTAATTTTTATGATTTTTTTTTTCTGTGTTGCTACTTAAATGCTTTTGTTCATTTTAGATGTTATTTTCGTGCAAAGATTTGAATAGATTCAATTTATAAAATAAAAAATATTTTTCATGAAGTCGAAATTTTTAAATAACATTAAAACATTTGTTAGTGTAATTTCAGCTTGACTGATAAAACTAGCACTTAGACAATATAATATAAATTTTTACGGCCGTATGCAAAAAAAAAAACTTGAAACAGCTTTACACAGTATTGTTAAGCAAAACTCATTAAAACTGTATTAAAAAACGTTTATTAACTAAAATATAACAAATGTTATATAAATATTTTAAAGTAAGTATGAACTTACATTAAACTTACTACATGTGGCATTATGATTAAATTCCTTTTTTTCTAGGTGTTTTGCAAAAAATACTCGCCCTATTCTAGTCGTCTATATCTTCCTTCTTCTTTAGACCGTTATATTTATTCATCATAGGTTCGATTTGTCTATCCCAGACAAATATTTAGAGAAAAAATCTAAAAAATTCACATAACATCATATAAAAAATAATAAAAATGTAAAAAATGTTTTAGTGATGTACGTTCAATCAAAACAAATAAAATAAACTCGTTGTTCGAATACTTTTTTTATTCGTTCCATAAAATTTGTCATATTTTTGCTTTTTAACTCCTATTATTTCTTTTATTTTTTGTATTTCTACTAAGATATAATAAAAATTGAAACAATATTTGAAAAAAAATTAATTTAATGTTTAAACAATAAAAAGCTTTTTTAAAAATTTTAATAACCGAATGTATTAATATTCGGTAGTTTACAACTTTAACTATAAAGAGGGGAAATAATACAAGTGTTGCCGTTATCCACGTTAAAAAAAAAAAAAAAAAAAAAAAAAAACCTTTGTGTTTTAAAACAATGTTTTTGCATAAGTTTTTTTTAACAAAAGTTTGTTAGCCTTTAATTATTGGGTAAGAAAAGTGTACTTGAAAGCAAAGTTAATAATATTTTCTGCATACGGCTGTTAATCGTTAGTAAAATTTAAGCTTGAATTTAATGAAATTCTTAATGAAATTCAAGAAAAACAAATGAAATACAAAACTATTTCCTATTAGGAGAATTGAAAAACGTTTTGGAAAAATTTATAAATATATTTGGGGGATTCACAAGGTGTGCTATCAAGTCACATTGTCATAATGTCATAGGATTTTACATTAGAAAAGCAATAACAATATTTTTTATCCCTTGAAATATTTTAGGACATATGACAATATGACGTGATAGCACACCTTGTGAATCTCCTAATTATGTAGTTATTTTTAACTCTTTTAAAAATTACTTCAAAATTTGCATTTCCTACATTTTTTATTAAGCAAGTGGCAATTTTTAAAACCCATTTATTTACTTTAAAATTTTCGAAGGAAAAATAAGATGAATACCTTAGCCGTTCTTAGTCTATATTGACGATAAATTTATTCTACCTTCTTTTATTTTGGATAAAGTAATTTTTATTTTTTCCTTTTCCAATTGTAAATTTTTAATTTTCTTAGTTCAAAAATTCATTTTAGGGGGGGGGGGGGGGTTTGATTTCCCATTCCCCCGTGGATCCGCGCCGGATTAGAGGTGTAGACATGTTTAACTTTTAAGCTTGGATTATGTAGACCTACCGGGGCAGGCCGGGAGGATCCCAACTTGAACACCACTGGTATGAAAATTTTTAAAAGCAATGCTGATTCTTTAAAATACCGAAAAAAGATTGTTTTGAGATTTTGTACATATTATTAATTTTTAATTTTGTAATAAAATTTTTTGTTAGTGAATATTTTTAAATAAAATTGTACAGCTGATTTTCTGATGCTTTATTCTAGATTTTTCTTACTTTTTTAACAAAAAGTCTGCAAATTCCCAAAAACTTAAAAAAAAAACCAAAAAAGTATTTTTCTTTTTTGCTATAGCTTCCGAACCGATATCGGAGAGAAAAAATTTCTAAAAAAACATATTCTGCTATTTTAAAAAAAAGATAGATACTGTACATGTAACTTAAGAAAATCATTTTATACTTAACTAAACAAAAAAAAAAAAAAAAAAAAAAAAAACGTTACAAAATTAAAAAAAAAAAAAAAAAACGACTTTTTGTCAAAACTAAAATTTATATAACTTTTGATTCTGTAAAGATTTTTACAAATATTTTGTTGTTGTTCATAAATTAAATATTATTTTTAAAAAATCTGGTGAAATTTGGACCAAACAATAAATCTTTACTTAGGTAGGTAAAAAAAAAATTAGGATATGCATATAAATCATATCGAGTTTTTGTGCAAATAAATACATAAAAAAATATATAATTCTGTAAAAATAAAATTAATAAGAGTATTTTTAAGGAAATTTTAGGAATCAAGCCTGGAAGTTTAAGCAAAAAATATGAATCCATATCAAAATAGAAAGACTAAAATAACCTTAAAAAGGTAAGGTGGCAACACTGCAGAGAACGTATATTTCCAATTAAAAATAATATTTTTGCAATATATTTCTAAAGATTCTATGATTCTCAGTGGTCAACATTGCGTTATTATTATCCATGCATTTTTTTTAGGGCTTTTATAGTGTTAAAGCTGCTATTTTCAGCAAAAACTTTTTAGCGTATGACTCCTCACATACTCTCGTAATAATTCAAGTTTATGAATAGATTGCCACATGTCCTATTAGAGAATTTTTTTTCGCAAACAAATTTTTTTGTTAACCTTTAATTTTTGATGAGGCGATATCTTGCTGAAATTTATGGACCAAGCTCCACTAATCCTTTTAATAAGAAAAGGTACGTTTTTCATAATTTTCCGTACTTATAAAACTTTTAGTAATATTTTATTGTAACCATTCGCATAATATTATATGACAAATCCTTCGAGAAATTTGGTAAGTAACAGATTTTCTCACCCCGCAGTTTATTTTTTATCAATTCACAAAACTACCATCTAAATTAAATATTTTCTTGTCACTAAAACAACTTCCTCCAATTTTGGGCCCAAAATTTTTGATTTTCGGCCAACGGCAGCCTTGGTGCTTTGTGAGAGGACAAAGATTTAAATTTTATTATTCCATTTTGCATACTTTATGTTGGCATATGATTTTTAAATGTATGAATACGACTCAATGATACTACCAGTTTAAAAATAGTTCGTATTTGGCGAGACGGTAGACATTTTTAGTGGTAATTCTTTTTATTTCCATAATAACCCTATTCAAAATTCTAGATTTCTTTTTTCAATTTCTTCGTAATTGTTTGGACACATATATATGATAACTGTTATTTCAGCTTAGTTTTTAGATATTTGACAAAAAATCCAGCAACTTTCTTTGCATGCTGCCAACCTGGCGGACTGTTAATAAATTCAATAGCTTGAACCGGACATTTCGTTATTTAATGTTACATTGATACAATGAAACATTTTAAATCTTACATGGTTCAATTACTAAGGAAAAATAAATCCCCAAAAGTATTATTTTAATTAAATTTTAACTAATGCAACATAATTATTATCAATTTTTTTATGCTTAGGTTATTTCGTTTGAAGTTCTTAAAGAAGTGTATATTTTTCAAATAAGCTATATAAAATATACCATTTTCCATAAACCCCTTAACGCACTTAGATTGTAATTCGTATTTTTATTAAATTTATAGGTATCAAAATATATAAACTTTTACACTGTATGCTTAGGTTTTTTCGTGCACTGTAGTAACTTTAAAAAAATAGTTTAACAAATAACAGTTTTAAATATTTTTCAGTAAGCTTTTGTTAATTTTTTATTACTATTTATTTTTTATTTTCGATAGAAGCTCAGCTATGCATACATATGCATACTATTAATAAATTAATTTTATTTTATCTTTTCAAGTCTCGTTTTTCCGTTTGTCTTATTGGTAGACATATTAATCGTAATTTAATTATTATCTGGTACATAAATCATCATTAATTAAATTTTATTTTATAAAAAAAAAAAAAAAAGTTATCCATTGAATATAAATAAAGCCATATTATAATATCATTGAATAAAAATCCTGGCAATTAAGTATTAAGTAATTATAGCACTATACATTTGATTAACAGTGTAAACATGGTTAAATACATGATATTACAGGTCGTTTATATTGTAATCAGAGAACGATAATAAAACAGAACAAATAGTAACACAAAGTTCAATGAAGTTTATGCGTATGAGTAATATATAATTTGAATCATAACAAGTATACGTCTACTTATGCTTATCATGAATTCCAGGAGAAATAGATGATATGATGAAAAATTACGATATTTTAGTGTGTGGTCAATGATTTTATTGAAAGTAGGCAGATATTTACGCTAGGAAAAAAGATAGATATCGCAATATTTTTTCTTCTAAATTTTAAAAAACTAATGATTTTATTCCAGATTTTTATACCCTACACCACCATAGGTGGTTGGTTTGTGCTGATGTTTGTAACGCATAGAAAAAGTTATCCAATACCAACCTTAAAGTATACCAATCGACTCAGAATCACTTTTCAAATCGATCTAACGATGTCCGTCCGTCTGGCTGACTGGCTGTCCATGTAAACCTTGTGCACAAAGTACAGGACGCAATTTTGAAGATATTTCAATGAAATTTGGCACGTGGGACTTTTATGATAAAAGGATGAAGCCTATTGAAATTGGTTGTGATCGGTCCATTATTTCACCTACCCCCATACAAATGTCCCCCCAGAATAGAGTTTCAACATTCAAAAATGCCTTAAAAATAAGTATATTAATTTTTTTAACTATTTCAGTTTCCCCATACAATGAAATTTTTTATTCATTATTGTTTTTTTTTTTTTTTTTTTTTTAATTTCTTCTCGTTTTTCTAATACTTGTAAACACCACCATATATTTTTAAATTGAAAGAATTGCACACAACGCAAAACAAGACAAAAACTTCTGACAGTGTCAACATATAAATTTACTATCATGAAACGTAAATACTCCGCAATGCATCTACGTAAAAGTGTCCTCTCAATTCGTCTAGCAATGCTTTAAACACATAAAAATCAGTACTCAGATGTCCGAATTTATTTATTAAAATAACGGTTAATTGCGCTTTTCTAAGCTTAAAACTCAGTTAGTTAAAAATAAAGAATTTGTAAGAAATTACTTATGCATTGGCATATTTTTAAGTGTATTTTTTCTTGTAGAATTTTCTTTGTTAAAATTTTGAAAAAAGATAGAGGAATATAATTTTAAAAATGTTCTAACATATCAGATATACCGAAAAAAAATTTTAAAACATATTCTAAAATCTTTAGTTCTAGAACTAGTGTAATCAAAACCACTTCAGATTTTTTAATGACACCCTAAGAACTAGCAGTGCTGCAACCAATTCAGACAATCATGGAATAAGAACCTCTTGTGATCCTTAATTGATTTTGAGAACTAGTGCCTAAGAACTTCTACCAACCATTGAATGTGACATACAAAGTAATAATAAAAAAATTGAGGTCGTTCAAAGAGCAAAAAACCTTGGAATTATTTTCAACAACTTCTTAACTTGGACAAGCCACGTGGACACACTTGTTTCTCAAACTTATTTAAAGCTACGTACTCTTTGGATAACACAATACTACACACCAATCAGAATCCGACTATTACTTGCAAAAGCTTACCTCATACCAGGTCTACTTTATGGCTGCGAATTGTTCTGCAATTGTGACTTAAACAGCAAAAGAAAACTAAATATACTATTTAATAACATTGTAAGGTATATCTTTGGTTTGAAAAGGCGTGATAGAATATCATCGTTTTCAAAAACACTCTATGGTGTTTCTTTTGAAAATCTTCTCAATATAAGAGTCTTAATGTTTCTTCACAAAATCATTTACACCACAAAACCCAATTATATGTTTAACATGTTATAGTTTGCACGATCTATTGTATTCTTAATGTTTTTTTTTTCTTAACTTACATACTTCTATTTATAATTTTTATATACATTTTTTTTTAAATCAATGTTCTAATTTTTTTATATCAATTAATTTTTATAATTTATTTTATTTAACTTGTGGCATTTTTTCTTATTTAAAATTTCTACATTGTAATTTATAAGATTCAATCTTGTTGTGTATGAAAAAACAATAAATTTCAAATAAAATAAATACATACATACAAAAAACTAGTTATAAATGACTTCTACACACTGTTGCCAGATTTAACGATTTATCATCATTTTGACGATTTTTGGGTCTAAAAATGGCCTGTTGACGATTTGACGATTTTTCTAAAAGTAAATTCAGAACTATTTTTAAATTTTTATATATTTTATTTTTTAAAAGTAAATTAGTTGGAAAAAAATATTAACAATTAAAATCTTCTTAAATCTGTTAATGTAAATGGTTCATTCATTAGAAAGGATAATATTCGAATCAATTATGTATGCTTTCATTAAGTTTATAAACTCTACAAATGGTCAAAATACTTAAATAGCCGAACTAAGAATCCAGAAATTTTTGATGAACTCAAATTTATTTTGGTTTGAAAGTCTTACAAAATTATATCGATTTCCGCGATAGTTCATTTACGAAATTTCTTTATAACGCTATCCTAAGGACTGCCCACGAATAAATCCGTGCATGCTCTTGGGTTTATAACTATTAATGTGGTGAAATATTAATAATTCTGTTAACTGGTTTGTATTTGTCATTATGCTCACTAGCCATGTGCTAAGTTTCATGGTAATAGCGAAATTGGTTTTTCTTAAAATATAAGTTTAACAAAAACACATAATTACAATTTTTCATAAAATCTTGCATTGGTCATATAAAATAATTGGAAGGAAGACTGTTGTGCCGCAAAATACAGTTTCTTGGGTCATAATATTATACAAAGAAGTCATGATCACTGAATGGTAACCTGGTAATGAAAGACAAATAATATCTTCAGGCTGTAGGACTCAGGCAAAATGGGAAGGATTTTGAGTCTTTATCAGAAAATTTTAAAGGACCTAGCCTGAAGACTTATAAAGTAAAAAAAATCCTAATAGAAACGCAAGCAAGAATTTGGAGGTAAAAAATAACATAACGAATTTTTTCAGAAATTTTATTTCTGTATAGTAGAAGATGAAACGATCGCATAGGGTAACTTTTTCCAACTTCCTAGCCAGGAATTCTATGTCGCAGATGCTAGAGCGATTATGACAAAAAAAAATTAGTGTATTAAAGAAAATAAAATTACTAAGAAAGTTTTTGATTTGGGAAATCACATGCATACGCAGGAATGAAGCACTTTATTCTTAAAAAATGGTGGCATTAACACAGAAATATGCGTGAATGAGTGCCTTTGGAAAAGACTTTTCCCTTTTCTAATAAAATTCAGTGCATCCGCTGTTTTCTGGCCTGTTTCCGCTTTTTTTCATTACAACAACAAAACAATAAATTGTCCGAAACTCTGTGCAATTGAAAGATATTGGACTCTAGTAAAAAAATAATTTAAAGGACATTAAAAGCCCAGTATAAAATGAAAATAAAAATAAGTGGACTTATTCGATCAAAAAAGTGACCGAAACACAATAAAACCTTCAATTAGAATAACTCCGGAAAAGAGCAGATATTTCCTTAACTAATTTATAATTTTATGTTTAGAACTTGAACATAACAGTCATTAATAAAAATATCACTTTAAAAAAATTCGCCTACTAGTTTAGTTTCTATAAGCAAATTTGCATGCACGGAATTTTTCGTATGCAATCCTTATTAATGAACCATTTTTTGAAATACGAGTTTTTATTTAACGCAAACTTGGCAAAACGCGTATAAACAATAGTGACAAACTTTGAATTAGGCGAATTACAGTATTGTATTGGAAAGAATTTATTGGAAAAATTTATTATTTAATGAAATAATTAATGGCTACAAAATGAAGAAGTGTAATTTGACGATTTCAAATAGTTTATTTGACGATTTTTTTCTCCAAATTTGACGATTTTTCACCAAATTTATCTGGCAACTATGCTTCTACATCAACTTTCTAAACAAATTACTGGTTCCGAAATGACTTCCTAGAACTCTATATTTTTATTTTTTATAGAACTAATTAGCAATGTAATTAAATGCCCGAATTTTTCCTCATTAAAATTAAAACAGTTGCTTTCTTTTTATGGTATAAAGTGTGTGTGGGACAAATATACACCAAATTGCTAGACCAATCAATGGTCATTTCATATTTGGTGTCTCATGATATTCATGAAGTATATTTAGTTTCCTATTCCTATAAATATGTATATATTTATATACATATACAAATATTTATTATAATTTTCAGACCAAATTATTTTCAGCCATCTGTCATATTAAGTATGGTCTTTTAATTTTCTAAATTATTTACTTCCTAGTTTTTTTGTTTGTTTTTTTTTTTTTTTTTGGTTTGAAAAAGTTTATTGATTCTTTATTTAGTTTCTTTTCAAAACTACCGCAGTTATACTTTAAGAATATTGTATTTTGGGCATAAAAAAAATAAACAAAATAAAGACTAAGTTAAACTAGAAGAACCTGAAATTAAAAAGTAAGAAAATAAAGAATTAAAATCACTTAGTAAAATAGGTATCAACAAACTGTAAGAAAATCTCCTACAGTGATACATATAAGACTTGTTATATTTTTTAGGAAAATTAGTGCAGAACTTGACTTTTCCATGTAAGTTTATAGTAGGATTCTAGAATCCACACAAATACCGTAGCCAAAAATATTAACCTAATACATAGACAAATATATTAAGTTATCTAGTACATTACTATAATGATGTTTTCTTTCCTTTCTTTAACTTATTTTCTTTTTTCAAATTTATATTCATCCTTCCTTCATTACAAAAAGTATTTTGTTTGCTTTGGGTTGGTGTCATTTAGCATACTATACTAATACCTTTACAAAGAACTAATAAAAAAAGGCGACAAAAACATTTATATTATCTTTTTTTCGTCAACTGGAAAGTTGTCTTAAAAAAAATCATTAAAGCAACAAATTAATTAAGAAATTAAGGTAAAATCCTAAATGTTTTAAATCTGTTGATAAAAGGTTCACTAAACCAATTTAACTTTGATTTTAATTATATAAAAAGGATTTGGAAAATACAACGAAAATAACATTAAATTACGTTTAAAGTAAAAATCGTAAAAGAAATTTTAATTATATTAAAATTTTTGAACGACAATTGAAGTGATAAAGATTATGGGAGATTATAATTAATAATTATTATAAATATGTACATTAGGGATGTAACCAAATTTTGGCCCTAGCACTACGCGATTCCGAATGTTGTGTTATGTACGAAAACAATTTTTACGGGTTATTTTTGAATAAAAACTTCACCCATAAAAATGATTTTTTTAAATCTCCCCAAAAAAAGCACATTTATTTTAAATAAAAAATTTTAAATAATTTATTAATAAAGTAAAATAGTAAAGTGAAAAATGTTGTTTTTAATTATTAAAAGACATAAACTTAAAATTTAACGTGTAAATTGTTTTGCATAATGGATAAATGTTCTGTCCTATTTTAATACCGCGTTGTGTGCATATGTTACTTCGCTGTTACATTGGGATTATTGATTTCCAAACTTTACCGCGTTTTGTGGGTGAACTTTTTTGACAACCGCGAAAAAGTAATACTATTTTTTTAAATAATTTTTGATGGCCTATTAGACTATGCTAGGGATATTTTGATATTTGCAAAAAATATGAAAAAGTTATAGCCATAATGCACATATGTATGTAATATTTTTTCGTCCTCCTTTAAAAAAAAATGTGGACTAGATGGAATTCCGCACGCTAAACTCGAGCTTGTCGTCAGTTTTTGCTCATCGGGTAGAGACCTTTTTATGGACATGTCTAATATTGCGTCCTAAATAAGCCGATTACTCGAGTATATTTCACTATAAGTCGAGAACGGTATGCACGATTTATAAAAAATAATACACCAAAATATGTGGAATAAAATTGGCTTTAAGTTGTTACTAACAAATTTTTTGTACTAACAAATTTTTTATACGCTCAATAGTTTAGGAGAAATTTCGAAATAAGTGTATGAAAAAAATTTTTTCATGCTAAATTCCAGATTTTTTTTTTTTTTTACTAAAACTTCTTTTTAAAAGTGAAAACATCAAAAATGTTTCAGTTTATCATCTTTACCTCAAAGCTGGCAAAACCACGAGCCAATATCATAAACATTGATGCACAAATCTTAACTGTATTCACAGTTAAGTTACACTAGTGGGTAAAAAAAAAAAAATGTTTGTCTTAAATAAAAAAAAACAAATAGATGGATAAGATGGAATTTAACGTGTCACTTTTAATTACTATTTTATTTTTTGGGCATGACTACTATGACCCCGCCTTTAGGTAGTCACACTCTTATAACTCGAGAACGGTTTGTCTTATTATGATAAATTAAACTCCAATATATATCGACTCCAATATATATCTTTTTGAGCTGAATTTACGTAATTTTTTCCAGTTAATATTTCCGTATTTATTCGGTAATTAGTAGCGAAAAATTAAGTTTCTTTTCTTTGAAAAATGGTGAAAATTGTTATCCATAACTCTGAAATTCTTGAGCGAATAAAAAATATTGTTCACATACCCTGAAGACAATTTTTGTATGCATCTTTTGGTGTATCATTTATCAAAATCGTGTAAATGGTTCTTGAGTTATAGTCTAAATTTGACAAACCATTCTCGAATTATGTAGTGTGACCGCTGAATAAGGTGATGATATTAGCCATGCTCATAAAAAAAAGAAGAACGTGATAGAAAAGAAGTGAATGCAGATTCTTGTTTAACTCGTCAAAATCCACCTAGTACATCTATTTTTGTTTCAAGAAAAAATATTAAAAAAAAAAAATGTTGCCCGTCACTGTATTTCTACTCTATTGAATGTAACATGGGTATTTTTACTTAACTGTGAATAAAATCAAGATTTGTGCATCAATTTTAAGACACATACATTATTTTATTCGCAGCATTACCAGCATTAAGATAAAGATGATAAACTGAAACATTTTTGAAATTCTCATTTATTAAAGGAAATTTTAGTAACAAAAAAATATAAAATTTTGCATGAAAAAGATTTTTTTTTTTTTTTTTTTTTTTTTTGACACTTATTTCAAAATAACATCGAAACTATTGAGCACATAAAAAAATTTAACTTTTATAGATATTTTTAGTATGCATCTTTTGCTATATCAGTTATGTCAATCGTACACACCGTTCTTGAGTTATGAGGAAATATACTAGAGTAATGGCCTTGCTATGGGAGAAATATTAGACACGCCCATAAAAAAAATCCAGACCTGATAGAAAAAAACTGAAAGCAGATTCGTGTTTAGCACATTAAAATGCATCAAGTTCAACTATTCGTCTTTGGTTGATGATTTTTTTGTCGACCAGTGTAATCGTTCGTATGATTAACAAATTTTTGTACTGTACAATATACATAACACATAACTTTGGTGCAGAGAATGGTTCAAAATATACAGTAGTATATACTGTAATGTATCCTATAGTTCATACTTTAGTGTAGACTATTTAGACCATAGTGCCATATTTAGTCCAGATTATTATGTAGGCTTCATTCCAGTTTTAGTATACACTTCAGCCGAAATTAGTATGCAGATTAAATAAAGTCTAGACTTTAGTCAAATTGTACTGTAGACCAGATTATATTGTATACTGTTGTCTAAACTAAAAACTTTACCATAATCTGCTCTATAGTCTACAATATTGCCTGGAATATACATAGTTAACAGTGATTTGATTTATTTTTAATGAGGAAGTTGGAAATATTGTTAACACATTTGAATAACAAACTTATAAACTAGTTTAGCCATCTAATATAAAAATTAATGTGTGTTTGTTTGTATGTATGTATGTATGTATGTATGTATGTATGTATGTATGTATGTATGTATGTATGTATGTATGTATGTATGTATGTATGTATGTATGTATGTATGTATGTATGTATGTATGTATGTATGTATGTATGTATGTATGTATGTATGTATGTATGTATGTATGTATGTATGTATGTATGTATGTATGTATGTATGTATGTATGTATGTATGTATGTATGTATGTATGTATGTATGTATGTATGTATGTATGTATGTATGTATGTATGTATGTATGTATGTATGTATGTATGTATGTATGTATGTATGTATGTATGTATGTATGTATGTATGTATGTATGTATGTATGTATGTATGTATGTATGTATGTATGTATGTATGTATGTATGTTTGTTTGTTTGAAGTCTAAAGCCGCCTAAACGGCTAAACCGATTTTCTTGAATTTTTCACAGTGTATTCCTATATGCCTGGAAGGAAAAATAGGCTACTTTTTATTTTGAAATTCCATGTGGGCCACGCCCACTTACTAAATAACCATTAAAAGTAGTATATCTCGGAAATTGGTAATACTAGAGTCCTCCAATTTTGCACGAACAACTTTGACACCTATATAAACATTCTGGAAAAAAATAGGCGAACGCCTAATATTGCTTGCCAATACCAAATGCCGTAAATTTAGGAAACTATAACAGTTACATTTCCCAAATTTTGTACAATAAACTTAATTGTCAATGTGAACATTTTGTGCAAAAATGGGCGGAAAAGAAATAGTGGGCGTGTCATCTCTCATATAAAGTTAATACCAAAATGTTTATATCTGGGACACTATAGAAGTTAGAGAACTCAAATTTTGTACGACTAGCATTAGCTTCAATATGAATATTTTAGACAAAAATTGGTACACTAGCAATAGTGGGCGTGGCATCTCCCATATAAAGAAAATATAAAATTATCATATCTGAGAAAATATAACAGTTAGAGTTCTAAAATTTTGTCGGAGCCACTTTGGTATCAATATTAATATTTAAGAAAAATATGGGCGTACTAGAAGTAGGGGGCATGGTACCTCCCATATGAATTAAATGCAAAAATTCGTATATCTGGGAAACTATTGGAGTTGGAATGCTCAAATTTTGCACAAAGAATTTTGACATCCATGAAAACATTTGTCTTATAAATTAGCGGATTATGGGGGTATGGTCCCTCCCATACCCCCATAATCCCAAAAATAAGAATTATTTAATAAGAAAAATGTTATATGTTAAATGCTTATATTTTATTACAATAAGGTCAAGTATGAAAACTATATATATTGTACATCAAAAGAATTTATAGTAAGAACTAATTTTTAAGAAAAATGTTATATTTTAATTACTAAATAAATATATTTTTTTAATCCTTTAATTACTATGTATTTCATTTCGGGGGGTGGTGAAGCACACCGGGTATTAGCAGTTCTAAATAAAACTTAATTATGCAGTAGTCATTTCTTTCAACGAATACATAATTTTTCAAATTAAAATTTTTGTTAAATTTACACGATTAACCAAAACTAACAATTTCTGGGTGGCTGACAACTTTACTTAGAAGTAAAACCACAAAAATATTGCTCTTTAAAGAAGTAATAGACACGTGTAGTACATAAAAAAAAGGAAAAAAATATACCAGGAACCGCACATGCAAACATGCAGAAATTAACAACATACAATTACATGCATTTGTATATGTACATATTCGCCCTTTCGCATTCGCCTTTTCATGTTACGAAGACAAAACTGTAATTTAATAAAAATGTACAATTTTCCAAGAAAACCTAATACCAACACACAGTGGTTCCAAAACGCTTTTTTTTTGGAAATAACTCAGTAACTAAAGAACCGTTAGATGTATCTCAATAAAGTTTCACATGGTCAGAGCTGAAGTGTCTTCGAGTTGATTTGGAGGAGAACAAACCCCTAGCGGGTCAGGGGGGAAGTAGGTAGCCCTCCAAAGTTGCCCATCTCGGGTAAGTCATTTTTTAAAAAAAATCGCCAAAAATTCATTTATGATATGACAGAAAAGAATTTTTATATATAGATAGTCCTTGTAAATCTCTACAAAAAATATGCTTACATGTGTAGGTTATCTCTTTTAGTTTAAGAGATATTCGGGTCGAAATAAATTTTTACCTCATTTCTAGACTCGTCTTTTTTCAGTTTTTTAAACTTGTCGGGCAAAATTTTGCCCCTAGAATTTTTCTAAAATGCTTGCCAGATTCCCTACAAAATTCTAAATAATATTACTGCAAGAATCATTTAATTATATGAATCCGTTAAAAAGTTATATTAATCAAAAATTGGAACTTTAAAAAACTTTTAAATTTTTTGGTTTTTTTCCAAAAAGGTGGCAATATTTATTCAATAAAATTAGTTTTTTGTTCTGGGCTTTATCATTTTTTTAATGTTTTTAAAAGAAATCTTAATGTAAATGCGTGTAAAGTAAATCCGGAGGAGTTAGGGACAAATGTCTGCCCACGAGCCCTATCCAAATTTAGTCAATTTTGGTATTTAGCTTTTATTTTTTTGTTAGCGGGAGAACGCTAGGGGTCTGTACTCCTCCAAATCAACTCGAAAACACCTCAGCTCTGACCATGTGAAATTTTATTGAGATACCTCTAACGGTTCTTTAGTTATTGAATTATTTCCAAAAAAAAAAGCGTTTTGGAACCACTGTGCAACATGAATTATGTATGTATTCTTCGTTTATTTTCTAGCTTCTGTTGTGACATTTGTTTTAGTACTAAATTGAAATTCCGTTACTGAAAACCAGTAAGAGTTGCGGCTTTTTATATTGTCTCCGAAACATATATGCTTCAATACTTGATTGTCACCGTAATAAATGCGAGAACACCCTCAAAAAATGTTTGTAACATTTTTACAGGGAAATGTGAAGTAATATTTTGTATGCCAAAAAAAAAAAAAAAAAAAATCGAACTCATTTCTACGTATAACTAAAACTCTGATTTGTCTGTCATGATTTTATGAAAGAGCTACTCACAAATAAAAATTACGACAAACTTTTGAAAATCAGATATGGCATAACGGATGAGAAAATCATAAAAAAAATATTTCCTGCGAAATAAATTATAGTAAATTAAAAATGCGAAATTATAAAACAAGTGTGCTTGTTTATATTATTAAAAAAAAAAAAATGGTGGGGTAATAAAGATAATATATATTGTGTATATTTGATTTTCTAAAATTTTATTTCTCCAATTTTAAAGGATGTTTTTTTTTTTTTTTTTTATTTTAATGACAGCTGCATTTGCTAGGACAACAAAACTTACTTACGCTTTGTTTTTTGCGTTTCTACGAAGTTGAAAAGGAATTTGTTCGCGCATAATAAGTAATAGTAAGTTTTATATAATGAAAAATAGTTTGTAAAACGAGATCGAGTTCTATATTTGGCTGGGCCGAATCTTTTACACCCTTCACCACTTTACCCACAAATAGTAAAATATGCGTCTTAAAGAATGCTTTCATATTTATAATAATCCATATTTTTTTCAGAGATTTCGATGTAGGAAAACCCCTCAAACGATGCGTCAAAATTTGCTTAATACGAGAATATTATTTAAAAAATTTTAAAAAATAGAGTTCAGTTCCCTACTAGCGATTGAAAAATCATGGGTCCCATACATTTAGGTAAAAAAAGTTTCGATTTTTTAATCGAAATGGGTATCAACAAATTAATAATTTTCTGCTGGTTATGGATTTAAGGCATTTTGATGAAAAATTTGTTGAAAAAATTTGGAAAATTATTTATCATCAGCAGCAATTACTACAATGCAAATTTTTAATTTTTAAGTCATAAAGGGAACTTAATTATAAAATTTGTATCCATTAAAAAAAAAAAAAAAAATAATAATAAAATATTTTTTATTTTTTGCATGATGTACTAAAATGACGGTTTATGAACTAAAATTTTTGCGAACATTTTTCAAAATATTTTTTTTATAATTGGCTAAAAATTACTAATTTTTTGATACCCATTTCAAGACAAAACTCAATACCAGTTTTTGGACGAAATGTTCTAGACCCGTGACTTTCAATCGCTGGTACGGAACTGAAGATCAATTTTAAAATTTTTTTTTAATATTTTTCACATATTAAGCTAATTTTTACGCATCGTTTAAGGTGTTTTCCTACAAAATTTTGGCCTACGGCACAGTCTAATGTACATATATACAAACAAACTGACTGCATACACAAAAAACAACAATAACACTGATAATCACTATAATACTATAAGGTCGTTCACGATAAGCTGGTTATAAGGTTATGTGATTACGTGATTATATAACAAGCGAAAAATTATATTCGGCCATGCCGAATCTTATATACACTCCACCACTGAGGCAGTATTTTTATCAGTTTTTATATAGGAAAAATTGTTCGGAAAGTGGTGTTTTCTAATTTACTTATTAATTTCTGGCGTCCATAATAGTGTAATGGTATGAACTTTTGTATTGTATATAAAATATTTTAACAAATTATTTTACAAAAATCTGTAAAAGGTGAAAAAAGAGAAAAATCTATGTTGCCTTTTTTCAAAAAGTTTATTATCTTGGTAAATGAAAGTATATTTTTCATAAAAGTAAACAAAAAAAGAAAACTAAATAGTAGTGAGCAAAATGAACGAAAATTTGGTTTCACAATAACCGTGTCAATTTTGCATAATTTTCAAAGAGTCCATAAAATTTTTGTATTAAATTTATTTTCAATGCTCCTCCGATTTAGTTATGTAAAATGAAAAAAAAAAACTAAGTTCACGCAGTAATCCAAGCAATTTCATAATTAAATGTGAATGTGCCTCGCGAAGAACTGACTTTTTGAAAAATTTTCGGTCTTGTTTTCCAAACTTTGATATTATCTACTACGTTGACTATTTCGGGCACACCAACGTGATATAGCACAAAATACGTACAATTACAACAAGTATCAATTCTCATCCCAAATTTTGTATTCGGTTAAGGGGCGCACAGACCACGCCCAAAAAACAAAAAAAAATTCAAGTCTGCACAACAACAAAGATGGTGCAGAATTTATGAACAAAGTCCGTTTACTATACTTATGATGGAATAAGATAAAAAGTACAAAAAATGCGCGAGCAAAAATTTATCAATTATTTCCGCAAATCTTTACTTACCTCAAATTTATATTAAATTATTTGATTATAAAGTCGTTTCTTTGATGATGTTGGGAAAACTAAATAACTAATCTAAAGCAAAGTATAATCATTTAACTATAAGAGTTTTCCTATGCATAATTTAGGGTGATTTATATAAAAGAAATTACTCTAACCGGCCATGAATTAAGCGTTTACTGTTAATTTATATCATTCTTGATCAAAAGTGCCCTCAAAAGTTTAGAAAAATTATATTTGAAAACTTTTATAAATACTAATCTTTAACGAAATGATACAAATTATGGATGTTTTTTAAATATAATAATTTAAATGAATTTAAAATAAACAAAATTCTCACATAACTTAGTATATTACAGTTTCATATTAACGATGAAAATTAAAAAAAATATCACCACATAATTATTAATGCCCAAAAAACTGTAATGAATTAGAAATTATATTCAATATGTATCAATACTTTGTTCAATGTGCTAAATAAAATTCAAACATTTTCAAAACAAATTCATAATTATGTAATTTATTCTAGCAACATTATATTTACATGTTAGCAAACTTTCAACAAACCTATTTTCATACCCTTCTCTACCGACGTGTATAGCTTGAAACACATCGAACTACTAACTAGTTTAGTATACTTATCAACATATATTGCTAAAAAGTAGCGAACATACCATGTTGTGGTATGATCGAATTTCACCACGATCAAACATCAAACCCAACATAGTTGTATACCTTTGTGTTTATCAACATTTATATTGAGGCGAACACACACACATGCACTCCATATAAAAATTATAACATGATGTTTAAAAAAAAAATTATGGCATTGAAATCATATAAACTGTTCATATTTTTGTCTATATCTTTTTTTCTACTGAACCGATTTAACTAATTTTTGGCAGTAATCTAAGGTGAACTTAGATAAACCTTTGTGCTAAATTTTATTTAAATTCGTTGGTGGCTTATTGAAATATTGTCAGTTAAAGTTTGATTTAGGGGTTTCTCCAGATTTTGGTATATAACTTTTTTTCCACTGAACCGATTTGGCTGGTTTGCAATCCCAAACAGCGTCTGGGAACAACAAATAACCTGAGTAATTTTCATTGGAATAGCTCAATCAGTTTAGACGTGAGCGTGTTTTCAACAGACGGACAGACGGACATTGCTTAATCGACTCAGAATTTCATATGGTCCAAGAATATATATACTTTATGGGGTCTTAAACGATTCTTTCTAGGTGTTACACACGGAACGACAAACTTAGTATACCCTCTTTTACCACTAGTGGTGGTGGAGGGTATAAAAATATTTGTAACAGATTTGTTCAAAAATGAATACCGAAGTTTATATAGAAGCCTCAGTTATTATTGATCTGATTTTTTAATTTCAACATTTTAAGAAAAGATTGTGAATTTGTGTAAAAAAAATTTCACCAGCTTCTATAGGGGCTTAGAAAATTCGAAAACAAATTCGGTTTTTGGAGGCCTTTTAGATTTTTTGGCGATATCTTTTTTGCTGATTTTATTAGCGTCGTTAAAAAAATTATTCCCTATAATCTGTTATATAAAACATATATATCCGATATATATATCTTAAAAGGATCTAGAACATATTAACTTTCTTGCTTTTCGATGAAAATTGTGGAAATTACAAACGGAATGATATAAGATTACACCTGTGGTGAAGGGTATAAAAAATCATGTAAAATGTATTATAGAAAGTTTCATGAGCTGCGACAATCACGTTCCAAATTAGAAACTCACATCGAAAAATTTCGAAGGAAATCACAAAGTTTTTTTCAGAAACTTCTAATCTGTTCGTGGAATTATTTGTACTGAAATATTTCTGCAAAAAATATTTAACAAGAATTCCTTAAGGAAACTCACTTAACTCATAGTAGTACAAACATGTACTTACATAAGTTCTAGGAATAATTATCACTTCGAGTTTAATATGAGTCTAATATGCCAAGTTTTTTAAATATTTAATACTAGCTCAAAGGTAAACAACTTAAGCACGTACCTTTTAAATGAAATCATTAAAAGCGACTTCAGAAAAAAAAAACTTAATGCTGATGAGATTTTTAACGCATGACAAAGTTTTCGTTTGCTAAGTTTTATGCATAAACGTCACAAAAGGCTTGTGTTTATAGCAACGAATTTATATAATTTTTCTACACTTTCTGGTCTTTATCGCTGTGCAACTGTAGATGGTGATTTAGTTTAAACTGTGATAACAAAATAAAAAAACGCGTACCCCTTATTCAGGTTATAATTGACTTGATGCTTAAGTTTTGCTTTACTAAAGTTGCCTTTAAACTATTTAGTTAAACAAGTGAAATATTTTAAGGCGTAAATTAACAAGATCAAAGAAGTTTCTAGGATGTAAACAATACTCAAATGAATGTAAACAACTGTTTTTTATATCTAGCTATGATAAGTATTTAGGATGTGTAATACTTCTTCATATAAAAAGAAGCAATATGGTACAAACTTTATTAACCCTGGAAGGGCTTTGTTAGTCGTTTCAACTAACAACAATGCTATTTTGAGTGATATTTCTTTATTCGTTGCATATTTTTTTTTTGAGAATTTTGGTATTTGGTATGTTACTTTGAGTGTTTCGGAAGTTAGTACTTTAAGCAACCTTGTTAGTCGAAACGACTAACGAAGCACTTAGTGTGACTTTTTGAACTTTTAGCGATAAAGTAGTTTAATAAATAAAGTAATGCAGTGTATTTAATATTTGTTCCTATAGTGTGAAATGTATTTTTGGAGGAAAATAAATGCAATATGACTTCCAGAAATAATTTTAGCAACACATAAGTATATTTTTTTTTGTCACATTATACAATGATGATGAGGAAGCTCTACTTCCTATATCAAATAGAAAAGGCATGCTGAAGACTGAATAGAGCCATAATATAAAGTGCTAACGATTACAGATTGTCTTCATCTTATGAGTTCTATAATAAAACCTAAGGACGCGATTAATAATTTCTGCGGTTAAAAAAACACTGAACTACTAAGAGATACTGTAAAAAAATGCAAAAAAATATCACAAATTTGAAATATGCACAGAATATGAAAAAACATTTGTTTTTAAACTCTTTTTAGTCAGAATAATTATAGGATACACACATTTAAAAAAACGTATGTTGCCTATTCCAAATTTTTTTCACAACTAACACAAAAAGTGCTTATGGAACACCACTTCTGAAAAAGTACAAATATTGAGGTCTTTTCAATTTTTGTTTAATATTTTGAAACAACGGAAAGTATTTAGGAATTTTTGCTTTATTTAAATTAATTCATCAACCAAAAACAAATTGTTTTATTTTTCATTTTAATGATACATCTTGAAATATTTTTAATAAAAGTTAGTGCTAGTCGTTTCGACTAACGAAGCCCTCAGAAGGGTAAAAATATCGAAGCCCTTCCAGGATTAATTATAGTTAAATTTTTTCTAGAATTCATTTACATTTACAGTTTTTGCAACAATAACTATTAATGCGTATTTAATTTTTTTATACTTACTGTAGCATAATATCTACTTCCCTCATGTAAATTCGACTTAAATTATCCTCATAAAGTAAAAGTGTTGGTTTAATTATACAATTGAACCAAAGTAGAATAAAATAGTTCGTTTTATTTCATTATTATTAGTAACACAATTTCAAATATTTTCAGCAAACAATATCTTTCCACAATTTAAACCTAATTTATATGTATTCACAATGTAGATTCTACATATGTAAATATAACATATAGGTAAATATCATTTTAAAAACCATCATGAGCTTTTGAACAGTTGGTGTTTATTTTGAATTTATTAAGATAAATAAATGTATAATAAAAATCTATGTACTTTTTAGTTTTAAGTACAAAAAATTGTCTCATTTATAGGTATGCAGAGATCGTAACTGTTACAATCTTAATCATAAAAGTCAGAGGATAAAATTATTTTTTGATTTTTATTTATTCGCTTATCAATTAAAGTTATTATTATATTTTTTCTTTTATTATTTTATTTTTTTTCTATAGGAAACGAACTTTATTTTTATAAGTATATATCAGATATTTGGCATTTGGTTTCAATGCTTTTTTACTCGCAAATTAAAAAATAAAAAAAAATTTAAACAAAAAATTTTCAACTAAGTTTAATGAAGTTAATTTTGACAAATAGCTAAGAAACAGCTGTAAAAAAATTATTAGATGTCCTTGAATTTCTATATTATTATTTAAGAGTTCATTGCTCTGAAAAGAGATTGAAAAGAAAGCAATTTGTAAACGGTTTTTTATTTTATTTAACAATTTAAGTGGCTTATTTATTTTTGTATTAAGTCTGTAATTTGTTGATGTTAAATTTGCAAGTCCTGAACAAACGTTATTTTCAAATTAGCAAAAAAATAAAAAGTCTCGAATATTATACTTAATAATAATCAATGAATTTAAAACTAGTTGATAAAGGAAAAATGTAGTATGCTACTCTTATGACAAAACATTAAGAATTTTGATTTGCTGAACACAGAAAAAAAAATATAATAATTTTTTCGCTCTTTTTCTCAGAAATTTTGGTACTTTTATAGATTTTTTTTTTTTTTTTTTTTTTTTTTGAAAGATGTTTTTTAAGGATTTTAAAAATATCTTTTTTGGAAAATTAAATCTTTATAATTTTTTACCTTTGAACTTCGAATGAAATCAACTTACTACATATCATTTTGAAGACAATATCTCCACCTTTAAAATGATTTTGAAATTATTTGGATATGAGTCTAAAATTTTATGATTTGAGAAACACTTCCAATTGGCAATATCTGTAGTGAATTTCATAAACACCGGAGATGTCAAGTCCGATTGCTGTCCGTTTTGACATGGAATCACTCAATATATTTGTATGAAATTCTGAAATTAACAACTGTTATTTTCGGTCCCTGGTATTATGTATAGCATACACAATTACCTGAAATTTATATGCAACAACAATGATTGACCGAAAAATATATATGTTTATTAAAGTATGATTAAAGTATGAATTTATTAACTGAAAATAAACCATATTTACTTTTCATTTACGTATATTGATTGTACACTAGAGTGACCCCTTTTTCAAGATTTCGATGTAGGAACACCCCTCAAACGATGCGTAAAAATTAGCTGAATATGGGAAAAATAAAAAAAAAAATTTTAGAATTGGTCTTCAGTTCCCTACCAGCGATTTTGAAATCATGGATCCCATACATTTTGGTAAAAAAAAGTTTCGATTTTTTAATCGAAATGGGTATCAAAAAATTCATGATTTTATGCTGGTTATGGAAAAAATATTTTAAAAAATTTTTCCATTGGGATTTTCGTTTGCTAGAAGACTTTTTAAGGTATTTTGATGAATTTTTTTTTTTTTTAAATATGGAAAATTACATATTATCAACACTTCTTACTACAATGCAATTTTTTAAAATTTAGCATTAAAAGGAACAAAATTATAAAAATCTTATCTATTTTTTTAAGAAAAATATTGAAATTTTTTTTTGCATGATGTACTAAAATAACGGTTTATGGACCAAAATTTTTGCGAACATTTTTTAAAACAGTTTTTCTATAATTGGCTAAAAATTACGAATTTTTTGATACCCATTTCAAGACAAAACTCAATACTATTTTTTGGACGAAATGTTCTAGACCCGTGATATTAAATCGCTGGTAGGGAACTGAAGATCAATTTAAATTTTTTTTTAATATTTTTCTCATATTCAGCTAATTTTTACGCATCGTTTGAGGGGTGTTAATACAAAATATTTGTCTATGGGACGAATGGGTGTCAAAAGAAGTATCGTAATTTTTATTAGCATATTTCTAGATTATCTTGTGTTATAACAGGGTGACTACAAGATGATTTTTCTGAAAGCTTACAACTCCTCTACAACTCTTCCATACATTTCAATTTAATCCGAGCAGTAATTTAGGAGATACAGATTTAATTTGTGTTTCACCCCACTGTGCGCAGCTGCAAAAAATCAATATATGTCCTTGAATTTCTGTATTATTTAAGAGTTCATTGCCATTGAAAGAGGATTGAAAAGAAGGCAATTTATAAAAGTTGTTTTTATATTTAGCAATTTAAATGGCTTATTTATTTTTGTATTAAATTTGCAATTTGTTGATTTTATATTTCCAAGTCCTGAACAAATGTTATTGTCAAAATGTCATTTATTTCATTTAAAAATATAATAGTTATTACTCATACAACAGGGTGTCAAAAAACTCATAAAAATTTGTATGATTTGTTGAACATTATTTTCATTTATTATATAAAAATAAAAAATGGTTTTAATTTCTTTTATTTCCAAAGAAATGCAAATGCATAACAATAAAAACTTGAGAAAAATTTATGAAAAGAAAAATTTGGTTTTAAAAACTTAAATATATAATTTGCAGTTTACCATTCATCTTAAGGACATTTTAAATTTTATTATTTATTTTTACAAAAATTACTGATAGTATGAGGAATTTAATAAGTATTTCATCTGTTTACACAACAGCGGATGTTAATGTTCAAAATAATATTCTATTAAATATAATGATTAAGGTTTTCTGCGAATGGAGCTATTCATATATCACAACAACAGCCTGGAAGGAGGGTGGAGGTAGCACTACTTCTATATTTATTTCCTAATTTATAAGATTAATATTCAACAATAATAATTAAATATTTATGTACATATACTTATATCCTTTATGAATACTTAAGTATTATCATTAATGATTATTGTCGAATGTTAAATGTATAAGGATCAATTTAATTGTATTCAATCGTGACATCTGGTACGAATATATGATGTAATATATATACCTATAATGTATTCATATGCATACATTTATTATAAATGTTAAAAATATAACTATTATATTAATACGATTTTCATTGTTGTTCATTATGCAACCATATATTGGTTCAGCATCCAACATTAATTATAAGAAGTCCAAAGATGCTGATTATGTAAATACATTTCTTTGAAGTGGTTTATATTTTTTTCTTTATTGTCTAAAACTTTTAGGTTTTTTTACTCTCTTTTATTAAAAATTTTGAACAGAATTTTAAAATGATTTTAAGTATTTTTATATTTTAAAATTTAAGGGTTCTAACAAATAGAAATAGAAATCTTTTATTACAAATAATATCCTGCAAAAAGTTGGTAATAGCATGTAGTTACGGATGTAATTACTTTTCAATGACAACAACATACCGTCTACATTATATTAAAGTAGTTTATTGACTACTTTTTTATAACCCGCTATGTAATTACTTAATTACATTCAAATTAAAAAAAAAATATATTTTTTTATTGATTATTTATTCAGTTTAGCAATTAATATATTTAAAGAAGGAATAAATATGTGATGAGATAAAATTTGCGTATGAATTAATTTTTAATCTAAAATAGTTTCTAAAATATTAAATATTTCCTTATAGTGAAGTTTTTAAATTAAAATTTATAAAATCTTTAAAAAAAAATATAATTAAAAAAAATCTAAAAGGAATTTTCTAAACTAGCTATTAGAAATGAACTAAAACTAACTCTTTAAATAATACAAGACGTATAAAACAAATTTAAATTATAATTATTATAAAAAAAAAAACGGAAATACAAAAAAGATAAGAACTTTTCTTATAAAAACTTTATACATTTTATAATAAGCCTTGGTTACAGAATTAAATTTAAGTAATTTCTTTAAAATTAAAATATTTATATTTATACCCCACACCACCATAAGTGGTTGGGGTCTTATGTGTTTGTGCTGATGTTTGTAACGCATAGAATAAGTTTTCCAACACCCACCTTTAAGTATACCAATCGACTCAGAATCACTTTTTAAATCTATCTAACGATATCCGTCCGTCTGGCTGGACGTACTTGTCGCAATTTTGAAGATAATTGAATGAAATTTGGCAGGTGGAACTTTTATGATACAAGGAAGAAGCCTATTGAAATTTGTTATGATCGGTTCATTATTTTACCTACCACCCATACAAATGTCCCCCCGGAATTCAGTTTCAACACTCAAAAATACCTTAAAAATAATAATATTTTAATGAAATTTGGTGCAAAGAAGACAAGTATCAATTTTTATGAATATCGGTCTATTGTGATCGGTTCATTATTTCACCTAGCCCCCATACAAATGTCCTCCCGGAATTGAGTTTCAACACTCAAAAATGCCTTAAAAATAAGAATATTTTAATCAAATTCAGCACAAGGAAGTTTTGTATAAATAGCATTCTTTGTGCCAAATTTTATGAAGATCGGTCAACTATTAACCATAGCTCCCATATAAACCCATGTTCCGAAAATTACTTTAACGTGCACAAATCCCATGATAATGTTAGTATAAAGTTAATATTCAACACAAATACGTTTTATATAAGTAGAAACAACATTGCCAAATTTTATTAGAATCGGTCCATAATTTACCATAGCTCCCATATAAAACCACTTCCGAGAATCGGCCTAAAGTGCATAAAATCAAGTAGATGTTAGTATTAACGCATTATTTTGTATTTGTATATTTCATTTACATTTAGTAAAAGTGTTGGTCTAATATAAGTCCCCTTCCCGAAATTTGATGGTCATACATAATGGTGTAGGGTATCATATGGTCGGCCTTGACCGACTATACCTTTTTCTATCGTTTAAGAATAGTTTTGATTCTATTGTATATTTAACACATAAACATCTTATAATTTTTATTTAAAAATAAGAACTGGTTATTGCCCATTTTATTTAGTTCCCTCGTCTTATTTCAATATATTAACTAGTTTAAATCAATCAACCTCTCCTAACACAATATTAAATGTATATTATATAAAATCATATTTAATAAACAGCTTTTTATACCCACCATCAAAAAGATGGGGGGTATATTGATTTTGTCATTCCGTGTGTAACATGTCAAAGGAATCATCTAAGACCCCACAAAGTATATATTTTCTAGGTTCTGGTTAGATTCTGAGTCGATCTAGCTATGTCCGTCCGTCTGTTGAAAGCAGGATAGGGCACAAATGTTTGTCTAAAAAATGGGCTAAAAACTAGAAACACAGGGTGTCCGTTTCATACATTTCTTCTGATATTTCTTCAACAAACTCATGTACGACAACGAAATTTTGTATGTATAGTTCGGGGATCTATATAAACTCGGAAACAAAAAATGGGCGTGGTCCGCCTACTTTACCGCCCACCTCCCATATAAGATGAAAATCAACGAAATTGTGTTCAAATAGTTCAAGGATCAATGTAAACTCGGAAGCAAAAAATGAGCGTGGTCCGCCCACTTTCCTGCCCATTTGACCGCCCCCTCCCATATAACATAAAATTTGAAAAAGTTGATGGTGGGTATATAGATTCGGCCGGGCCGAATATAATTCGCGCTTGTTTTATTATTATTTAACACTATGGAAAAAAATTAAATAAATGTATTTCCAATATATATAGAAATATGAATAACACTCACTAATTTGTTTTTTTAAATGGATATCCTAGCATCCATTGCTGGTATGGGTAAGTTGTAGGGAATAATGATTGTCTTAAGGACGGACAATGAAATATAGGGTATTCACATTGTCAAAGGCTTATGGGTGGGACAAGTATACCCCGATATGGCAAACACCTGTCCATACATATCACATTATCTTCAGTTGGACTTACATATCAACAGTATCTTTCATGAGGCTATTTTAGTTGATTTTTTTTTCTTTTACTAAACTCTTGGCTTTATAGTGGCATGGGGAGTTTAGATGTACATATGTATACACGTCAGAAATACGGGTCAAAGAAACCTACCATTCCTGTTGAGCTAGCCAGGGTTTTATCGTACCATGCCAAATTTTGATCGATGTATTTTTTAAAATTTTAGACCTTATCTGTACACACTGGAAAGAATACTCCAGTCAACTAGACGGTGTGTAACACACTAATGTTAGTGCAACTTAGAAATGGTTCGCTAAATTCAAAGATGACTTAATATTTTTTTAAACTTTCTTCACCAAATTCAAAATAAAAACTAACTCCCATTTTCACAAACCAATTTTAACCTTAAAATGTATTTTAAAACATATATTGTGTACAAATATAGTCTATTAAATATTCGAAATCGGTGAATAATATATATATTTTTCGGGAGACCAACATTTTATCTCTCTAACTTTAGGCGTTCGGTCTGTGGAATGATGAATTAGTCAGTAACGTTACTCGCTTATATATGTATGTCTCAATATACACAAATACGCTTATAAGATTTACAAAACATACTAAAAGAAATTATAATTATGTAGTGTTGTTCTAAAACGATTATAACTTTGATAATTACCATCATAGCTCTATAAAATTAGTCCAGTGAGTTGTGATTGATTGGAAAAATTTCATGTTTATGTTTAGTGAAGAAAAAATTCCATATTTATGTTTAGTGAAAGAAATTTATTTGCTGCTTATGTATAGTGACTGTTCAGATTTTGCACTATTAAGTGCAAAATTTATTTAAGCAAAAATGAAATAAAAATAAAATTTAACTATACTTTTATATAATATATAAGTAGTAGGAGACAGGGGGTTCTAAACACAACACGATGAAATTGACAGGGGGTTCTAAACATTTTGCTAGTTTTTACAACAAACACGATGAAATTGACAGGGGGTTCTAAACATTTTGCTTGTTTTTACAACAAACACGATGAAATTGACAGGGGGTTCTAAACATTTTGCTAGTTTTTACAACAAACACGAAGAAATTGACAGGGGGTTCTAAACATTTTGCTAGTTTTTACAACAAATACGATGAAAACGACTAGAATGGTGGTTGTTTTTGAAGATTTGAAAAATATTTTTGTCGCACACAAAAATTTTCCACGTATATTCCTCTTTGTGGTTATTTTCATGCGGGTGGTAACATTGTTATTTTTATGCTGGTTGTAATATTTGGAAAATATTTCTTGAATCTTGCAATTTTTTCTGAAATCCTGGTATTAATATTTAATGTTGCCTTTTTAAATCAATTTCATGGAGTTTGTAGGATTTGAAAAATACTTTTATCGTGCCCAAAAATGTTCGTCATTTTTATTTTTATGTGGGTTTTAATATTTTAAAAATAGTTCTTGAATCTTGTAATTTTGCTGGAACCCTAGTATTATTATTTAATATTCCCATTTAAAATCAATTTCTTGGAGTTTGTAAGATTTTAAAAATGTTTCTGTTGCGCCCAGAAATTTTCCACGCATATCTTTGCGGTTAATTTTATGCGGGTTGTAACATTTTTACTTTTATGCAGGTTGTAATGTTTGAAAAATGTTTTTTAAATTTTGCTGGATCCCTAGTAAAATTATTTAATATTCCTGTTTGTAACAATTTTCAATATAGTTTTAATAGATTTAAAAAATAAAAAAAAAAAAAATAAAAAATGTATGACGCATAAACATTTTATACGTTGATTCCTCTTTGTGATTATTTAAATAAGGATTACAATATTCTTATTTTCATGTGGGTTCTAATACTTCCGTTTAAGATTGTAAAATATACAGTTTTTTCACAAAATATATTACTGATAAGTTCCTCGAACATTTAAAATAAAAATGTATAAATACTTAAATCCTAAATAATATTTATTCAGTACAAATCTTATAAGTTAAAATGAATAAACTAACTTACACTCAAATTATGGCTGCATTTAATAGCAAAAAGGCAAAGCCATATTTGAGTTGTACGGACCTACAAACGTCTAAACCTTTTAAGGTTTTGAAGGTGTTTCGCCATATAAATAAGTATGGCAATGTTGTCATAGCTGAGCTGGAAGATATAATGGTGTACCTTCCTAAAAGGTATAACGACTTGGATGACATGGTCATTGATGGTGTTGGGGGTGAGAAGTTTATTCTCATAAAAAGACTGGATGAGACAAATAAAAATTTTGTGTTGGAGCTAGAAGAAATTCCTGTAACGGATCTCACTTGTGACGGAGAAGACCTAGTGTACATACCCAATGCTCAACCGTTTTTTAGCTGGGAGGTGACGAAGGTGGCGAAGAAAAATTAATAAAAAAATGTATTAAATATTCTTGTAAAACTTTTAATTAATTTAATATATAATAAAACAAAACTATATTTATAATATAAAAAATAAAAATCTTTCATTTAAAAATATTATACTTTTTTCAGATTAACTTTCATAATAAGTTATATACATAAATAAATTACAAAGTCTTTTATTTAAAAAGAAAAATTGTATATAAGTATAATACAAAAAAAAAATAACACTTATTATTTCAGATTTCAAAGTTGTTAGGTTATAATGTCTCGGAAGCAAATATTACATTTTCTAACTGATTTTAAACATTTAATTTTCCTGGAGCATTTGGAAATAATTAACAATTTCTTAGTTTTAATGGATGAACAGAAAGTTCGTGGAGATATACTACTACAATCAAGATATGGTTCACATTTTAAAAGCTGCTTGTGGTCTCAGGACGATACTACTGAAGGTCCAGATTGTTGTGAATGCATGTTCTTTGAAAAACGAAAGAGTTTTATAGAAGACTTAATAAAAAAATATCATTTACTCTCAAAATATTTTTATAAAACATTTAAAACTCTGTAGAAATAAAAAATAAAAATAAAAACACATACACATATATTGTTTAAAAATAAATATTGTTTTATTATTTATATAATTTTTTTACATAGAAATTCAAGACATAAGTGTCCACAGTTGAATGAATTATAACGTTGTTTTTGTTTATGATTATATTTAATATTGGCTCCCAAATATTTTATTACTTCCAGCGGCGGTTGTAAATTTCCAAAACTATCAAAATATTCTACAAATTTATTGTTTTTATAGTATGCTACCCAATGAGTACCACTTCCTCTTGAAGAATCTAGGTTAACTATTCCACACTCTCTTCTTTTAGGATGTTTTGGAAGCGTATCTCTCATGAATACTCCTCTAAAATGTGGAATATTTCTTTTTGTAAATTGTATGATATCTACATCTGTTAGTGGTCTATTTGGTAGCTGTTTTAATAGTTTTTTGAGTTTTGACATATTAATCCATAACCCTTCTTGTATGGTTTTAGAAAAAGACCTTTTCCCATAGCAATTGATTCAATTGTTTTATTGTGACGTTTAGATTCATCCAATTCCTTCTTGGCATTTTTTGCAGCGTTTATAGTTTTTGCTAATGCGGCACCACCTGAAGTTATACTACCTAATGCTCCAAGAGCACTTAGTATTGGAATAAGCGGAATAAAACCACCGATTTTAGGTAGTGAAATAATGCGAGGAATAATTACTTTGTCTTTTTTCCCCTTAAAAGATTTACCAATCACTTTTCTAGCAATTTTTATAGCATCTTGTATATCTTTTGGCTTTTCTTTTCTCAAAATGGCTGTAGCAGTTTTAACAGTTTTTGTAAAAAGATTTTTGTTGTGCAACTTTTTATTGTTTTTAAGACCCATACCGAATTTAGTTTTTGCTTTCATAGCATTGGTAACTATATATGCACTAGTTTTTTCCCCAATATTACTATCTTCTGACAAAATTCTCTCCCAAGCTCGTTCAGTTAATATTTTATCAGCTTTATTACGATGGGTTAAATCTTTACTTTGTGAATATGCTATATCATGATCCCTACATGCAGCGTCCAATGGATTAATACCTCTGTCGCCTCTTGCTAAACGTTTTTTTAACTTAGTTCCTGGTCCACAAAATTGATATCCTGGCAGATGTAGCTCTATTGGTAAAACATCGATTAAATTGTTTAATATACCTTCTCCTTTCATATCTTAAGCCCAAATGATTATAATATTATTTTTTGGTATCTTATATATGTTTTGGGGGAAATGAAAATGTAATCAGTTGTCAAAATGCGTTTAATAAAACAACATAAAAATATTTCTGTGAGAAATATGGACTTTTCTACAAATACGAATACAAAAATTCGTCATAGCACATTACTACCAAACACAATTAGAGCACTTATTGTAGGCCCTTCGAATTGTGGAAAGACTAATGTAATGCTTAGTTTAATAGAAAGTCCAAATGGTTTAAAATTTGAGAATATATATTTATATTCTAAATCACTCTATCAACCCAAGTATGAGTACTTGGAAAAACTTGTGAAACCTATAACAGGAATGGGGTATTTTACATTTAGTGATAATGATAGTGTTATACCACCGGAAGAAGCCAAAAATAATTCTATTATGATATTTGATGATGTTGCATGTGAGAAGCAAAATAATATACGATCATACTTTTGTATGGGTCGCCACAAAAATATAGATTCATTTTATTTATGTCAAACATATACTCGAATTCCAAAACATTTAGTTCGTGATAATGCCAATATGATTATAATGTTTAAACAGGATGAATTAAACATTCGACATGTATATAATGATCATGTAGGTGCGGATATGACTTTTGAAAAGTTTTATGATATGTGTCGAGAATGTTGGCGAGATAAATTTGGATTCCTAGTAATTAGCAAGGATGATGACATGAACATTGGGAGATATAGAAAACTTTTTGATAACTATATTCAACCTTAAAGAAAAAAATATATATTAAAATTTTTCAAAAACTATTCATAAATATTTAAAAAACAGTTCACATTGACCTTTAAACGGACAGAAAATTTATAAAAAGGAACGTTCACAATACTTTAGATGTTATTGTTGCACATACAAGTATAGCACAAACGTCTTATAATTTTTAAATCATAAAATGAACGAAAAACTATTAAAAGAATTAATAAAAACAAGGTCTATATTAAAACGAAAATTTCGAAGTCTTAAAGTAGGAGAAATTGATAGCGATGAAATATTACAAAAAACATTTAAGCCGATAACTGAACCATTAAAAGAAATCATTGCAACGAGCAAAACTCAATACATTATACCAAAATTGGAAAATGTAAATGAATCATCCTTAAGTTTTAATAAAAGGTTGTCTGAAGGAATAACAAGCACACCAAAAAAAGAAAATATTGAAGATTTTGATGAAGAAAACAGTGATAATACTTATAGAAATGAGACTGAAGATTCTAGTTTCAATTCTGCTACTAATTCATCTGGAATTGTAGATTTATCATTTTTACATAAAAATAAAATTCTTGATACAACATATGGTCCACATAAAAATAGGAATAATGTTTGGAAATTTGGAGATTGTGACATAGAAATATCTAACGATAAAGTAACTATAGGAAATCAAAATTGGGCACTTACACCAGGATTGATTGAGTTATTATTTCATAAAGAACCAAAAAATTATGAACCATATGAATTGGATATTTACAAAAAAATTTTAATAAATACCAATGCTCATAAAAAGAATTATGATCCATTAAATCAGATAAAAGGTATCAGAAGTAAAAAATATAAGACGATTATACAAAAATTATTTGTAGATGAAACCTCATCAACACCAATAAAATCGTTGAGATCACAAACACGTAAAGGAAATGGAATGATGATGGAATTTAATAATGAAAAGCCCAACTATAAATACTGGAACGATCCTAATGAATTAGTAGATAGACTTAGACTACTGATTGCATCAGAAGGTGCCGGACACAATAACCATAATAATGAAATTAACTCAATAATAGAAGAATTACAAGAAGCCGATATAATTGTATAGAAGATTATAGTTTTATAGAGATATGTCTGTTGATAAGTTTGGCCATCATTCAAAAAGTTAAAATGATTTTGTCAAAAATGAAAAAAATAAAAGAAAAATTCGTCAAATTATTGGATTTATGTTGGATAAAAATAATAACATGGATTTTCAAAACAAAAGGATCACAAATGTTTCTTTTCCTATACAAGAAAAAGACGCTGTTAATAAACATTACATGGGAAGAGAAATCAGACAATTGCAACAAGAAATATTAACAAGAAATAAAGAACAATATGCTAAACTTAATGAAAAAATTGAAAATATTAATGAATCAAATAAAAATATGATAGCTCAAACAGAGATGTTCTTAAAAACGTACTTTGGTGAACAATTTGAAGTGTTGTATGAGAAAATACTAAGAGTAGAAAATAATGGATTTCCATTAGTAACTAAGAATACAAAAAGGAAGCATTGAATCAAATACGCCAAAAAAAAAAAACATAAAAATTAAAAATAAACACTGGTAAAATAATAATGAATGTAAAACGTGATTTAGTGAATGAGCTTCATGCTCAAGCAAGAAAAAACTTTAAACGTAGAAGAGTGATAATGAAGGGTATAGATGATTTATGGCAAGCCGATTTAGTTGAAATGGGGAATTATTCATCATATAATAAAGGATTTAAATATTTATTGACTGTCATTGATACATTTTCTAAATTTGCTTGGATTCGACCACTTAAATCAAAGAACTCTCAAGATGTTACTAACGCCATGAGTAATATATTTACTTTGGGACGAATACCAAAAAATTTACAAACAGATGATGGAAAAGAATTTTTTAATAAAGTATTCAAAAATTTAATGATGAAATACAAAATAAACCATTATTCTACCTATAGCATTATGAAAGCCTCCATCGTTGAACGTTTCAACAGAACTTTAAAGGGAATGATGTGGAAAGAATTTAGCTACAACGGTTCCTATCATTGGATCGATTTGTATAAACAGTTAATTAATGAGTATAATAAAAAAATTCATCGAACAATCAAAATGGCACCAGCTAATGTTAAACCCTCCAACGAAAAATTCCTGTTAAATACAGTTTATGATCACATTAAAATATTTAAGAAAAATAAGTTTAATATTGGTGATCATGTGAGGATCAGCAAATATAAACATAACTTTGAAAAAGGGTATACACCAAATTGGACTACAGAAATATTTAAAATTAAAGAAATTAAAATTACATATCCAACAACATATATATTAGAAGACTATACGGGGACTCCAATCAAAGGAACATTCTATGAAGAAGAACTTCTTTCAACCAGATATCCTAATACATATTTAGTTGAGAAAGTTTTAAGAACTAAAAATGGTCAAGCTTATGTAAAATGGTTGGGATTCTCTAGTGATCATAACTCTTGGATTAATAAAAATGAAATATTATAACTATATAAAATAAACAAATTATATGTAATTATATTCATGAAAATATTAAATAAAATATATTTTAAAATATCATTTCTCAGTCTTTCATTTCATTAAAGATTTAGTGGTCAACATGTCTATTACATTAACTTTGAACGGAAATTCTTCTATTTTAACTGCAAATTATTTTCCATCAATAGAATTAGGACAAGACTATGAATGTTCACTTATAGATTTTCATACATATAATAGCATTCCTAATGTGGATGGCGATAATAATTTATTTCATATTGGAGATAATATCATTGAAATTCCCATTGGTTCTTATGAATTAGAGGATATTGCTAATTATTTAGAGTTTGAATATGAAAGTCTGACAAATGGTGAAAAGTCAATTAAGATTGAAGCCAACAATAACACCATGCAAGTACAAATATCTACTTCTCATGATCCTATATATTTCAATAGAGAAAGAACAATTGGAGGGTTGATGGGTTTCAATAAAAATATTTTAAGAGGAGGTTCTAATTATCTATCTGAATTGCCTGTAAATATTCTAAAAGTAAACACAATCCGCATTGATTGTAATATTGCAATTGGTTCTTATATTAATGGTGCAAGAGCATATACAATTCATGAATTCGGGATTAATGTATCTCCGGGATATAAAATGGATGAGATTCCTCGGAATTTAATTTATTTACCACTCAACACCAGAGAGATTAGTTCTATAACTGTTACTATTGTCGATCAAAATAGTGATTTAATTAATTTTCGTGGTGAAAATATTACTCTTCGTCTTCACTTAAGACCCAAACAATAATGATTATATATAATAAAAATACTGTCAGTCGAGTAAACAATCACATTAAGGTGCAGAACATTGGACGAACAAGAGCATTTTTAAGCATTCCAAAACTTAGTGAAGCGAATAAACAATTCCTAAAATCATTAAATTTAATATTAAAGAATAATGACTGATATTATTAATGTGTTGGAACAACCCATCTCGGATGAGAGAATTATAAAAAAAGATTATCATACATATACACCATACATTCAATCATTCAATAACAATGATGAAATCCGTATCTCAATACAGAATCAAGATTTATATGTCTTACCAAGTGAAAGTTTTTTATATATTGAAGGCTTTGTAGTAAATGCTGTAAATAGTCAAAAATCCAAAAACTTCAAATTAAAAAATAATTTTGTACCAAAACTTTTTGAGGAGATCCGTTATGAACTTAATGGTGTTGAAATAGATCGCAGCCGTCATGTAGGAATTTCTAGTACAATTAAAAACTATCTCTCATTAAATGATAGTGAAAGTATCATGATGGGAAATGCAAGTTGGTCTTATGATAAAGATATTGATATTGGTGATGGATATTTCAACTTTTATGTACCACTTAAGTCATTATTAGGATTTGCAGAAGATTATAATAAAATTTTATTGAATTGTAAACATGAACTAATTTTACTGCGAACCAAAAACGATGATAATATTATTTATTCAACTCAAGCTGGTGAAAAACCAAAAATTACAATTCAAAATATAAGCTGGAGAATTCCCCATGTAAAACTATCTGATTATGCAAAACTAAATACAATAAAAATTATTAACAGTGGAAATCCGTTGTCTATAGCATTTCGTAGTTGGGATTGCCACTATCATCCTCAACTATCATCATCTCAAAATCATATTTGGAATGTTAAACTTGCAGCAAACAGAGAGCGCCCTCGCTTTGTTTTAATTGCTTTTCAACAGAATAATGAATTTACACATTCCAATCTTAACAATATTAAAGTTCATTTAAATTCCGATTCATATCCATATGATGACTTAAACATTAAATTTGATAATCAGCGGTATGCAATTTTATATGATATGTACGTCAAATTTCAACAAAACTTTTATATGAGGGAGCCACAGCCTCTTCTATCATCAGAAAAATTTAAGGAAAAAGCACCTATAATCGTAATTGATGTAAGTCATCAAAATGAATCAATCACAACAGGTCCCATAGATATAAAAGTTGAGTTTTCTATGGATAAAACGGTTGAGAAAAATACGTCTGCATACTGTGTGCTCGTACATGATCGACTTATCGAATACTCACCCCTTACATCATCCGTCAAAAAAATAGTTTAAAATAAATAAATGTTTCAAATTATTATACTTTTTTAATTATTGAATTTATTTAACAAACTTATTTTATAACTTATGTTTAAACAACAATAAATAAATAAATATATATACATACATATATACAAATCACAGTTTTTTTGTTTTTTTTTTTTTTCTTCAATTAATAAATACTTTATATTAATAATCCAACTCCATAAAAATATCATCATCACTATCAGAGATCATAGTTATATTATTATTTTTATTAGAAGAAGATGAATTTAAATTAAGAAATATTTCCTCATCACAGTCAGAGAACATACTTAAATTATTATTAATAGGAGAAGAAGCAAATGTTTCTAAATTAAGAAATATTTCTTCATCAAAATCGGAAAAAGTACTTATATTATTTTTATTTTTATTATGAGAAGATTCGTCTAAGTCTAAAAACATATCCTCATCACAAGCAGAAAAATCTGGAATGTTATTGGCATTATTATTATGAGAATGTAATTGATTATCATCCCCATAATCTATTAAATACTCTGCAATATCATCTAATTCAAAATCAGAATTTTTTAATCTGTAATGCTCCCAAGCATATGTCCCTATACCATCCATCTTAATATACCGTTTATCATCGTTTTGGCTTAAAACTGTTTTGTGTATTCTTTGAGTATATAATTGATGTTTGTATGATCGAAATGTATACATACTACCACTATAAATATTTTTTGTATACAAACATTTTCTATAATCTGCTAAACTAATTCTTTCTAAAGCTATTCTTTTTACTCCTTTTGATTTTTTTACCTCATTATGGTTTTCATTTTGGAAAGACTACATTTTCGCTCTAAGCCCTACAAATTCCCTCATTATTACACCAGCGTTTTCATCCTTCATCATCCCAAGAACTTTTTTGTTCTCAATTGGTATATTAAAAATATTGTCTGGTTTATATTCGGATGTATCAAACCGTTGAGGAACATCACTACAAATATCTCTATAAAAATCATCTGTTTTAACAGTATAAATAAAAGAATCTGTATCCATGTAATTTAAATTCAAATTTTCCTTAAACTTGGGCCTCATATAACTATAATGGAAATCATACATTTTCCATTTTGATACTTCTAAAATACTGAATCCTAAGTACATTGGCTTATTACAATTTATGTTTAATCTTCTTAGTTCAACAGCAAACATATCGTCATCAAATTTAGACAAGCTATGGAAATTAAGTTGGGCTATGTGAGCTCTTGCTTCCTTGTGGTTTACTCTATCTGATTCCCACTTTGTAACTAAATATACATTTTTCCTTTTTTCCACATTCTCCATGGTCTTACCATAAACAGCGTTATTTAATAGTTTGAAAAAATCTTTTTCAAACGCATTTGTCGCTCTAGTTCTATGGAATGTATTAAGATCTATATATGTTTTCAACCATGGAGCTTGTTTAAATTTAATTACTCTATGTATTTTCTTCAAAACTAAACCATTTTCCAAACATTGTTTTAAAACCCTATAATGAATTGTATATTTTCTCTTATTAGTCAAGTCTGCTATTAATTTTTCCTCTTTCATTGGAGGAATAATTTTATTATCTGGACAAAATGGTAGATCATTATGTAGGTCATGTAGCTCATTAGGATAGTCTAAATCCACTTCTAATATATATCCCTCACTACTCTCATCCTCTATAGATGTAATATCTAATTCATTTATTTCTTCATTATTAATCCAAACGAAATCGGATACTGGTAAATATTGTGACATTGCCCAACCGTACAAATTATTCGCATCTAAGTACGTTAGATATTTTGATGGTTTTGAACTATCATAATTTGACATATATTTATTATTTGCCTTTGTATGCCTCAAAGAGCATTGGACAAGTCCTCCTCGTATACCATTTTTTATCATGCTATACATGTCAACATCAGTCAGTAATTCTAATCGAACATTTGTTGTTTTTAACATAGCATCCCATGATAAACCTGGAGCAGTGAAATAATGGCATGGATCTAGTCCATAAATGTTATTGCATATTTTTCGAAAATTTTCAAAAATATCAGCTAAAATTAAAGTATCACTTTTAACATATAATTCTGTATAGTCCAAGAGTGATTTACAATTAAATGTTTTCCAAACATTTTTAGCATGCAGATAATCGTCAACACTACATTCTCTATTTGTTAAGAGATTTTTAAACTCTTCACGAGCAGGAAGATTTTCCTCAGAAAGTTTTGTGTAAGAGTCTATATAAGAGTAAGGAAATACTCCTTTTCTCTTTACTAAATTAAACTCATTATCGTTAGGGAAATATTTTTTAATAATTTTAAAATCATTTGAACTTAAATTTGATGATAATGAGTCTATACTTGATGCCATGAACCTAAATGAGTCTACAAATCGAAGTTTAAAACTACCTTTTTCTGTGGAAACAATTTTCGTTATTGATATATATTTCTCTTTGTTTAAAGGAATTATTTCAATATCACCAGTAACTTTTCCTAATTCTGTAATAAACAAATGACTATCATATGACGATAAATTGTGGAAAAATACTGGAATAAATTTCTTAAGTTTAAAATTTATGTTACAGTGGTTATGTAGTGCAGCTCTATAACGACCAGTCAAATGACAATGATCTCTAACTCTATCTTCACCTAAGAGTTGACCACAAAGCATACAATCTTTAGTATTTTTAAACTTATTGATTTCTTCTTTAGTCATTTCTAACATTGGTACTACCTTGTTTAGATACCTATTATAAATATCAGTTGTGTCTTTCAACAATTCCCTAACAAATACTTGGGGGCTATCTAGTCCGCTATATGTAAATAATTTTGAATATTTATCATTATAGCTACACTTAATGTAATAACTGAATGAACAGGGGATATGTTTCTGTTCATTCACGGTTTTGTCACTAATCCTACTACCTACTTTTTCTAAAAGACATTCAAAGTCTGCATAGACTACGAATGGTACTTCTAAACTATTAAGATTATTTTTAAATTCTACATACATATTATCAGCATCAGGCATTTTTGTGACCAACTTTGAACATCCATCTTTGTGGAGCACTGACATGTCAATATCCTTAGAATAAGCCAGACATGTCATACAAAAGTTAACAGAGTTATTGCTTGATGTTAGCGATGATCTCAGGAATCTAGAAAATGAAAATATTATATTATTAAAAAACTAAAAATATATTTTTAAAATATTAACGTACTTTGACAATTCAGTAATAAGAACATAATGTCTCTTACTACTATCACTATTTTCCAGCAACATTAAGCTTATATGCTTTTTCCTTAATTCTTTGCAGGCATGGTATGGTCCAACAATTTGGCTTCCTTCGACATCATACCCAAAAACATTGATGCTAATTTCAGGGTTTTTTTCTTCAAAAATTTTAACATCCTTTACGTCCAAAGGAAATTTCATATTCTCAAAATTTATTTCTATGTCCCCAAGCATTATTTTTTCACTCTCAATATTATTAATGTTATATGTGGTACATTCTCTTGCTTTCCTAGTATTGGTTGTAGGTCTTAGGGCAGCTATAATACACCATTTGAAGCAATAGTTGTCATTATTTTTAATGTTTAAACATGAATGTTGTTTCATTAATTTATATGGTAAGTCTATATAGCTAGACCCTCGAACAACATTATGCTTATTTATATTAATGTCTAAACTTAAAATTTTAAATAGCGCCCATCCACTATCTCGTTCTTGAAATTCAGACATTTTATTTTTAATGTCGAGGGCTTTTTCTTCATACATCTCTTTTAAACTGTCGGCTCTAGTCACCGCTATCATTTTTGTGATGTGAGCAATTGTTTCAATATTTTCCAATTCACCACTGCTTTTAATGTATAAACATTGAACTTCAAAATTAAATTTGAAATTAATTTGTTTAATAAGGGCTTCTTTAAGTATATCCAATACTTCTGTTTGGGATCTTTCAAAAAACTTTTCAATATAGACTTCCTCTGGTTTTGGATTAGTGTATGTATAAACTTCGATTCTCTCCATAAAATCGCTGGATCTTACATTCATGTTTTCCGTTAATTTTTGTGGAATTCCGATGTTTTTCTTATGAAGAGCTGTACGGAGGTGGTGACCCCAATCCAATCTCATTATGTCCATATCACACTTTGTACATTTGATAATCTTTTGATGACTTTTTTTATGATTCACCATTCCTTCAACAGTTTTAAATATTCTTGTACATTCATCACAAGGGAAAATTGTTGTTTTTGTACTTTTTTTATGTACAATACTATGTTTATGTAACTTTTGTAATGTATTGAAACATGTATTACATACATCACATTGGAAGTCACCACTAACTCCATTCTTGCTCTTATTTGCTTCTTTCACAATCTTGGTGGATCTGGACGTTGAGGGGGCAACATCCATATAATGTTCAACTGTATAGTTTATATTATTGGTTTGTCCAATATCATTTGAGAAGTTGGAAGTTGCAGGCAAAAAGTTTAATGTGGAATCCATTCTTATGATTGTTTTAAAATTTGATTTTTATTTTTTTAAATAATGTAGACAAGTTTTTTAATTTGATACACAAAAATTGCTTTGAAGTTTGAAAATAAATTTCAAACTGAAAACAGTTTTATAATGTAGGCTTTATATAACCTTTGATTTTTATAATAATGATTCATTTTTACATATACACATAGAAATAATATTAAAAATATCCCAAAGTATGATTTCACATGGTTTATCATGTAAAATATTAAGTCCGGATTTAATTAAATCTTGTCATCACCCACAAATTTTTAGAAAATCCAAAATAATAATGATAATAAAAACAAAAAATCCAAGATATGTAATAAAATGTTAGAATATACATGCATTTTCAAAAACGGATATAATGTTTCATATATATAACTCTAGATTTAATAATGTTACCACCCACATCAAAGTAATCATAAGAGGAAATCCCGTGTAAACAATTTGGGCGCCACAAACAATAATTTTCACGCTTTACAACCCTCATAAAATACAAATTTGATCTGCCGCAAAACAAAAAGGAATAAACGTAGAACATTTTTGGGCGCGAAATAGATAGTTTTCAAATCTTAAAAAATACCAATAATAAATAATAAAATGTTCGCAATATTTTCAGGAATATGCATATATTTTTAACAATGGATATCATTTTTCCTCAAATGTCTAAACATTTTTAGATGACAAAAATATTTTTAAAATCTTACAAACTCCAAGAAATTGATTTTAAATGGGAATATTAAATAATAATACTAGGGTTCCAGCAAAATTACAAGATTCAAGAACTATTTTTAAAATATTAAAACCCACATAAAAATAAAAATGACGAACATTTTTGGGCACGATAAAAGTATTTTTCAAATCCTACAAACTCCATGAAATTGATTTAAAAAGGCAACATTAAATATTAATACCAGGATTTCAGAAAAAATTGCAAGATTCAAGAAATATTTTCCAAATATTACAACCAGCATAAAAATAACAATGTTACCACCCGCATGAAAATAACCACAAAGAGGAATATACGTGGAAAATTTTTGTGTGCGACAAAAATATTTTTCAAATCTTCAAAAACAACCACCATTCTAGTCGTTTTCATCGTATTTGTTGTAAAAACTAGCAAAATGTTTAGAACCCCCTGTCAATTTCTTCGTGTTTGTTGTAAAAACTAGCAAAATGTTTAGAACCCCCTGTCAATTTCATCGTGTTTGTTGTAAAAACAAGCAAAATGTTTAGAACCCCCTGTCAATTTCATCGTGTTTGTTGTAAAAACTAGCAAAATGTTTAGAACCCCCTGTCAATTTCATCGTGTTGTGTTTAGAACCCCCTGTCTCCTACTACTTATATACATTTTTAATTCATCCAATCAACTACTTGATTGACTTAATTAATTTATTAATTGGAAAATTTTTTATGTTTTGTATTTTTTCTAGTTTTTAGTAATTGATATAATCATTTTGGTAAGAGGTGCAAATTTAAACAAGTTTATAATTGAATGAATTATTTTCATATATATTTGTTAATTGGTGACTTTTATCTGTGAATATTTAATCAGATATTAAGAATTTTATTTATTTGGTTTTTTTTTTTATAAAAAGTAGAAGTATTTAAATACTTTAATAAAGTACTTCGCAATAAAAATTGTTTCCCGTTTTGGTTATTGTGTTTTATATGATTGTAATACCAGTTAATTAATTTGAAGTGCCTTAATTCTTGGTCTTGGGTACGACTGCTTGTTAAATATATATATTTTTATTTCCTACTTTACGGTTTGTTAAATAAATTTTTCTATAAATAACCGCTTTTACAGAAGAATGAATTATAACTTTTGTTTTCGCAACAATTAAGTTGTTTACATATAAACGTTTAATTGTTAAATTGCCTTACAGTTATTTCATTATAATATCACAAGTCATTCATAAATAGAATAAAAAATATATTTCTTGTTCCTTGTTAAATTAACTAAATGTCACTAACAAAATAACATAAAAAAAATTAATTTTAGTGAAGGCTTTAAGTTTATTATTAACTTTAAAATCATAAAGCATTTTTTTTTAGTTTTAAGGTTTAGATTTTATTTATAAAGAAAATTAAAAATATTAAATTTTAATATTTAGGTAAACATTTCTACTTTCTATTCTGATGTTTATATTTTATTTCTCTTTAAATGATCTTTTTTTTTTTTTTTTTTAAAAAAATACCCTCAACACTACATATCATTTTAGTTATTTTTATGCAAATTATTCTTCAAAGAAAACATTTTTAAAGTCTGTTTTGTATTTATATGTTTGAGACAATAGTAAAGGGTAGTTTTTCTCCATTTGTTGTAATACATCAATTTTTACACACAATAAATTTTAACAACTGCAAATCGTATATTTACGAGCTCCTTTTCCAGACTATTGCAATATTTCATTATACAAATGTCTATGAATATTTTTTATTTTTATTTTTTAGAAATTGCGAGAATAACATTGAAAGAAATAAAACAATGACAAAGGGTAATGCTATCAAAACACTTTTTTAAATTGAAAATAAATTCTGCAGAATAATGCATACATTTTCAAACTATTGACAATTGTATATAAACAAAATAAAAAAATAAAAATAATGTTCACAGTCCCAGCAAAAACTTTGGTTGCCATGTAATGAGTTAAGCAGCTAATATAATGGTTCTTCACTACCGACACATTAGGTGAATAACTCATTATTTTAACATGGTGATGACATTAGAGGCTACTACTTACTCTATACATTACTTAGATGTCATTACAATAACTAATTACTTGCAAGTTGTTAAACAGCGCAATAACAATAGGTACTAGATATATTTTAGGTTATAAATAAGTAATGAAATGTCAGGATATAAAATATATATCGTCCATTCAATGAAAGAATGCCCAAAAATATACCAAGTGTCCTCCGATTTTTATAAAATTTTAAACGTATAAGGTCTATGGGTGTCTATAAATATTTCCGTTTTCAGATTCGCTAAATTCAGAAAATTCGCGATTTTATTTCGCTTTTTCACTTTTGAAAAAATCTAAAAAATCTCAAAAGTGTACAGCTTTAAATACAAATATTTCTGGGAAGGCTTTGCAGAAATTTGTTATTTAAACGGCGTTTGAATTGTTATTATGTTAGCTTAAACATGAATATTTTACAAATAAAAAATATTTTTTAAAAATGCATTTTAATGCAATTGCATTTTTTTAAATGCATTTTTCTTTAAATATGCTATTCAAATTTGTTAATTTTTTAACATAAATGAAAAGTTTGGAATCTTTACATTAAAATAAAAATCTCAAATTTTTGGGACGCACACATGTACAATGCATAATTTCCCCTTTTCTTCTTCTAGTTTAAATTTTTTCATATAAAAATTATATTTTTCCGGTATTATGAGTATCTTTACGTATTTTGTTAAAAAAAAATTATTGTGTTATTTTTTAAAAAAATCCTGAAAAATAGTAAAACTTTATGTATCAGACTATTTATTGTTTTAAGTTATAATAACCAAAGCATTTTTAAATACACTTTTGAAAAATTAAAATTTAATAAATTCGCAACTAACAAAAATGCATCTAAGAACTGCATTTATATTTTTAAAATATTATGGATCGAAGAGGTGGTTTTTGAAATGCTGACTAAACTACACAAATATATACAATGGCCTTTTAAATACTTTTTAAATTACAGAAATCCATCAATAACTTCAAGAGATATGAACATTTAAAATTGCATACCTTTTATATTTTGTTAACTTTTATAAAAATGTTAAAGAAAATTTCAAAAACAAGAAAAAATTTTAATTTTATATGAAAAATTTGAAACATGTTTTTATAAAAATTGGATTATGCATATAAAATTTTTGCGTCCCAAAAATTTGACACTTTTATTTTAATGTAAAGATTCCAAACTTTTCATTTATGTTGAAAAATTAAAAAATGTTAATAGCACATTTAAAGAAAAATGTATTTGAAAAATGCAATTGCATTAAAATGCATTTTTAAAAAATCTTTCTTATTTTTAAAATATTCGTCATAAATCCGCCATATGCGAAGTTTTAAGGCCGTTTAAATCATTAAAATTCACAAAGTCTTTCCAGAGATATTGCTATTCAAAGTTACATACTTTTGACATTTTTTTGGTTTTTGAGAAAATTAAAAAGCGAAATTAAATCGCGAGTTTTTGCAATTTCACAAAACTGAAAACTGAAATTAATAAAAGACCTAATGGAGTTTATGTATACAAATTTTTATCGAAATTGAAAGCCATCTAGTAAAAAAATATATTTTTCTTGCGTTCTTTCCTGGAATGGTCTATATATATATATATATATATATATATATATATATATATATATATATATATATATATATATATATATTTTTTTTTTTTTTGTGAAAAGATGTTTTAAATTTTAATTGAAAAAACTTAACAACAACCAAAAATGTAATTAAAATAAATATTTTAGATTGCAAATTAATTCATACGCAAATTTTGCTTTTCATGTATCCATTCTTCAAATATATAAATTGATAACTGCATTATAAAATCAATAAAAATAATTATTTTAAAAAATCTGATCATAAATAATTATTTACATTTGGGTTATAAATAATTAGTTACTAAGCAACTTCTATGTAATGCAGACAGTATGTTGTTGTCATTACAAATTAACTACATCCGTAACTACATTTCATTACCAAGCTTTTGGTAGGGTGTTTGAAATTATCTAATTTCATATGTAAATATATTAAAATATTTTAATATAAAAATATTAACACAAATTTCTACAAACATCTCATTGTCATATAAATTTAAGTAGCCCAAGAAAACTCTTTTTTTTTCTTTTGTTATGAATAAATACAAAAAGAAAAATATACAAAAATGTTGAATTCCAATTTATGTAAAAATAATATAGACAAATTCGATTTTAATAGTAGCTGTATTTAAAGTAATTACAAAACAATTTAACATATCCCAAAGCGATTTTTACCTGAATATAAATGAATACATGGATGAATAACTAAAAATAAAAATATATTACATTAAAAAAAAATTCCCTTCAATTTATTTATGTTAGAAATAAGAGTACAATAAAATATTCAATAATTTATTCCTGTCATCGTTTTTATATGAATTTGTTTATATTCTTTTAAACTAAAATATTTTAAAAATAAAATAAATTTATGGAATACATAATATATGTACATATCTAAATTTTCGTAAAACACATTTCATAGTGTTGAATATTTAAAAATGTCGTTTAACCTAAATACGTATTTTTTTGCTTTGAAATGGATTTAGTACGAATGTGTATGAATTATATGCAGATTAGGGTCAATATAGGCGATTGCAATAAAAAAAAAAAAAAAATCAGTTGGGAAAACTACTATTAGTACTTCGAAAAAAAAAAAGAATGTTTTAGATTTAGTTTTATTTTTTTACGATAAAAAAGGCAAAAAATTAAAAGATTTAAGAAGTTTCATTAAAAAAAAATAAAATGCCTTATATTGTTATAAAAATATTGATTAAAACTATTGATTATTAACTATGTAAGTCTCCTTGTTCAAATCTATGTATCTCTTATGTCATCAAGTAATTAGGATACTGCGGACTTTTGACAAAATAACTTAACTCCATTTTAAACATTTTTCTGTAAATTATATTATGGTTAGATGTAGCACCATAATATGGTTGAATCACAATAAAAATATATTTGATCTGCAACCACATATCTGTTGTATATGTATTAACCATGTACTTCATTTATGTATGTAAAATAAATCACTGAGAAATTTCTTAAATAGTCGTATAAGATGACACTCCGAAGATAGCCTCATGTGTAGTGTTTTTTGCCTATTATCCATTTAAAATATTTTCACAATCTGAAAAACTTATGCAAAATATTTATTTCTAGTTTAATTTTAATTGAAATAATTTATTTTAAATAATTCTCTTTTTTAAATATATATTTAGTATATTTTCTATTATATTTTTAACACGCCGACATATAACTAATTCTATGCAAGAAGCACACTATACTGAATAAAAATCAGCAAGTATACTTATTGTCAAGTACTAATAATGTATATTGTTGCCAATACAAAACAAACATTTTGTAGTAAATTTAAAATTACAAACACAATAATATATTCAGGAATTGAAAATAATTTTTTTGCTCATGAAATTTTAACAACAATAATGTGATTCTAATTTAAAGATATTGCTTAACATGCTGTGCCAACAATAGAACAAATGTATATTGTAGCCAATACAAAACAATCATTTTGTTGTCAACTCAAAATTACAAATACAATAATATATTAAGGTAATGAAAATAATGTTTTTGCGCATGGAATTTTAACAACAGTAATGTGCTTCTAATTTAAACATATTGCTTAACATATTGTGCCAACAATTTATTTGTAAATTGAGAACAAATATCTAATTGTTACCACAAAACTGTTTTTAAAATAAAATATATTCAACAATAATGATGTATATTGTTGGGGCAACCATATTGAGAAATATTTTTTCTCAGTGTGTATTCGAGGAACAATAGCTTTTTCTAGTATTTGGCCCATAAACATTTTCAATACCAAACAAATCTTTATAAGGATAATATTTAAGTCAGATTTTAGGTGCCCGCCTTATTACTACAGACAGGCGGACGGGCGGACGGACGGACATAACTAGATCAACTTAGATTTTTACTAAAAGCTATAATACATATATTTTATGGACTCTTTGACGATTATTTCGACGGCTGACCCAAAGCAAATATACCGAAATCACCCAAAAAATCCCAAACCAATTTGTATCATATTTCGTATGATATTTTCATAATTTTTGGGCTATAATTCGTTTTTGATATATTTGGTAAATTTTTGATTTTTTTTTTTATGAGAAAGTAAACAATTATTCTATTAAGGGAAATATTGATTTAGCGAAGCAGGTGTCCGCCTTATTAGAGATATGATATGAAAATTATCTCTACAACTTTTTAAGAGCATCACGGTAATACCTGTCAGCGTTACCGTTGAAAATTTTTAAAAAGTGTCCAAAAAAAGGGGATTTCAAAATAAAAAGTCGACAAAAAAGAGGATTTTTTGAAAAAAATGGGCCAACTACTTTAAAACCTACCTAAAAACTCCTTCAAATTTGTTTATTTGATAACAACAAATTATTGTATTTTAAGAAAAACTACAAAATTCAGTTCTATTAATAACAAAATAATTTATTATTATTTTACAACAATTTTTATTATTGCAAAAATAAAGATTTATTCACAAAAGTATTTAGCATACAAACCTCTTTTAATTAGTTAAACTCCTGTACTTTTGTAGGATGGAACGCATGAATTCACAAGTATTGTCATAAGTCTGTTAGATAAACTATTTCTTGTTTTTGATAATTTAGCAAAAAAAAAAAAAAAAAAAAAAAAAAACACTCTACCCCGAGGGATTGCTCTTAGAAATGTAAAAATTTAAATTAGGATATAAGTATTCATCGAATCTTTTTTTTTTTTTTTTTTTTTTCAATCCATTCCAAAAAATTTGGCAAATAATGATAAACTTTATCATTATTTTTAATTAGTAACAGTTTCAGTTCATTTATAAATACTCCGCGGTTTTTTATATCACTATACTGTAAGACAGTGCCAAAATTATTAATTTATGTGTTGAAATTAACATATAATGGGTCGATATATTTCAAACAACTTATAGTCTCCATTTAGTCGCCATTTAAAAAAGGGACGAAAAAAGTTGCCAGGTAGTTGAAAAAGGGGCAAATGGCGACTAAAGTCGCCAAACGGTAACGCTGATACCCGTTTAGATAATCGAAATAATGGTTTGCTTTACATGGCGAAAACCATACATGCTATTGTTACTTCATTAAAGCGATATAATGCACATTTGAAGGCTTTCACTATAATATTTTCTTATATACGCCATAATGAATACTTAGTTCGTATAGGTTATCAATCCCCTTGCTCCAATAAAAGAGTGTAATATTTGAATTCAGGAATACTGTGAAAATGTTAAGCTAATCGGTTTAAAAAAAGTTGACGTAAAATATGGGAGTGGCATTTCAATCAAGATCTAACATTATAGCATTAAAAAACAAAAAGTTTTCTTGAGTGTTCATAAAATATGGGTATGATATCCAAATCAAATCTATATCCTATTTTAATTAGTACCTCCAGTACTGGACGGATGGTTTACCAGGGAGGATTAATAAGTCAGTGACTTTTTGAATGAAACACAGTGTTTTTTGCAAAACAAAAATTTTTTTTCAACATAATCTCCTTTTAACTCAATATACTTAGTCCAACGTTTCTCCAGTTTTTGTATCCTTTCAAAAAATAGGATTTTTTCGAGGTCCTTAAAATAGGCATTTGTTTGGTCAATAATTTCATCGTTGGAGCTGAATCTCTTTCTACCGAGCCATTTCTTTAGGTTTGGAAATAGGAAGTAGTCACTAGGGACTAAATCCGGAGAATATGTCGAATGAGACTGCACACGTGTGCACCCGTGCATTGTCTTGATGAAAAATAACTTTTTTCTTGGCCATATGGGGTCGTTTCTTTTTTAAATCCTCATTAAATCGGTTTAATAAGTTGGCATAATATTCGCCATTTATTGTTTTTTTCCTTTTGAAGGTAATCGATGTGGATTATCCCGCGTGCATCCCAAAAAACTGTTGCCATCACCTTATTGGCCGACAAACTTACCTTGTCCTTCTTCGGAGCAGGTTCATCCGGAGAAACCCATTGTTTAGACTGCTAATGGATCCATGTTTCATCCACAGTTACAAAATGCCGCAAAAACTCATTCGGATTGCGGTTAAACAACTCCAAACAATCCTTTGAAGTTGTCACACGTTTACGTTTATGGTCAATTGAGAGCAAACGCGGAATCCAACTTGCAGACAACTTTCTTAAACCCAGCTGATCATTTAAAATCGAAACCACACTGCCATATGAAATGCCTATGGCATCAACAATCTCACGCACTTTTACTCTTCGGTCGGCCAACACCATATCGTGGACATTTTCGGGTGTACGTTCAGCGTCATTTGTACTTGTGCGACCACAACGAAAGTCAGTAAACCACTTTTTTTACCATTGGAATCGATCTAACACCTCATAAAGTACATATTGTTCAAAGATCGATTTAAACTCCGAAAATGGAAAATACTTCACCGCACTTTTCATATATAATATGAAATTTAAAATTAAGTTGCAGGGTATATAGATTTGGCTAAGCCAATAAAAATTTTAATGCTTTTATAAATTATGTAAAGATTTTTGTACTGTACATAAAATCGATATAAAATTATAGAAACAAATTTTCATTTTATATACATATTCTTATTTTTATGCATTTTCTTTACATTATCTGTCATATTGTCGACATCTTACTTAAATCTTTTACGGTGAATTTTATCAGTCGTTAAAAAAATAAAAAACACAGTTTTATCCTTTTGACATGCAGACTTGCTGTTAAAATATTTCAAAAGTTTTCATATATATATTCAATATTGTGAACAGAAAATAGTTTTTAGAAATACTTAATTTAGTAGCAATGTAAAGATAATATTAGTATAATATGAAATGAAAATGTTAACTATGTATTCAGTTCTTATTAGAATTTTATCTAAAAATAATATATAAGTAAATGAAACCCCATACGACTCATGGGAAATTATAATATAATAATATGAAATAATCGAGTTATATTTTTGGCTGTGGTTAATATATGTGTATGTTAATATCACTATATTGTTACCCAAATGTCAATTAACAAAAATTCATTTGTACAAAAACAAAAGGATAACATTTTAAAATAATTTTAAAGTATAATAATCAGGGCAAGTTTTTATATACACAAAAAAAATTGAAATATGCGCTTGAAAAAGCACGAAAAAATGGTATAATATGCACAGAAATATGCAAAAATATCATGAATATGTATATAGAAACCAACGAATTTATGCATTTTTATACCCTCCACCACCACTAGTGGTGAAAGAGGGTATACTAAGTTTGTCGTTCCGTGTGTAACACCTAGAAAGAATCGTTTAAGACCCCATAAAGTATATATATTCTTGGACCATATGAAATTCTGAGTCGATTAAGCAATGTCCGTCTGTCCGTCTGTCCGTCTGTTGAAAACATTCTCACGTCTAAACTGATTGAGCTATTCCAATGCAAATTACTCAGGTTATTTGTTGTTCCCAGACGCTGTTTGGGATTGCAAACCAGCCAAATCGGTTCAGTAGAAAAAAAGTTATATATCCAAATCTGAAAGAATCCCCAAACCACACTTGAACTGATAATATTTCAACAAGCAATTAACGGATTTAAATAAAACTTAGCCAAAATGTCTACCTATATTCACTTTAGATAACTGCCAAAAATTGGCTAAATCGGTTCAGTCGGAGAAAAGTTATAGGCAAAAATATGAACAGTTTCTATGATTCCAACGTCATAAGTGTTTCTTAAACATCATGTTATAATTTGTATATGGAGTGCATATGTGTATGTTCGCCTCAATATGAATGTTGATAAACACAAAGGCATACAACTATGTTGAGTTTGATGTTTGATCGTGGTCACCATCGAACACACCACACGCAAAGAAAAAACATGGTTGGTCAAATCATAATCGGTAACTATCATTAATGTTTAGGTTTATGATTCCCTCAATCATATCAGTTATTATACCCTTTTGTGAACATAATATTGTCCTATCCAATATTAATATAATATGGGCCTTACAATCATAACATTTATATGTGATAGTCCTCACAACCATACTGCATAAATATAACATGATCCCTATATTAAATATTATAATACCCCCAATCATAATACTATGCATACGGTTAAAATGTATTTTTATTTATTATTATTATTTTTTTAATTTAAATTTTGCGAATAGAAAATAATTAAAAAACAAATACCACAGCCTTCAATGGACGATTTCGTTCAAGAAAATTCATCTTCACATTCACACACCTAAAAGAAAATTTTAGAAATAACATTTTTTTTATTATTATTTTTATATTTGACCGCACTGAATTATTGATATTTATTGTACTTACCGAAAAATATTTCCAATTTGAAATGTGGCCATTGATGATTTGCTCCGTCAGCACTCCGTGGATCTCGTTATTAAAAAATAATAATAGTTTTTTCATAAAAATTTTGTGAACTTTTTTAAACGTTTTTATTCACTTTACGTCCGTCACATTTAAGATTTCATTACTGAATGAGTAAATTATTTCGAAAGAGAGATAACAATAAAGACGAGCATATTATTGTCACCCCTCGCATTAAAATATTACATACAAATATTTCATTGAAATAATATGTTACTATGAAACATATTATTCTTTTAGTACACCGACTTTATATTATTACAAAGTATCATATGTTAAAATGATCAGAACAAAAAATAATTGATTCAGCTTAGTCTAAAACACAATAATTTGATTGTGTTAGCCATATAAACTACTTAGGAACATCACTTGATTTCCGCGAGCATTTCGGAATCATGTTTTTTCTTTGCGTGCACGATATGGTACGTTCGCTACTTTTTAGCAACATATGTTGATAAGTTTATTAAACTAGTTAGTAGTTCGGTGTGTTTCAAGCTGTACACATCGGTAGAGAAGGATACGTAATGGTTTTACTAAAAGTTTGTCTGCTAACATAAAGATATAAATAATGTTGATGGAATAAATTGCATAAATATGAAAATGTTTTGATTTTTATTTAGCACATTGAAGAAAAAGTACTGATACATAATTATGTTACTTTATAATTTCTTATTCATTATAGTTTCTTGTGCGTTTATAATTAATAACTTGTAAATGTGATGATATTTTTTTAATTTTCATTGTAAAAATAAAACTGTAATATACTTAGTTATGTTAGAATTGTGTTTATCTCTTTTTAATTTATTTAAATAACTATCTTTAAAAGGCATTGCTAATTTTTATCATTTTCTTAAAGATTAGTATTTATAAAAGTTTTCAAATATAATTTTTCAAAAATTTTGAGAGCGCCGTTGGGCAGAAATAATATAATTCAACAGTAAATTCTTAATTCATGACCAGTTAGGGTGATTTATATAAATGCAAATTACGAAGAGGGAAACTCTTATAGTTAGTTTATATTTGCTTTAGTTTACTTATTTAGTTTTTCCAACATCATCAGAGAAACGGCTCTCTAATCGAATCGTTAAATATAAATTTGAGAAAAGCGAAGATTTACAGAAATAATTGATCAATTTTATTATATTGATTAAAAGAATAAGTTTTAAATTCGGTAATATTAAAATGTTTCTGAATAATTATGGCCTATTTGGTGTATAAATCTGTTTTTACCAATCGAGCTTAAATTTTAACGCAAAATAAAATTTCAGTTTTTCGTTCTTTAAATCGACTTTGCACAGAAATACAAAAAAATTGGTGGAAAGTTGCATAAAAATAAAGAAAGTCATGTTTTTATTATTCGAGTGTGCTTAACCCATTTACGACCGCTGCTGCGTTTTCGCATCAGTAGCTTTAACATCGCCTAATTATTTAATTATGCAGTCGATGATGAATTTTTTCACAGCTATTATAAGATAATATGTTCCCTTAAAGATAAGAGAAAAAATAAATTTTTGTATAAATACTCTGTCCAGAATTGAGTGTTAAAGCCAGGTGCATCAAATAAATGGTTGGTGTAGTGAAAAGGCGATATTTTCAGATCTGCTTTTCGAAAATATGTTTTTATATTATGGGTGTATTCCAAAGGTAAATAGCTTTAAATTTAAGCTAAAAATGGTACGATTTCTGAAATTCTCGAAGCATTATATTTCGGAATCAAAAAGATGTAGGTGTCTAAATCTTTATAATTTGTTATAACAGTCGCAAAAAAAAAACTTCATGCTAAATTTCGTAGTTATCTTAACGGAATCGGGTAGTGGTCGGAAATAGGATAAATACACATTTTCTACATTTAAATGGTAATAATTGTAATTGTAACAAAACTAAAAATATAGATTCTTTACAAACACATACAAGGTATTAAAAAAAACTAACAAAATAATTTATACAAATCAAACTACAAAAAAATCTGTAAAAATCGGGTTTTTTGATAAGAACTCCAATTTTTGCGAAATATGCAAGAAATCACATAATTTCATTTCTCCTAGCCCTTAGATTTCTTATAGAATAAATTAGTTTTCACTAAAAAAGGCATTTTTTTGTGAAGATAGTATATAGTAAAAACAAATTTTCGTTCGTTTCGCTCTGCCACTACTATTTAACTTTCTTACAAAATGCAATTTTTTTACTAAATAAAAAATATACTTTTATTTAAAATGAAATATTCTACCAAAATAATCGACTTTTTGTAAGAAAAATAAGTTATCAAGATTTTCCTCCTTTTTTTACTTTTTACACATCATTTGCATAATAGTTTGTTAAAATATCTTATATACAATACAAAATCTTTACTAGAACAAGTTCATACTACTACACTATTATGGACGCCAAAAATTAATAAGTAAATTAGAAAAACATCACTTTCCGAAGAGCTTTTCCTACAAAAAAACTGATGAAAACACTAGCTCAGTGGTGGAGGGTATATAAGATTCGGCATGGCCGAATATAGCATTCTAACTTGTTATATATTAATATGTAGAAGATATGCACAAATATGCTTTTTTAACTTTCAATCTCTAATAGATTTCGATATTTATAAAAATATAACTATTTTAATTTCAAGTACCATATTTGAGGCTTCCGATTTTTTTTTTCTTTACAATATTTACAATGTACTCAAAATACTCACAAAAAAATTTTCAGAAATCATTTGATTAACTCCAAAAAAATTGTGTTTTGGTTAAGAAAATTAACTTTTGTATCCATTATATGCAAATTTATGCAAAGATTTAAAATATTAGCATTTTTTGTGAAATTCTTTTAAAATATGCAAATGCTTACTTTCCAAGCAAAAAGCTTGAAAAACTGAAGTTAAAAGGGGTAAAATTCTAATTCTAATTAAAAATTCTAATCATAAAAAAAATAATAAAAATTTTAATTTTATTTTTTGGAGAAAGGTCTCCATTAAATAGTTATTTTGAGTTTTTTATGACAAAAATTATTCTTAGCAAAGAATCGGACCAAAACTACTACAAAACAAATTTTTAATATACATTTTTATTAGAGTGTTCAAAAATTTTATGAAATAAGTCAAAGTGTTCCTAAAGTTATGAATTGCGAAAAAATCTTCTTGTTTCGTTATTTTTTGCCAAAATAATAAAAACAAAAAAGTAAAAATTTTTTTGAGACCAATTTCGAAAGAAAACTCAAATCTTTTTCTTGGGTAAAATTTACTTAATTTATTATTTTCAATCAATAATGATTTTAAAAATTTGTTTAATATTTTTCCTGTATTCATTTAAATTTTTCAACAAGACACTTTATGTATATATTTACATATATATGTAAATATATATGTATATACTACATATCTAGCATGTACAAATTTTTGCATTTGATAACATGAAAACATAAGTATTCAAATAAAAGTAAATCAAAATAAATGTTCACAAAAAATCCTTCCAATTTCTTGCAAAAATAAAAGAAACAAATATATAACAAAGGTAAGCTAGTATTTATTATAAATAGTTATAAACAACTATTTGAATAACTAAAGCTTAAAAATACCCAACATATATAAATTTCAAGAATATGTTTAACAAAGAATAAATTTCACAAAATCTTTTTTAACATTTTAGCAACATCAATGCAATGAAATGTTGCTTTGTTCTTAATTTTTTTTTTTTTTAAGCATGTAACTTACATACATTAGGGTTGTCCAAAGTGAAAAGTACAAGTATCAAATTAAAATTTACTTTATAATAAGCTACGCTTTTTCGTCCCAACACTATCCTTTCGCGTGCAATATTAAAGTAAAAATAGGTTCTATTTCAAATTTTATTCAAAGGAACAATACGAAAATTTGGTATCGCAAGAAAGTTATTTATGGCACACATTTAATAACGTAACAAAAATTTTAGATCAGGTCCAAATAAGTCCTGATTGGACCTGGTTTTTAATTTTTGTTACGCTATTAACTGAGTGCTCAAAGAGCCTTCTTTGGTTACCAAATTTTCATATTTTTCCTTTAGCAAAAATATGAAAAAAATTCGAGAAACCCGAAAATAAGACCTATTTTTATTTTGATCACAAAAGGATAATGTCAGAATTTTGAATTTTGAGAAAGGGTATCTTAGAATGAAGTAAATTTTCATTTACTTCATTCTAAGATTTTAATTATCAAAATAATTCATTCAATCAAATAAATATTTGGGGTAAAAGGGTCGAAAATGGCGCTTAATTCAGGGAGAGGCGATATCAATATTTTAATGATGAGGATCTATTTTTATATTTATTATTAGGTAAAAAAATATATTTTTTGAATTTTAAGATTTTTTTTTTGGCAGAATGGTAATGTCTGTCCGTTCGTCTATACCTTAGGATTAAATGGGTCTAAAATCGCCGCATTATTCAGAGAAAGGTGATATGAATATCTAAATGATCATGATTTAATATTTTATCAATTAATTAGTAAAAAAGATAATTTTAGAACTCTTGAATTTGTTTTGGCAGAATAGTAATGTCCGTCCGTCTGTCTATACATTGGAAAAAATGGGTCTAAAGTGGCCGCATAATTCCAGAAAAGGCGATATCAATATTTTAATAATCACAACATGTTTTGTTTTTTATTAGTTAGTTAAAAAATATAAACTTTAAAAATACTCCGATTTTTTTGGCAGAATGGTAATGTCCGTCCGTCTGTCTATACATTAGGATTAATTGGCTAGAAAAAGCCGCATAATTCAAGGAAGGGCGATATGAATACTTTAATAACTACAACTTGTTTCTTTCTTTACTAGTTAGTAAAAAAATGTACCATTGTGTCTCTACGATTTTTTTTGGCTAAATGGCAACATCCGTCCATCTGTCTGTACATTGTGAAAAAATGGATCTAAAATGGCCGCTTACTTCAAGGAAAAGTGAAATCGATATTTTTATAATCACAACTTGTTTGATTTTTACTAGTTAGTAAAAAAATTCATTACAAGAATCTTACAAATTTTTTCTGCCTGATAATGTAATGTCCGTCCGTCTGTCTGTACATTGGGGTTAAACATGTCAAAAACTAAGCATAATTCAGAAAAGTGATATCAGTACTTTAGTAATCACTTTTGACTTTATTATTTATTAGTAAGTAAACAAATTCATTTTTAGAATTCTAAGGCTTTCTTTGCAGAATGGTAATGTTTTCATACAAAAAAAAAAAAATTGTCATCAGTGAGAATAATCAACTGCGGATTGTGGTAGGTCTATATGTTTTATTTTATACTTTTTCCCCATACTTGATTGGATCGGAACTTATCAAAAGTCTATTAAATATATCTTGGTTTGATTTTTGTCTACTACATTTTCGTGAAAAATGTTTTCGGTAATTTTTGAAATCTTTTTTTCTTGCTTCTTGGGTATCTCAGAAAGTTGGCCATTTCGTAGAAGAGCATGATTTATAATTTCTGGGCCGTGAATAAAAAACTTGTGGAGGATAGGAGACATACAATACCATGGATATTTATCAACGTAGTATCTGGCTGTGTTGTTCGCATAGTTCCTGAATTTTTCAATATTAAAAACCAAGTACCAATATAAGACACATCACTTTGTAGAATGTAAAAACATTACATGAAATCATGTTCATTTTAACTGAGTTCGACTGTATTAAGCAGTAAAATTATTTTGTTTATTTAAAATAATTGTACAAAACAATAACAAAAAACAATAGTGAAATAACGATAAATAAAACAAAGTAAAAAAATAAAAAAAAATCTGCACTTAACCTGTTTTTGGTTTGGTGCAACTTGAGTTTTTTCACAAAAATGTAAATTTCTAAAATCGGGCAAAATATGCGCACGATTTTATTTCAGAATATTTAAGTAGACCCAATAAACCAAACGATATTATAACGATATCGAAACGATATTATCTAGATGATAAAAATTATCACTAGTGACAATCGTTTTCGAATCTAAAACGATAGTTTTTACGGACTAAAGTGTACCTTTCCTTATGATATCGTTTTTCCATAAAATTATGATATCGTTTTCGATATCGTTATTTCCAAAAATAACGATAGTAAAATCGTTATGAGCCAAATTTCTTTCTGAATGCCATTTAATACCAAAAAATATGATTATTTTCATTTAAATATTCTAAATATGATTATAAAGTACCATAATCAGCTAAAATAAGATTAAAATCTGAAATAAAAAACAAAAACAAAAAAATCATCATACATGACATATTTTATGCAAATATTATCAATAATATTTGCAAGCATGATTATTCCTTAGGGACATACATATTTCTGCAATTACATACCTAAACAACATGGTTTTACCACTAATAATCTGTAAACTATTGACTTTTTTGTGTTTGATTCCCAGCTTGTTTTTGTTTGTTGAAAAATTTTTATTTTTATTTGAAGTTTTTTCCAAATGTTTATTTTTTTTATTTTATTGGAAAGAAATATTTCGAAATTTCAATATCATAATAATATCGTTTTCTTCAATACAATCACGCAAAGAAAAAACATGATTCCGAAATGCTCGCGGAAATCAAGTGATGTTCCTAAGTAGTTTATATGGCTAACACAATCAAATTATTGTGTTTTAGACTAAGCTGAATCAATTATTTTTTGTTCTGATCATTTTAACATATGATACTTTGTAATAATATAAAGTCGGTGTACTAAAAGAATAATATGTTTCATAGTAACATATTATTTCAATGAAATATTTGTATGTAATATTTTAATGCGAGGGGTGACAATAATATGCTCGTCTTTATTGTTATCTCTCTTTCGAAATAATTTACTCATTCAGTAATGAAATCTTAAATGTGACGGACGTAAAGTGAATAAAAACGTTTAAAAAAGTTCACAAAATTTTTATGAAAAAACTATTATTATTTTTTAATAACGAGATCCACGGAGTGCTGACGGAGCAAATCATCAATGGCCACATTTCAAATTGGAAATATTTTTCGGTAAGTACAATAAATATCAATAATTCAGTGCGGTCAAATATAAAAATAATAATAAAAAAAATGTTATTTCTAAAATTTTCTTTTAGGTGTGTGAATGTGAAGATGAATTTTCTTGAACGAAATCGTCCATTGAAGGCTGTGGTATTTGTTTTTTAATTATTTTCTATTCGCAAAATTTAAATTAAAAAAATAATAATAATAAATAAAAATACATTTTAACCGTATGCATAGTATTATGATTGGGGGTATTATAATATTTAATATAGGGATCATGTTATATTTATGCAGTATGGTTGTGAGGACTATCACATATAAATGTTATGATTGTAAGGCCCATATTATATTAATATTGGATAGGACAATATTATGTTCACAAAAGGGTATAATAACTGATATGATTGAGGGAATCATAAACCTAAACATTAATGATAGTTACCGATTATGATTTGACCAACCATGTTTTTTCTTTGCGTGATATTATATTATAATCGGCAGCTAATATGATATCGTTTCCGCTATCATATCGTTCTATGGTTTATTGGGGATAATATATGATATTTTTCAGATAATTTTTCAGAACAAAATTCTTGTTATATTTTTAGTTACATTCCATGGAATTTGAAAACTAGTGCATTTTTGGACTATTTTCAAAAAAATAACAAAAAATACCAGGACAAAAAATAATTTACAAATTCTTACATAAAAGTAAACCCAAATACCTGTAGTTAAAGGTTCCATTTTAACATTTTTCTTTAAAGCACTTTTTGTTAAAGAAAAATTCACCGAAAGTTCATGAAAATTTAATTTTTTGCTCTTTTCTTAAAATATAAAAAAAAATGTTGAACTTTGACAGCTCATTACTCAAAAACCACGCAACCTACGTTAATGACTTTTATCGTTGTTGATACATAATTTTGTCTATTTTTATTCGGTACCCAATTTTATTTAAAAAAGTTAATTTTCAAAATTCAATTAAACGCCACTTTTGACCCCTTTTACCCCAACGTGCATCGTTCATATTTATTTTCATATAGAGGCCTTTTTGTTATTGGAGATTTATTCTTCTAAATATAAACTCTTCTTGATTTGTATGTTAAGCATGCTATTCTTTTATGCGTTCACGGGAAAGTTTGTGTAATCAATCATGTTTTACGTGCGTTTGGAACATAGCGATACTGATCAGCACTTCTTGATCCGAGTTGAGTAAAACAAGGCATGAAAATAAAGAGAAAACATTAAATACTGCTGGCCAATATACATGCATAAATATTTTTTTACCGATTGTACTTACTGGACAGCATTTGATGAACTTTAGGATCAGAACTCCTAATCGACAAAGTTTGTAAAGATTTCTCAGGCCCCAATTTTAATTGTACGTCCCACACTTACTAAAGTACGGAAAGATTGAACAATAATAAGTATCACATTAATTTAAACACAGGAATACAAACCAATATTTGACGTTCTTACTGCCAATAATAAAATCTTACTGCGATCAAATCCATGGACTAAACCATCAACATATATATGAATGTATAAATTTGTTACCACAAAAATCATGGAATTTTTCAGATTTATTTTATTTTTTTTTTTTTATTTTGTTTTAAATTGCTGAAACAAACGTCATTTTTTTTCTTTTCAGAAAACTTTTAAAACGAGTTATAGAAATGATTAAATTAATTATTTTACAAATTAAATTTTAATATAAAACCAAACAACTGTGTTAATTAAACAATTTTAGGTAATAATTTTTTCTGTGTAGTAGAAGTCCAGGAAATTACATTTTCTTAAAGGTTATTAGAAGAAAAATATTCAAGTACATAAACAATTTTTTTTAATGAGATATATTTCATTATTTATATCAAATAAATTCACAATTCATTTGTGGAAATTGTTAAACAACTGAGTTATGAAAATTAGAAATATAGTTTAAATCTGAACCCAATGAAAATGCTTTGCGAAAAAATTAAAAATAGATTAATTAAGAATTAAAAAAATGTAGACGAAGTTACTTAAAATAAGTAACTACCAGTTTTTTGATATAACTCTGTAATTGATATAACTCTGTATCACCTCGAGTATTTTAATTTCTTTAAAGTGCCTTGCAAGATAAAGAAAAAAGAAAGCATAAGTTTTCTTCTACAGTTAAAAGGATATTTACGCTTAAATTTATTTCTTTTTTTCGGGAATAGGAACTGAAGTATTTACTAGAAAATCTTTTTTAAATATTCTGTAATTTCTAACACATTGCGAAATAATACTTTGAACAAATTTTATGATTTACTTAATTCGTCTTGCCTTGAAAAATGTTCAAAATAAGCACTCTGAAATTAATATGAAAAACTAAATTTTTTTAAACGAAAATATAATAAAATTAAACATTCAATTTTTTTTCTCAAAGTTCTCAAAGTTTTTTCTAAACGAACTTTTAAAAAAACTTTTTTCAAACTGCACAAAAAATTTATAAACACGAGCAGTACACCCGCTACTTTGTTAGCGTAGATTTTTTTTAAATAAAAAACATACTATTATTCTATAAATTTGAATTTATAGTTATATTGAGTTACCCAGAAAAAAGTAAAAATAGACTTCAATTACGAAATTGCTTATATTAATTAATTTTTAATTGATTTTGCTCCAATCATCAAAATGATAATATTAATAACTAGAATAATGAGAAGATATAATGAGCTGAAAATTTTTGGAAATTGACTTAAATTTATTTTATTCCTGTATTTTTATAGACAAATCTTTAATTTTTCTTTATATTTTATTAACAGCTGTCAATTTATTAAAAAAAAAGTAAACCTATTAGAAAATTTATTATATTATATAAATAATATAATTAAATTCCAAAATAAAGTCAGTTAATAATTTTAATAAAAAATGATTTAAAATATTTTTTTCTGTGTTTAATTTTATAACTATAAATTTTGGAATTCTAATTTTTTTTTAATTCTATTTTTTCTTTTTAATGACTGTTATGTTCAAGTTCTAAACATAAAAAATAAATTATTTTCTGTCGGTTTTTAAGAATTTTCCAAAATTCTTCAAATTAAAGGTTTTATTGTGTTTCGGTCACTTTTTTGCTTGAATAAGTACACATATTTTTAAACTCCGCTTCATTTTAAGCTAAGAAAGGGAGAAATCTTTTCCAAAGTCACTCATTCACGTATATTTCTGTGTTAATGGAACAATTTTTTATGAATGAAGTGCTTCTTTCCCGCATGTGAATATGGCTTCACAAATCACAAACTTTCTTGGGAATTTTGATTTTTGATGCACGATATTTTTCTGCCATATTCCCTCTAGCATCTGCAACATAGAATTTCTAGCCTGGAAATTGAAAAAAGTTAGACTGTATGAACGTTTCATCGTTTATTATACCCTGATCATAATTATGGAAAAATTCGTCTGAAGAACTTTCATGGTATTTTTTCACCTCCAAATTCTTGCTTTGCAAATTCTATTAGGATTTGTTTGTACTTTATACGTCTTCAGGCTAGATTTCCTTTCAACTTTTCTACTAAAAATTCAAAGTAATAAACTTTTTGTGGCACTTTTCTTCCAGAGATGAGGGGAATTTCTCCTATTTTTCTTTCTATTTTGTCTGAGTCCTACAGCCTGAAGATACTATTTTTCTTCCACTACCTATTTTCCATTCAATGACCGTGACTTCTTTGTATAATATTATGACCCAAGAAACTGTATTTTTTGACACAACTGCTTTCCTGGCAATTGTTTTATATGACTGAGGTAAGTTTTCATGAAAAATTTCTATTATGTGTTTTGGTGTTTTTTGTTCAATTTCATTTTTAAAGAAAACTGGTTTCGCTATAACCATGAAACTTAGCACATAGCTAGTGAGCATACCGACAAATGTAAGCCAGTTAACAGAATTATTTAGTTTTCACCACATCAAAAGTTATAAGCTTAAGAGCATGCACGGATTTTTTCGTGCGCAGTCCTTATTTCTAAACAGTGCGCAGACAGACTAACAAACACACATTCACTTTTATATAAATAACATTTAACCCGATCTTGCAGTACTCCTACGTAGACCAGATTAAAACTTGGTAGCCTTTTTATTTATAAAAAAACAAAAAGAAATACTAAAAGTGAAAAAAACCCGCAAAATTAAATTATGATTCATACCTCCCGTGGGAACAGTTATAATATTGATGTTCTGTCGGCATTAAGAACATTAAAAATTTTAAATATTTTAGTTACCAGTTTCTTACATTTTAACGTTCGAAATTATTTCTACTGTTATATTTTAGTAGAGAAGATTGTGACTAATAGAGCTTGTGGATTCTTAACACAGAACCATATATCTTTAATTTCATGTTTAAAAGTTAATTATTGTTACAAAAAATTTTAAGAGTATTATTATACTAACGTAAAGTACCACAAAGTTCCCTCTTATGGATTTTCATTCACTTTGGACCTTATATTTTTAATTTCATGTTCCTAGGATCAATATTATAGAAAATTCAAAAAGTGCCATTAGAAGAATAAAAAAAAGGTACCGCAAAATCCCCTCTTGTGAATTCTCACTCATTTAGGACTACATGTACTTAAGTTCATATTTCTAGGTTTAATATAATAAAAAAATGCATTTTGGTACTTTTTATTCCCCCTGGATGTAACAAAGATTATGTTCCAATGAATTTCTAAATTTTTCTTTAATCTAATGTTAAAATATTTATATGTATATGTTAGTAAAAAAAAAAAAAATATTTTGTGAAAAAATTACCAAAAACAGGTAAGGTCTTTAACCCTTAAAATTTCAAATTTCCAAAACGTACCAAACTCGTGTTCGTCAATTTTCGATAACGTACTAATTAGATGTAATTAGTAAATAATAAAATTCTAAATGTATTTTAGAAATTTTCTATTTACATTTCAGAAAATTCTAAATGTAATATAGAAATTTCCATTTACATTTCAGAAATTATCAAATTCTATTTAAGAAATTTCCATTTGTATTTCAACATTTTCTAAATGTATTTCCGAAATTTCCATTTCTATTTCAGAAATTTCTAATTGTATTTAAGAAATTTTATATAGAAATTATATGTTTAAATTTCTAAAATATAATTGGAAATTTCGGAAATACATTTAGAAAATGTTGAAATACAAATGGAAATTTCTTAAATAGAATTTGATAATTTCTGAAATGTAAATGGAATTTCTATATTACATTTAGAATTTTCTGAAATGTAAATAGAAAATTTCTAAAATACATTTAGAATTTTCGAAACTACAAATAGAAAATTCTGAACTACAAATAGAAATTAATGAAATGTAATTAGAAACTTCCGAAGTATAAATAGAAATTTCTGAAATATAATTAGAATCTTCTGAAGCATAATTAGAAATTTCTGAAATATAATTAGAAATTTCGAAAATATAAATGGAAATTTCTAAAATATAAATGGAATTTTCTGAAATATAAATAGAATTTTCTAAAATATAATTAGAAACTTCTGAAATACAACTGGAAATTGTGTAAAGAACTTTTTAGTTTTTGCTGAAACTTAGATAAAATTTTTCGTACGAAATCCTAAAAAATTCTTTTGCAAACCGAAATCGTTTCCCTTTGATGGTCAAGTTATAATTATTAGTGACTCCTTTTAAGTCATTTGGCCATAGATATAGGTCCAAATAATTACTGATATCAATATTAAAGACCTTTGTAATTTGGTTTGTTAATCTGCCGACTACCGGTACACTTACCCTATAAAATAAATAAAAATTCAATTAACAATGGCGACCCAAAATCTATACATAAGAAAATCATTTTTGTTTGAATTCAATTAAGACTAGAGAGTCTACATATACAGTGAAAGATTTAGTGATAGTAAGAGCTTCGTATTTGATTACGACGTTCCTATAGGATATACTAAATCGGATTACCAGCAGTTTGGCGTATGTACTCCAGGAGGAGTATTGCGCACAAGTGTTAATTTTGTTTACACTTTAAAGGAATTTATTAAAACATATGTTGTCAAATCTTGATCATTACTATCATGTTTATAACATAGAAAAAATTCTTTGATCAATTCCAAAAAATATGAGAGTTATCACATAAAGTACCCACAGTGAAATATTTAGATGGGTATTGAAAAAACTGTTAATCACGTCTACCTGCGAACAAACGTCCGTTGAAAATTTCAAAATTTGATAGATGAAAGATCTTTCATATATAAAAAAAAAATAAATTATTAACACAAAAAATTTTACTTCGTTTTCGATATAATTGGCAAAAACGAATGTGTCGAATGCTCCCCTTTCTATCCTACATATATACAAACTGACTGCATATATAAAAAACAACAACAACATCACTAATAGTCATTACAATGCTTAATATACGTAAATGGTTGTGTGTATTTATATTAACATATTTTTTAGTTTTTGGCCCATAACTCGGTTGTTTATGAACGAACTTAGGGCCAGTTTTTCACTTAAAGATTTTGAAATTTTTTTTTTTTTTTGTAAAGATGACCAAACACTGACTATTACATATTTCTCTTAAAATTTAATTTATTAATCCAAATTTCCATAAACAATAAAAAATACTCTAAATTTTCTTCTTCTTATTCGATAACAACATGTGATTTTTACACAAATATTTAGATTAACTAATTTAACTTCTAATTGGCATTTAAGTGAAAAACTGGCTCTTAGTTGATTAAAAAAAAAAAAACGAAATTTTATAAAAATATTTATGGCCGATCTGTATAAAAATATATCTCTTTAGCTTAAACAAGGGCTTAAAAAAATCAAAAATGCATTTTGGCCGATATCTCCGTTATTATTGAACCGATTTATTTAATTTTTTCAGCACGAAAATTCAGAAAAAAATGTCCGAGCCTTTTTTGCAAAAACAAAGTCCCTAATATATACAGAAGCTTCAGAAACTGGAAAACCTGTTCTAAAAACCGATTTTTTAAGCATATCTCTGCCATTTATGAACCAATCTTGCTGTATTTCAATAGAAAAATTGTCGAAAGGATTTCCGATTGTTTGATATACATATTATATATTTCAGTTATCGGTGGGCTTTATAAATGCCATTTCAACCAACACACGGACGGACATGGTCCTATCGTTATCAGTTTTTACAAGGATCCCGAAAATATATTTTTTTTGCTCTCAGACGAAAATTGTGGAATTTACAAACGGAATGACAAAATTTTATATACCCTTTACACCTGCGGTGAAGAGTATAAAAATGTGACTCTTTTTCGATAAAAACTGATTTATAAACCAAAATTAATTTAAGATAGTAGAAAATAAAAAGTATACATATATAATAACAAATATTTTATTATATAAAACATATGTAAGTTTTACATAAGCATTTACATACAAAGATACACACGCAAAAAAAAAATTAACAAAAGTATAATAAAGTCCTATGTAGAAACCAGGGAAACTAAAGAATATATTTTTTTTGTATTTTCCAAAAAAAAAAAAAAAAATACTTTTGGTGGCATTAAAATCTGAAATTTTCACGATAAAAATATATACCAATTCATGGCATTGCCTTGTTCATACTACAGAAGCAAAAATATTATCGCAAAGTAACAACAATGAATTTATTTCTCATGACATATGCAAATTTATTCATAACTTTAAGATTTATTTCGACTGTGTATGTTATGTACTAAAATAGGTTAAAAATCTTTTCTTTTTATACCCTACACCACCATAGGTGGTTGGCAACACTGGAAATTGGTTATGATGGGTCCATTATTTCACCTGGCACCCATACAAATGTCCTCCCGGAATAGGGGTTTAACGACCATAAGTGCCGTAAATATAGCAATATTTCAATGCAACTCGGTAAAAAGGAGTTTTGTATAAATGTTAATTTGTTTGCCAAATTTCATCAGGATCGATCCATAATTGACCATAGATCCCATATAAACCACTCTTCCGAAAATCACTTTAACGTGCATAAATCCCATACGAATGATAGTATCAAGTTAATATTCAACACAAATAAATACTATATAAGTAGAAACAACATTGCCAAAATTTATGAGAATCGGTCCATAATTTACCATAGCTCCCAAAAAAAACCAACTTCCGGGAATCACCCTAAATGGCATAAAATCATATAGATGTTAGTATAAATGCATTATTCTGTATTTATGTAATTTATTTTACATTTAGTAAAAGTGTTGGTTTACAATTGGACACAGGTCTAATGGTGTAGGGTATCATATGGTCTACCGACTATAGTTTCTATCTGTTTTTTTTTTTTTTTTGTGAATGATGACAAATTTATTAGTTGAATTTATTTTTCTTGTAACAAGGAAATTTTAACCAAAACAAATACAAATATTTTTGGTAAGAATTTTTATTCTCTGTGTTTTTTTCAATGCACATAATTCAAAATAATATACATTGTGTAGTTTTTTCTTTCAGAACTCAAAACAGTAACTTAATTTAATTTGGCCAATATTTCTGAGGAAATAGTCATATATAAAGACTAATATCTAACCTTTTGTTTACTTATAACGAAAAACTAGAGAATAATTTCCTTTCAGTAGGTTGATTTGTGGAACTAAGAAGATTAATTTTATTATTCAACAAAACAAAAAATAAAAATGAATGAAACTTATGTTTTGCTATTATTTTGGTAACATCATTTACGCAATAGAAAACAAAAAGAGTAATAAAGATGTAAAATAAATAGTAATTTCTGTTTTTATTAGTAATTCTATGATATAGCATGTAGTTTATAATAAAAGCATTACAATGTTACTTCTTAACTTAAAAGTTAATATTAAGGGAAAAGAAAAACTGAAATTACTAGATTGTTCCTAAATAAATTTGAGATAAAAATAAATATCTAATCATTTACAGTTTGTAGAAACAAATAAAAACAAATCATAAAAAATTTATCACAAATCGAAAACATTTTGCTCTATATACACTTGTTAACCAAAATAGCAAAAATTATATTTAAATCATAAAAATAAATGATCACCAGGGAAACCAAAATATGCTCTTATGCGCATTAAATATGCAATAAAAAACGAAAAATATGCTCTAAAAAACACGAAAAAATGCACTTAACCCTCTACTGCATGAAGATGTTTAAAATAAAGAAAAAAAAATAAAACACCGTAAATATATGTCTATTATGGACAATTTAATACGTATGTAACAAAAATTAAAAAATTCACTCGGAATTTTGGAAGAAAAAAATGAAGCCATATATGGCCTTATGCATTAAGAGTTATTTTTGAAAAAAAAAAAAAAAAAAAAATATTCGGCGTGAAAACATATTATCTTAGAAAATAAAATTAAAAATTTTATGGAGACATATTTTGGTGTATCCAGTTCTTCAATAAGGTCAATAAGGTTCGTATCTCTAAGAAATGGAAAATTTTCACTCGAATAAGTAGGCAAACTACTTTCTTTCCAAATTGGAGATCTTGGCTTTTTAGTAGATTTTGCATTCGATGTATTAGGCTTGTCATAATCATCTGAATGTGAGTAATCGCTGTCAGCAGTCTCCGGTATATAAATATGTTCCTGACCTGACGGTTGAATTATAAAATCTTCTTCGTCAGTAGCAGATATTTTGTCATCACTACTATGATCAACGTTATAAATTTCACTAGCATACTTTAAATTACCATAAAATGATCTTACATCAATTTCTAAAAAAATTGCATTGCATTTAATGGAAAGAATAAAATGCACTCATGTATATAATTAATACTTACTTTGCAGATAAATAATATTTTTATTTGAAAAAGAACTTCATTTCCTATATGAATATATATTTTTTTGTGTTATTTTTGTTCTTATATTTTTTGAAAAATTGTACACAAATCGCTTCAAAATTTACTTTTGTTTTCACACATGAAGCCCTAAAGAAAACTAAAGGAAACACTCGCCGAAACGCACTTTGAAAATATTTTGCTTTATATTTGAGAAGAAATCAAAACATAGAAGATAACAAATATTATTCTCCTTTGATTAAGTCCCGTTTATAGAAAATACAATGCATTAAAAGACGAAAACCATATTTGGCGTTGTATGCAGTAGAGGGTTAAAAACCAGACATTTTGTATAATTTTTAAACAAAATTATGATTTTCATTAAAACTAAAGGTTTTATTAATATTTCAACGTTATAAAATAAGGCAAGACTGAAATTTATCAACCTTGACGAAATTTGATTCCCCACTTTTTATTGTATCTCATAAAAACATTATTGATCTTCTACTTTCTTACCCATCTTATTCTAGACACTATTATTAGTTCAGTAATTATTAAAATTATCATATCGATCACTGTCCGTCAAAATATTGTAATTGACAACATTTTAGAAATTCGTGTTTTGATGAAAATCTATAATTTAGAATCATTTAGATCATTTGTCAAAATGACTCTCACTTTATAGTATAATGTGTAATGTTTTGTTTTCTGCTCTTACGACATTTTCGCGGTTAGGACTCGATATGCTTTCTTAAAAAAATATTGTTTTTACAACATAAACTTCAATCATAATATTCAATTTTTTTTTTTTTTTTTGTTTTCTCATTTTTTTTATAAAATCAAATTTGAAAAAACATTTCTAAAGCGGTTAAATATGACCTAAAAATAACAAAATATGCTATAAATATGCAATAAAAATCTGACGTTATGTGTAAAATATGCAAAAATATGCACTAACAAATCGATGCCAAAATGATTTATTTGTTCTGAAACAGATAAATATTTAATTGATGGCTTCATTCAACGTCCAGAAAAAAACATGCAATTGCATATTGTGGTTTCCCTGATGATCACAAATCGAGGCCCTTTTTATATGATATATTTATAAGATTTTTGTAGAGATTTACAATTACACTTTTTTTACATTGAAGTCATAAATGAGTTTTTGGGGAATTAAAAAAAAAAAAAACATATCCGATTGGACCAAATTTGGAGGCCTACCCTCTATTTCCATGTGAAATCTTATTTAGACATCTTACCATGTGAAATCTTATTTAGACATCTCCAACGGTTCACAAGTTACAGAATTATAAAAAAAAAAAAAAATAATAAGTTTTTTGTGATTTAAATTAAAAAAATAAATTAAAATTTAAGAGGAAATAAAAAAATAAAAGTGATTTTTGTATTTAACATACTTGTAATATTTATCTTTTGTCCCAAAAGAAATTATTACAAGTTGATGCCCTACTTCCATTTTGGATGCAATGATATCAAATGTTATTTTTGTTATTGCATACTAAATATATCTTTATATTAAATGCAGAAGTAATATTATATCTTTGCATATGGTGTCATTACTCTGCAATACTACAACACGTTTTTATATTTTCGTGATTTTTGGTTTAATGACATTCATAAGAGCAACTTTAGCTATTCATATCTTTTCAGTAACCGACTGTGCAATTTCAATAGAAATATATTTACAATGTTTTCCAAATATTCCATATTAAATGCATCATAGCAAAATTTTTTATAAAAGCTAAACTTTTCAAAAACAAATTTAATAAAACTCTATCTTTGACCAAACTAGTAACATGTTTTTTTAATAACTGTTTTAAACAATTGCTGTAAATTAATTTTGAATGTGATGACTTTGTTAGTTTATATTAAAGAATTTAAATTACAACAATTTCTTAATATCAGTTGTTCGGTACTTTTATTCTTTTTAATGATGATTTTAAATCTCTTTTAATTAAGTTGCATAGTGATATTAAACGGCTTTTGTCTTCATTACGCTTATCTTGAAAATAGAATCTATGCCTTCACAAGGGGTTTATGTTTTATATATTAAGATGTTTTTTTTTTATTTTTTTATCTTTTAATTTTTATTTTATTTTGTTTATGATTATTATTATTATTTCTTTTTTTTAATTTTTCAGTGAAATACAAAAGTTTTTAACTCAGCTTTAGATAAAACAGAAAACAAAATTCATGAAACTACTTTCAGATATTCCTAATATAACTCCATTATAACCACACAAAATTGTAGGCGGCGTATTATTATTAACTAACCGGCATCATAATACCTTTTAATACGACACATATTAATTAATTGTCGAAAAGCAAAAACTACTTATGTAACTAATTAAATATGTTTAATATGGTTTTTGTGAGAAATCTTCAACAAATACAATACAAACCTGCTATTGTGATGAAAGTAATAACTGTCTGCTGTACTTAACAAATTGATAATTTGTTTTCTTAAATAAGAAAAAAGAAATTGTTTCTTATTAAGTAATAAGAAATGTAAGCACTGATTTGCATATTTAAAATAACAAATTTTTTTATTAGGCTGGTACATTGGCTTTAAATTAACCAATATAAGGAAAAAAGTGGGAATATTCGTCATAGGGGCGATCCTCCGTTGATATAATAATAATTTTTGAAATAACTATTTTTGGGTTATATTGAAAATTCCAAAAATGGTGTAATACTTAAACTAGTTCCCCATACATATAATCAACACTAGGTTACACTGTAAGTGTTTTTCATTGTAGCACAGTGCACAGGGGGGCAGAATCGAAATTTTTTGGAAATAAATCTTTAACTTCTGATCGTCTGGTTGGATTTGCATGAAATTTGGTATAAGCGTAACAAAGGAGGGTACAAAGTTAAGTTTGGAAGGGGGACCGTACATACCCCTCAACGGCTGAGCTAAAGAGGCTCTAAGTTGGGTACCTCTGACATACACATTTTTTAAATCGCTTATTAAATTTTTGTTTCTCGTCCAATTTCAAATGATTTTATTCATTATTGCAGGCACTGATAAGACCTACAAAAAATATGCTTGCATGTCCTATTTATTTTTAATAGTTTTTGAGTTATTTACATTTGAATTTTTAGGTACCTTAATTTTACATATTCATGGGCCAGTTTTTTTTCATATATATCCTAGTGTTTACGACCTATATCATTTGTTTTTTCTTTATCTAATTAAAAAACAAAATTATCCATTAAATAAAAAAAATTCGATATCTCTACCGAGTTCAAAAATAAGCGATTCTGAATTTGAAAATTGCAAAAATTACGACTTTTTGTGTTGTTTTTGGCCGAAAAAGTATCTTCACTCTTTTTTGTCTAAAATAAAATTTTCGTTGAAAACATATAACAATTTTATACTTTTCTGAAAGGTGTCTTCATAAAGAAGACTTTAAAATAAAAAAAACGAGCCCAATGATTTAAGTATTCAGGGTATACACCCTCCCGAATTTGACCCATTTTATATGAAAGTTTTGTCTTTAGTCTATATTTTCTCAAATCCCAGCAAACGGAATGCAGTTTAGGAATCAGTAATATGTTGTTAAAAGTTTTCAATCAAAACCTACGGTACTTCGGAAAAATGTGGATTTTATAGCCCAAAATGTGAAAAAAAACAATTTTTGAAATTAATGTCTTTTACAGAACCGAAACTATGTCACTTTAAAGTTTATTAAGTCACGGAAAATTCAATTTTTTGCATATTTTTGCGTAAACACACATTCGAACATTAGCTACGGGAACAAATTATTTATGTTATGGCTTTTTCACATCCACAATAGTACAATGTTTTTGGAATTTTCCGTGACTTAATAAACTTTAAAGTGACATAGTTTCGGTTCTGTAAAAGATATTAATTTCAATATTTTTCTGCATAACGAAGAATTATATCAGCTAAACAATATAATTTAGATAAAAAAAATCGAGTTTGTACTTTTTCTGATTTTTAAAATTAAAGTAAAATTTTTGTTAAAAAGTGTTTTTTTGAGAAACTATAAATATTTCATCTATAATAAAATCTTTGTTATTAAAGACATCTTAACGAAATTTTCACTATGTAAGCATTATTGTACAAAATGAGAAAGTGAAAAAAAACTTTACGATTTTTGGGAAAGGAATTCCACAATTCCCAAAAAAAAAACCGAAAATCCCAAAAATGTTTTTTTTTACATTTTGGTCTATAAAATGCACATTTTTCCGAAGTCCCGTTGATTTTAATTGAAAACTTTTAACAACATATTACAGATTCTTAAACTGCATTCCGTTTGCCGATTCGTGCTTTGGGATTTGAGAAAATATAGACTAAAATCAAAACTTTCATATAAAATGGATCGAATTCGGGAGGGTGTGAACCTTGACCACTTAAGTTATTGGGCTTGCTTTTTATCTTAGAGTCTTCTCTGTGAAAATATCTTTCAGAAAAGTATAAAATTATTACATGTTGTTAAAGAAAATTTTATTTTAGAGAAAAAAGAGTGTAGATACTTTTTGGGCCAAAAAAAAAACACAAAAAGTTGTAATTTTTGCAATTTTTAAATTCAAAATCGCCTATTTTTGGACTCGGTAAAGATATCGACTTAAAATTTTTTTTATTCAAAAGATAATTTTGTTAATAATTATTCAAAAGATAATTTTGTTCTAAAGAAAAAGCGAATGAAATCGGTAGGAAACACTAGTATATATATGAAAAAAACTGGACCAAAAACATTCTAAATTAAGGTACTTAAAAATTTAAATGCAAATAATTCAAAAACCATAAGAGATAAATAGGACATGCGAGCATATTTTTTGTAGGTCTTTTCAGTGCCTACAAATATCAGTACAAACAAATTGAACGAGAAACAAAAATTTGGCAGGCGATTAAAAAATTTGTATGTCAGAGGTATCCAACTTTGAGCCTCTTTAGCTCCGCCCCTGAGGAGTCTGTACAGTCGCCCTTCCAACGTTAGCATTGTATACTCCTCTGCTTCGATTCTGCCCCTCTGTGCAGTGTTAGGTTATTTTGCAGTAGTGAAATGAATTTAAAAAATGTTATATATTGAAAAGCGATTCTGTCCCCATCACTGTGTTGGGGAAATTGTGGGGAAGATATTACGCGTTTGTACGGATGTTTGTAACACCCAAAATATTGGTCCAAGATCCACTTAATTTATACCAGAATCACTTTTTGATTCGACTTAACGATGTTTGTCTATCCATCTGACCGACCACGTAAATATAATTGAATGAAATTTGTTTTACAAGTTTCTTACAGTCCTATAATAAAAATATAATAAAGAAAATAAGTACAAATAAGTTTAATGTAAACTTTAATCTGTGTGCCAAATCATCCCATAATTAACCATAGCTCCCATATAAAACCCTCTTCATAAACCTCACACAAATGATAGTATCAGGTTAATATTTGACAAATCAGTGTTATATATGTTAATGGAAACCACAATGCAAAAATTTCGAAGATAGACCATAATTCACCATAGCTCCCATACAAGGTCCACCTTCGGGAATCACTCTATAGTGCATAAATAATGTACAGTGTGACAGAGTTAAAAATATTTGAAAATTAATCTATAACTCCAATTCGATTAGTTCGATTTACATAAAATTGTACATATACATGGCATAGGAGTATATAATTTTGTAAGGGGAACTCTTACATATCCCTCAGCAGTGGAGCTATTGGGGCTTAAAGTAGGATACCTATGACAAAGACATTTATTTACTTTTTTTACTTATTCGATGAATACTTATATCCTAATTTATATTTTTACTCTCCTCATAGCAATCTCTCGGAGGAACTTTTTTTTTAAACTAAATTATCAATAATAAAAAATAGTTTGTCTAACACACTTAAGTCAATACTTGTGGATCCATGATATCCGTCCTAAATTTGTCCGACGGGGATTTGAAAGACTGGAGTATGAGTGAAGAACTCATACAAAAGTACAGAAGTTTAATTCGTTAACTATTTTTGTGAATAAATCTAATTTGCAATAATGAAATTTGTTCTAAAGTAATTATTAATTATTTTGTTATTAATAAAACTAAATTTTGTAGTTTTTCTTAAAATACAAAATTTTTAGTTTTTGTTGTTATCAAATAAACAAATTTTAAGGTTTTTTTAGGTTTTAAAGCAGTTTGCCCCTTTTTTGGCGGCTTTTTATTTTGAAATCCCCTTTTTTAGACACTTTTGAAAAACTCTCAACAGTAACACTGATTAGCAATTCTCTTTTTATACCCACTATCAAAAAGATGGGAGGCATATTGATTTTGTATTTCCCTGTGTAACATGTCGAAAAAAATCATTTAAGACCCTATAAGTATATATTTTCTGGGTCCAGGTTAGATTCTGAGTCAATCTAGATATGTCCGTCTGTCTGTCCGTTTGCTGAAAGCAGGATAGGGCTCGAACAGAGCAACGTAGGGGAATGAAGTTTGGCTCAAATATTTATCTTATATAAGGTATAAGTCGGTTAATATACAAAAAAGTTATGGGCAAAATACTAGAAACACAGGGTGTCCGTTGTAGCTTCATTTCATACTTTTCTGCTGATATCTCTTAAACAAAAGCCTGTACGATAACGAAATTTTGTACAGATGGTTTGACGATCGACATAAACTTGAAAACCAAACGAAACTAACGAAATTTTATACAAATAGTCCAAGGACCAATATAAACTTTGAAACAAAAAATGTGCGTGGTCCGCCATTTACATGAGTTTAGAATTACCCAAAATTTCGTTAAGAGATCTTAACTAACAAAGATTTTATAAGAGATAAAATATTTATAGTTCCTCCAAAAACCAATTTTTTACAAAAATTTCACTTCAATTGCAAAAATCGGAAAAACTATAAACTCAAATTAAAAAAGATTTAAAACTGTCACTTTTAAATTACTGTAAAATAAAATTTCAACCTGAATTTGAGGGAGAGAAATGAAACTTGACATGAAGTTTCCTATTGGCGATTTAAAGATCCTATGAATAATTTTAGGATCCAAAATTCTTGTAATAGCCAAAAATACGTAAATGAATTATATGAAAAACGAGAAAAGAAGATATAGTCGGTCAAGCCCGACTATATGATACCCTACACCATTTCGATCCACATAATTATGTTTTTACTTACATACAACTTACTTGTGTTAAATATTAACATAATACTAACATTAATATGGGATTTATGCTCGTTAGTGATTTTCGGGTGAGGAATTTATATGGGAGTTATGGACAGTTATGGACCGATCTCCATGAAATTTGGCAAACAAATTTTTGCTGATATAAAACTTATTTGTACTAAATTTCATTAAAATATTCCTTATTTTAAGGCATCTATAAGTGTAAAACTCTATTCCGGAAGGACATTTGTATTGGGGCTAGGTGAAATAATGGGCCGATCATAGCTAAATTCAATAGGCTTCGTCCTTGTATTGAAAAAAGCATATGTACCAAATTTCATCAAATAATTTTTAAAATTGCGACCTGTACTTTGCGCACAAGCTTTACATGGACAGCCAGCCAGCCAGCCGACCAGATGGACGGACGGACATTGTTAAATCGACTCAGAAAGTGATTCTGAGTCGAACGGTATACTTTAAGGTGGGGGTCCGAAGATTTTTTCTCTGCGTTACAACTTCTGCGCAAACACATAATACCCCAACCACCTTGGTGGTGTAGGGTATAACAAGTGATTTTTATGAAATTTCATCGTGAATAACTCGCGTAGATCACAAGTGATTATCGTAAAATTTTCACATGATGTATAAGATACCAAGACAAAACCATATGCGGAGTTTTTATTATATAATTTTAGAAAGGTAACAAATTATGGAAATTGAAACGATGAAAGCGAGAAAAATTTAAGTTCGAATAAATTATTTATGGTTGAACAAAATAAAAAAAACTGCAATTTTTAATATTTCAATAGCGTTGAGCCATCTCTAAATTTGTTTTAATCAATATAAAACTTTGTATATTATAGTTTTTGGGCTAGTCGAACATTTTTAGGGGGCGAGACTGAAAATTTAAAAACCTTTATTTTCATCCATATAAAAGAGGGTCACCTTAATGTACATATATGTAGTGGTGTACGGTATCATATGTTTGGGTTTGATTAACTATAGCTTTTTTACTTTTTAATGCTAATTTTTGTATCAATTTATGTTTCACCACAAATGGGAAAATTTATACACAGTATGAACATTTTTTTTCGATTTAATAATTAAAATTTTTTTAAAAAATATTACAAAAAATAAAAATTAAATTTCTGCTATGATTTGGACACAATTCTTTTGTACACCATTTAAGTTAACACCCCAACAGATATTACAACATATTTCCTTTTTTTTGTTGTAGAATCAAGTTTAAACATAAATGTTACGCCCTTAAAAAAGTAGAACAATTTAGAATTAACTTAAGAGTTGAGAAAAATTCGCTTGCTAAGAATTATTTAAGAAATTTGTTAGCAATTGTCCTACTTAATATGGTATGCTATTCGTTACACAGATGATGCTATACGTATAATATTAAAGATATAAATTTTGCCTCAACATAAATTTCTTTTTTACTTTAATCCTTTTTATTGGGTTCTCTTCCTCAACACACTTTTCTTAAAAAACTTTTAGTAGTTTGTAGTCTCGACCTTTGTTTTTATAATGCGGCATATGTTAAAGTTTTTCCTTTTTTGTACATTGTTTAGATAGACAAAGAGTATAATATAGTTTTGTTATCTTTTGTCTATTATTACTTTTAGTATTTATATTCTTTGTTTAATATTCAACACAATCTATGGTTATGTTTTGGCGCTATTTTGGCGTGATATGTATGTTTTCTTTTTTTCCTTACCATAATTTACAATGTATATTATTTAAGCCGGTTGTTGCTAAGTTCATACAATTTCTATAATATTTTGTATCTTAAAGATATCTAAATTGTTGAGTATACATATTTTATTGTTATTTTATTTTCTGTAAGTTTAGCATATATCGTTAAAGTTTTCATTTTGATTTTCAAGTAAAAGCCAAGATGTTAATAAATTTGGCTTTTTATTTAAATTAAAAATTATGTTTAGACTAAGAGCTTTTATAATGTTTTTTATTGGTGATAAAAACACTTTGCGGTATTGATGTAGCGAAATATTTATTTTATTTGAGAACATATTGAGTTTGATTTACAATTCAATAACTTTTGTACATTAAAACTTTTTACAGATATTTATAAGTTTATACAAACGTTCATTTAAATTGATATCTAGTGATTATAATGTTTTTTTTTTTATTATTTTCGTGCATTTATAGAGAAAGCTAAGCTTTATAATTGTGGCAAAATGCTTTGGGATATTATGCTGATAAACATAAATCCATCGGAAATTCAACATTTCTCAGCACTTTTATGTAAATTTTATTTTAAAATGTCTATATAATACCGATGATCCATTATTCAATCTTTAAATACTTAGTACCTACTCCAGGCCCTGTCACATACCCGATTCAAACACCGTTATTTACGGTAGCTATCTTATTTTTCTCTTTTAGCTCGGTATATGGATTTAGATAGATTAGGACATTTTTATTGCATACAAAATGATTGAGCTTGATCCCAGTTGCAAAAAATTCATCCTTCCAGAACTTTTTTGACTGCTGCGATATCCTCGATATCCTTTGAGATGTGGGAGCTTCATTATACCTAACCATGCTCTAAATTTAATTAATATCTCTTAATTTCTAGAATGCAACGGGTATTCGTAAGTATTTTTTACTATCGTTTGCCATGTTCGATGCATTTAGTTTGTAGTTTTGTTTCATTTAACGTAAAATTTTACTTTCAAGCTGCTTTTGTAAACCTTAATGGCCTACTGATTCAGATTTATTTGTCAGTGAATTTTCTTTATTTACTTTTTATTATATAGTGGGACAATTTCTAAGTTTTTTTGACTTTTCTACAATAAAATTTTCCTATTTTCCTACTAAAAATGGTGAACTATAAAGTTTTTGGCTATAACTGAAGTTTTTTTTTGGTATTTTAATTTTAACAAAATCACAATAAAATGATGTAAAATTATAGAAAACAAAAAAATTTTTGTCCTAGTTAGTTGTAAAACTAGCAACTAATTAATAAAGTTATCGTAAATGGACAAATAAACAACATGTTGAATACTTTTTTGCGTTTGAATTCTTATACTGTTGAAAAAATGGCAACACTCATTAAAGTTCGCTGAATTTGGAAGCAAATATTACTCAAAATAGAAGGAGATACTTATTTCAAATAAATATCTGTCATTTTATTCGAAATAATTCAATAATTGTATAAATTATAACAATATTATAAGAGATGAATGGTGTAATAAAAAGACGTCTAAAAATAAATTAATAAATTAAATATGAATAGAAGGAAAAAAAGTTAAAACAATTAAAGTAAATTAATTTTTTTTTTATTACTGATATTAAACGAGAGAAAAAGATATAGTCGGTCAGGCACGACCATATGATACCCAACACCATTGTGCACAGTATAATTCGGGGAGGGGTCTTTTATTAGACATGGATTCGAATGTGGACCGATACTCATAAGTGTAAAATAAGACATACAAATACAGAATATTACGTTAATGCTGACATTTATATGAATTTATTCATTTTTGGGTGATTTCCGAAAGGGGGCCTTATATGGGAGCCATGGTAAATTATGGACCGATCTTTGTAAAATTTTTTACTATCATTTATGTTTATATAAAACTTATTTGGGTCGAATATCAACTTGATATTAACATTTTAATAGGACTTATGGCCGTTAAAGTGATTTTCTGAAAAGGGAGCTATGGGTAATTACGGACCGATCTTTTTAAAACTCAGCACACTTATTTAGACTTGTATGAAACTTATATGTGCCAATTTTCATTAAAATATTGCTATATTTAAGAGATTTATGAACCTTAAACCCTTTTCCTGGAGGACATTTGTATGGGGGCTAGGTGAAATAATGGACTCATCATAACCAATTGCAATAGGCTTCGTTACTGGACTAAAAGAAACCCGTGTACCAAATTTCATAAATTTTGATTCAAAATTGCGACCTGTAGTTTGATTATCTCAGAAAGTGATTCTAAGCCGATTGGTATAAATTTTTTTTTTTTTTTGGGTGTTACAAACATCAGCACAAACGCATAATAAATACTATGGCAACACTGATTAAAACTGATATATGCAAAAAATACCACTATTAATATTTTATGTAATAGATATGGGAAATTCTTATTTACGTTTGCCTTTATGAAACCGACCTTTATGAAACCGACCACTGTTGCCAGAAGGTGAGAAAAAAAAAAGGATAAATTGGACTTTAAAAAAGGTCAGAAAAGGTTAAATGACCCAAAAAAATAAAGCCAGAAGAAAATTAATTTTTTTTATTTAAAAACATTTTATTTCTTATTAGTTTTTAATTTTTTTTTTTAAGCTATAGTACACAGAAAAAATTATTACGGTCTGTTTTTCAACTAACATAGTTGTTTCATTTTGCATCGAAATTTAATAAATTTATTCAAGCATAAATGAAATACAAATAAAATTTAACTATACTTTTATATCCTATATACATTTTTAATTCATTAAATCAACTACTAGATTGATTTAATTAATTTATAAAAATTTTCCAAAGTTTTGAAGTGATTTTTCGTTATTTATTAATTATATTTTTAAATTTTTAGGTGATTTTTCGCGTTTAAAAGTTTTTTTATTATATTCAAAATAGTTTCTCTGTTTAATAGAGGTTTCAAAAAAAATAATTGTAACAAATTATTTAGTGAGTCCATAAAATGAGTTAAGTTTTTTTTGATTTGGAAAATGAAGCGCCGCAGCCGAGATTTTTAGTTAAATATGAATAATCCCTATTTTTTGTGCGAATTATTACACAAAAGTGCTTAACCCTACGGTACATAACCGGGTACCCGGGTATCATTTTAAATTTTAAAGTACTTGCATTTCTTTGTTAATAAAGATATAGCCAAGAAACTGCAGATCGTCGTGATTAGAATGTTTATACAGAAAAAAAAAACTGAAAAAAAAATTATTAACTTGGTCTATATGTAAAATGGTTTTAAAGTTGACACCTACGGGAGTCAATACCCATGGTACCCGAGTACCTCCATATAGTTTCTGTATTTTGCACTACAATTAACTTCTTTCTTCACTATTTGTTATTGAAAATCTTACTTTTATTGTCCTTTGATTCATATAGAGTTAAAATTTAGCAAATTTTTTGCTTAAACTAGGGAATAAGCATTTCCATGGCAGGCAAAATTATAAGCTATTACTCCATTAGGATTTGAAGGAGAACTAGTTTCATAAATAAGATTTTTTTGAAACTTCTAGGTTATTTAGGGACTTCAGAAAAATAATTAAAGTTTAATATGTAAAAAATTTAAAAATTTTTCGAATTATCGCTCTTTTGAGCTAGTATTTATGAATATGACAACGAAAGCTCACATTTTAGCCGTTTTTACATCTTTCATCGCATTGACTTTGTTTTTTTTTTTTTTTTTAATTCATTTCATTTTTTCAGCATCAAGTAAATAGTAATGTCCACCACTTCTACTCCAAAACATAATGCAAGAGCTCAAGATATTGAAATTACATCCTATATTCGTGCTAAAGATCGTAAATTTTCCATATTGTAGATTCAAACTAAATAAGATGCTTTGACAACAGTGACAACATTCCTCAGTGTTAAAAATAAACTTATTCTCGGACGTGACCTTTTTTTGGTGAGAATATTATATGCATCCTGTGCTTAATAGTGGATGTAGTCAGTGATAACATTATATAGGACTGTAAGAATGTTATAGTGTCTTGATCGATTTTTTCAGAAAATTTATATGGAACGTGTGTTTCATTATAGATCAAGTCTTGTTGTAAAAATTAAAATGTATACTTTTTACAATCTATTGTTTAAAAAAATTTAATGTTTAGAAAGACATCGCTAAAATACTCAACCATATTTTTCTACATGTATTTACTGATTGGATTTAATATCTATGACCAGTTAAATGGATGTGATAAACAGTTTGTATAACATTTTTGAATAAAATCAAAGAAAATTACACTATGATACCCGGGTATCACGGGTATTGACTAACGTTAATTTTTTTGGGTATGTACCTTAGGGTTAAATGTATGATATTGTAGAAATAAAACTGGCAAAAGTAAATAAAAAATTATTTTCTTCTTTGTTGAAATACTAAAGTTTTAGCCTTTTTAAGGCTATACAATCAAAAAAGGCTATAAAAAAGGCTAGAAGCTAAAATACAAATTTTGAGGCAAACAGCTAAATAAAAAGGCTAGATTTGGCCTTAAAAAGACTAAACTGGCAACACCTATACCGACTTTCAACCTTAAATATTTTTTAACTTCTGTTTTTTTAAAATAACTTTTGATACAATTATGTTAAAACAAAGTGTTTGATTGATTGCGGATTTTAGGATAAGTGTCCAAATCTTCTAATGACGGCTATAAAAAATTTTAGAAAAAGACCAGCATATATTTGATTACCTTACCACTCACCAGTGTCAAATTGTGATGTGCAAAATTCGTAAAACCAAATTAAAAAAATTGAAAATTCTGCAGTTTTTTTTTTTTTTACTAGGGATTTCACGCCGTTTAAAGTGTTGCAAAATTCAAAAAGAAGCCCAATAGCTCTTGAAATTATGCATTATTTGACATACATCTCATTAATGTGCCCTCAATAGTAACGTTATAAGAGGTACCCAAACTTGGAGAGAAAAAACGTGAATGGCTTCAAGAGGTGTCTTTTTCGCGAGGAACATTCGTAACGTTATTTCAATGAAGCTATAGTATCGCGTTAAAATCATTGTGGCATTTTAAAATATTAATTTGCTAAAAGTGAAAGTTTGCATATTTTGTTATAGCGGATTTTGGAGTTATAAGTTAAATTTAATCTGAAATAAGTTCTTGTGATAAGTTTTACTTGCGCAAAAAATATGATTTCCTAAACGCGATGTTTTTAGTTTAACAATAAGGCAAACCCAAGGCGCTAAATAAAATTGGAAATTATATACATATGTCAATCTGTAGCTGTTTTAATATCCTATATTAAAATAAATAAGGCGTTCGAAAAAATATTACGATATTGAATTTAATGCAACTTTAGAGATTTAATTAAAAACTTTCTATAAAAAGATGGGTCTATGTCTACACATTTGCAAAAATTTCATCATTGTACCTAGTTTTCTTCCACTTTTTTCCATTTTTAATATGGGCTCAGTTCACTGTGCGATTATTAAAATGATAAAAAAAAATATTAAACAGTATTAAATTTTTTTAATGTTTAATCTCTTTCAGATCATTAAAATCAAGATATCAATTTTCTAATTATTTAATAATGAACGTTTATTAATAATTTAATTTTTTACTTTTCCAAACACCACATCAAGTGACCAAACATTTGATAATGAAAAACACCAGCACAAAAAATTTAAATAACTTTACTAAAAGATGCTAATTTTATTAAATAAACCTCTGACTGATGTTGAGGATGTAATAAGAAAACCGTTGAGACACTGAACACAAAATATTAAATAAACTGATGAAAATAAGTAAACAAATACTATTCAAATATAGAAAAATGTACTTCTGTAGCATATTCTTTTATACGTGGATTAAAAGAAATATTAAATACAATATATTTGCTCTTCTTAAAGAAAATACTTTCATATAACATATAAGTTATTGAAAGAAAAAATAAAATTTTCTTTTTTTCTGTTCTGTACTTAAAGATTTCGATATTTCTATGAACTGCTTGTATTCTAATACAAATCGGAAAATTCAACTGGAATTTTTTGCATTAAAAACAACTTAGAAAACTCATGTCTTAAAAAACTTTTTTTGATTTAGTATGCTTTATTAATGATAAATAGAAACAATTAAAAACATTTTCTTATAAAAGTAAACTTACGACAAAATATATACTGACATGTGTTTTCTTTTATGCTGAGATATTAACAAACAAAAATTAAAATCTTAATGAAAACATTGCGCTCTGTGAAATATGTATAAAATTTTAAAACAGTACCATAAACAAAAGTTTTTACTTTTTAAAAAATTACTTGCATAAACTATCATGTCTTGTAGAGACATAAATCTTTTAGTTTGTAAGTGAAAGAATTTTTTAAAAGTCATAAAAAATGGTAACATATTGTTGAAAATAGAAAATGTAAGATACAAGTAAACAATTTAAAATTAACCACTATAAGGCAATGTATGAATTAAATTTATATTTATTACAATTTGAAACAGTTTTAATTTAATGTAATAATAAATGTTTATTTTCTAGGCTTTCTTTAACATGCCCTAGTTTTAATGTCTTCAAATATAACTTTACATTTTCATAATCCAAGAGAAAAAAATTCACTTATTTTCTAAATAAAATAGCACGTTTTTAATTCAAACTCACTTGATGTCTCAATTTTACACTTCGTTTCATACTCTTAAATGTCAAAGTCAAACAAATTTTGTAGGGCTTAATTTATTATTTTTAATTTTTCTTTTTTAGATTTTTTTCTTGTCTAATTTTTTTAGGTAAATGTGTCAGCTGGAAACAGTCTTTTTACTTTAACTTAACATATTCTTCAATGTAAAATATTTACCTAAACATAAAAAACTGTACTGTGCATAGTTAAGTCGATCACAGAGTAGAAGTAATAGAAATTTCAAAATAAATATCTATTTCATTTCACATACATACATTACAGTGCCTTGATTTGTATTGGGATAAACAAAGTTGCAAATATACTCCCCTAAAATTAAAGATTAATATGTTTTAAACTAATTCCCAAAATATTTCGTTTAAATTATTCAATTTACGTGAGCTGGACCATTTTTAAAACACCTCCAAAATATGGTTTTCGATCGACAGTATACACAGTTTTTAACTTTTTCTAAAAACAAAAAAAAAAAAAAATATATATATATATATATATATATATATATATATATATATATAATACAACATATCGTCCCTGCGCTGACTGATTTACCTATGTAATTTTTAATAACCTTTCAGGAAAGCTGAAAAACAGTTTAGTTTTGCAGTTTCTTCGTTACTTCACTAAATTTTTACAAATTTTCTTCCTTTATGAATAGGCTTAGTAACACAAATAATATGTTTTATGAAAAATAATGAAATTTTTGGCGCGTTTTGGGAAAATTTACGAAAACTTTACATAAGTAATTTTGTGGAGCAATTTTTTGTTAAGATATGATTGTGCTTTTCTTTTTGCAGTTTGAACTATGAAAGGCGGTATTATTAGTAATATCTTGGTCAAATTTCAACTTTCTAAGATAATTGGAACATGCTATTAAACGGTAATTTGTTGATGATCCCAAAAAAATCTTCAAAAAATTAAAAAAGAAAATTCACCAATATTAATGTTATATGTATCAAACGATAAATAAAGAAAAATTAATGAACCCGTATTTTATGATTTTCAGAAAAAAGATTTTAAATAAGATAAAATTAACGATTTACTAAAAATTCCTGAACTCAATAAAGTGCCTCGATTTGTGCGAAGACAAAAAATGTTGCAAGTGTACCCTCCCAAAATTAAAGATTTGTATGCCTTAAACTAATTCCCAAAATATTAGGAATCAATTATTTCACTTTCGTGAGCTGGACCAATTCTAAAGTACCTCCAAAAATATTATTTTCGATGAACACTATACACAAATTTTAATTTTTGATTAAAAGAAATCCAACATATAATAGGTATCGCTCAGATGACATTGACAGTACGGTCTCCCGAGCTTTTTCCTATTCTGATTATTAAAAAAAAAATAATAAACTTTATAATAATCTTAAACTGAAAGACAGACAGACGGACAGACATAATCAAAGCTTTAGTTGACGTAAGTCTGTATCAGTTAATTTTGGTGTAACTAGTCTTGGGATGTACACTTTCAGGCGGCATATCATAAGTACACAATATTAAAAATTTTATGTTTAAATTTTAATATTACCATTTTCTCTAAGAATATTAATAATATTAACTTGTATGAAAAATTATGTACATAGGTAATTTTGTTGGAGCATTTTACATATGGTTTTACATAGGTAATTTGGAAATCCTAAACTAGTAGAGATATCGACAAATGCTTTGGTGGTCATATGTATAATTAGTAGGGGATCTAAATGCAGCAATAAAAAAAATTTCCAAAATTTTTACATAGGTAATTCAGTCAGCGCATGGACGATATGATAGAAAAACGACGTTTAATACATATTGAGCAAAAAATAATAGTTTGTTTTCATTCTTGCGAAATTAAAATTTTAGTAAAATTTTCAATGAATTTATTTTAAATAGTATTTTATTAAAGTTTGAATATTTTGGACATTTTTCATCATAAATTATATTTTAGCGCATCATTGGAAAACTCTAACAAAGTACTATTGATATGTGCATTCATTAACCCTATAAATTATTAGTTAAGGGCATACATGTCCTCAAAAGCAAAAATTTATCAAAAAAGCGGCGATTGGTGTAATATGGCGGTTAAGTTTAAAAAACTCCTTTTTATTCGATTGCTAATTTAGGCTTTTGGGAACTAAATGCTGTCTGGCCCATAATGGGTTAATTATGTGTTATCTTCAATAGTAAGAGGATATACCATTTTTATGGTACATTAAAACCAAATATATTTTGAAAAATGTCCGAAATATATAAAATTAAGTAGTGAGATCGAAAAAATCTTAACACACGTTTTGCCTCATAACTTTATTCGGAAGCAATATTAAAACAATTGTTTTATCTAGTTATCATTGAAAAATACTTCAGTTATTATTTTTAATATCAACCATGTTGATTTCTCCCGACTTTGATCAAAATGAGTGTAAAAAATTAAAAAAAAAAAAAAAAATCAAAATAGGTCCTACAAATAATTGGCCACAGAATTGAATTTCTGCCGTCAAACTGTTACTAATGTTATTAAACAGTTTAAAGAGAATTTGACCATTGATAGGAAATCTGGTTCGGAAAGAAAAAAAGTTCCACATGATATTGGGAAGGTCAGAAAATTGAAAGCATATTAAAAAGAACTCCAAACACATCTGGTAGAAAAGCAGTCCGGTTAGCTCAGTGCTTTGACTTCTTGCTGCGAAAATTTAAAGCTAATGCAGAGTTCATAACATATAAAGACCAAAAAGTTACAAACTGGAATGCTGCAAAAAATGTAGAAGCCAAGAATAAGACACGGAAATTAAAACAAATTTCATACAAAAATACTCATGTTGTACTATTGACGAAGAAACGTATGTACTGGCAAAATTTTCGCAACTTCTGTGGCAAAACTTTTATATTGTTATTGCTCGAAGCAATATTAAAGATTAATTTAGGACCCAAAAGCAGAAAAAATTTCCAAAAAATTCCTGGTATAACAAGTTTTTGCAGTTGTGGCAAAACAGGAAAGTCATTTGCTACATTCTGCTCTATAAATACTAAAATATACATCAAAAAATATATGCAAAAAATACTTCTTCCTTTCATAAGAGAGCACAACGTGTCCACACATTTTTGGCCCAATTTGGCATCATGTCACTACGGTAGGAAAGCTCTAGAATGGTACCAAAACAATAACACAGTTTTTGTATCAAGAGAGGTAAATTTTCCAAATTGTCTGGAGCTAAGTCTAGTTAAGAGATATTGCGCTTTTGTGAAAAGTAAATTGAAGAGCGCAAAAAAGGTGTCCCGAAATACCAAAGATTTTAAAAGAATATGTGCACACTGTTCCAAAAAAGTGACTCTAACGGAAGGGTTACCAAAAATGGTCCACAAGTTCATAAGTAGTGATTAGAACTATAAAAGTTATATTTTTCTGTGATCTGTAATAAATTATCAATTAAATAAAAAAAATGAAAACTCTAGGATTAACCGTTTCCAAGTTATTGACTATTATATATGTTAAGATTTTTTCGAACGCACTCCTTACATGTTTGAAAAAAGAAAATATGATAAAAAAAGTAAAATCTTAATATTCTGCGACTGAAAAGAGACATAATAATTATTTAAATGAATATTTAAGGTCGTAGTATGCCTCTATTGAGTATAATTTGAAGTTAAATTTCCTTTAACTAAAATTTTGATAATAATATTGAAATAAATACGTAATTTTAGAGCTGTTTTAAAAATGGTCCAGCTTACGTAAATCTTAAAATTGAGATGTAATATTTTGGGAATCATATAAGAACATACTAATCATCATTTCTAGAGGGGTACATTTGCAACTTGTTTTCGTGAGGCACTTTAACATAGCAAGGTATTTTGATTCTTATCGCTCAAAAATTAATTCTCAAAAAATGCATAACTGATATCTCTATTGTTTATTCTTCTAATATGTAAATAATTAAGTTACAAAAAATTTAAGAAGTTTTAAGAAATGTTTATGAGCTTTTATTAGATCATTTCAATTTAAAAAATTTTTAGACATATTTTTGAGTTTTGATTTTTAGAAATGAGTGATCATAAACATAAGTAAATTATGTAAATAAAATGAAATCTATATTTGAAATTGCAAATATTAAAGTCACTGTATACAGTATTAGAAAAAGCTAAAAGGTTTAAGATTATGTAATCTTTTGAGAATATATGTAAATACATTTATATTTTAAGTCTCAGGATATCATTTAATGAAAAATCTTAAAAACTGTAAAACATCAAATAAAAATTTTGGACAAATTTCTTTTAAAAACTGCATAGGAATTTTTACATTTCAAATGTAAATATTTGAGTCCCTGTTAGTCCACCAAAATGATAAATCTGCAAAGTCAGAAGATTTTAAGTGCATTATACTTATTTCTTATGTCCAAATTGTTTATTCATATAACTGAAAATTTTAATACTTATAGCACAAAATTAATTTAGACTGAATTTCAAACCAAGTAAAAAAATCAAGTCTAAAAAAAAATTTGTTAAACAGTGATAAATTCTACAAATAATACATACAAGAAAATATTATTTCTTGATCTATAAATTAAAATACTAAATAATATAAAGATTAATATTGAACTATAGGTTATAGCAGCTTTCAGTTAAACATTTTTACTAACATCAATAATTCTGATAAAGTTACGCTTAATATTAAAAGCTACCAGTTGTTGAAATAAAATTTAGGATATTTTCAATGTTGTAAATTTTCATGATCTAAAGATCATGTTTTTTAAAAATTTTGCAAAAAATGTGTTTTTGAATATAAGTTATTTCTCTACACAGAAAAAAATATTTCAAATTATTTTTTTAAAAAATTATTAACTAACTTTATATTATAATTTAATTATATTATTTATTAATATAATTAATTTTCTAATTGGTTTACAATTTTGTTTTTTAACAAATTAACAGTTGTTAATAAAATATAAAGAAAAGTGAAAGATTTGTCTATAAAAATACTGAAATAAAATACATTGTACATTGAATCTATTTAAAAAAAAATTAGTAATAATAAAATCAATTATTCAAAATATTAAAATTAAAAATTAATTAATATAAGCAATTTCGTAATTGAAGTCCATTTTTACTTTTTTCTGTGTATATATTATAAGAAAATACATTTTGTTAACCCTTAAGTGCGCGAAAAAAAAAATACTTTCTAATGCACTGCATGATACCTGGGTACCTATATGGAAGTTACAAAGAAAACAAGCATTTGCGCACTAAATATCTACTTAAAATATTGGCAACAGATATATTATATAGTTTGTTTAGTAACTTAAGGTGTGCAACACATCCTTTAAACAATTTCAGACAAATATTTTAATTTTAATGTAAGATGGGCTTTAAATTTAACAGCTTCTTTCCTGTAAGTATGTAAAAGCTAACGTTTGTAATACATATACGAATATAAAGTTTTTTTGCATATTATTTTGAGTTCGACTTATCTTCTGAGCGGTTAAGGTGACAACGTGCGGGTGCAGCCCAAAAATTTAAATTATTATCTGCCAAAGAAATATTTAAAAGTATTTTGTCAAGTGAAATTTGACATAATTCTTAGAGAAAGAAATCGTAAAGGACAGGAAATTACAACAGAATATAATACAAAAAATTAAGAACTCAATGCTTTTCTATGGAGTTCACAGAAACCCACTAACTTGCCATTGTATCGGGCACCAATGCCATACAACAGATTCAGAATGATTTTACCACAGAAAACAATTAGAAGTCAAACTCTTTTCATTCGCTCAGCAGAAAAAACAAATACAAGGGATTAAAAAAAACTACTAAATTAGTAGAGAAATTAGTTTCTGTTTCATAATTATAAATATTTTTTTTTTTCAAATATAAACATTTTAATAATATTCAAAATTTAAAATATCAAAATTTTCATTTTTTACATTTATGCTTTTAGCCAACAGAATAAAATAAATTTGCTAAAATTTAAAATTGAATTTTAAAATTTTAGTTTTTGTAGCTTTTTCACATATTCAAATTATAATTGTTTATAATTTCAAAGAAACGAAAATTTGAAAAATGAAAACTAAAAATTTATGAGAAATTGAATTTTTATTACTAAAAAATTTTAACTAAAATTATATGAGAAATTTAATAAAATTTACTAAAAAAAAAACTAAAGAAATTTCATTTTAAGTAAGTTTAAAAAATGGAAATAAAATTTTTTATTACAAAAAGCAAATTCTTAGAATTGTGTAAAATAATTAAGAATGAGCTTATTAAACCATGAGAATCAAATTTAACTGATCTTGTGGCCGAAATTTTCTGGTTAAAATGGTTGACTTTATGATGTTTTTTTTTTTTTTTTTTTCTTTCCAGCTATGAATGTAAAAAATGTTGCAAATTAGAAAAAAAAAAAACTCAAACACATTTGTCTAGAAGAATTAATTTTTAATATATGGTGCTTTATAGTTAATATTGCACAAAATTTTAGTATCCAAAATTTTACCAAGAATACAAAAATTCTACAAAACTTCATAATTTCTCAAAAATATAAAGACTTTCAATTTCAAATTTCACTAAAAATACAAAATTTCACCAAACATTTTAAATTTTACAAAAATATGAAATTTCCAAAAAAAAAAAAAATAATAATAATAAAAAGTTTAACAAAAATACACAATTTCGAATTGTCACCAATAAAATACAAATTTGCCCAAAAATTCGAAAATTCACCGAAATCCAAAATAATAAAATCCCATCCATATTCCGAAATCTTATCGAAAATTAAATTTTCTAAATCAAACAAATAATTCTGGATTTATAGTTAAATATTTTTTTGACCACCATATTTGCTATGCTATAAAAAATCTGTGACAGCAAGTTCACACACTCTTTTTTTGCAGGCCAACAAATTTCAGTAAAAATTCTTTATGAGTCAAAATTTGGAAACACTTTCGATAGTCTCAATTAAAATGGCGTACTTATGTATTTCATCAAATACTTTCCAACTGTGAAAAAGCTTGTGTGTCTCAAAATACGGAGAAAAATCAAACCAAAGTTATCATAACATTATTTAAAAGAAGTCTGACAGATACATTTAAAACCCGATAATTGATTTTTATGACATTACGATTCCAGGATAGATTTTACTAAAATATGTATTCAGTCTAAAAAGGATTGAATATTAACATCAATTTGGTTCCATTTCAGTTAATTTATTGAGAAAAATATATAAAATACATAAATATTTATTCTAATAACGTATACCGTGTAATTATGTATAATATAATAAAAATTTCCTTTTTGCAGCAAAAAATTTAAGTTTAATTTTTAGTAACTTTAGTTTACATTTTTTAGCAAAAAAAAAAAATCATTTCTCATAAAACTAAAATTTTCATTTTTCAAATTTTAATTTCTCATAAATTTAAAATTTTCTAAATTTCATTTCTTTTTTAGTAAAATTTTCTAAGCTAAGAAAATTGTATATTCAAATTATTATTTTTATTAAACTAAGAGCAATTTGAAATATTTTATATTTACAAAAATATTTTTAGTTCAATATAAGCGACAGTTAAATAAATTTTCATATTTGAAATTACTTTCCTTTTAAAAACTAAGACTAAACATATTGCTGTTTAGTTTTTAATAATCAGAAAAAATAGTTAATACAAAATTTTAATCCCTGACAAATACTCTCTTCACACGTGTAAATTAGTTTTGTAGAAAATTCTGCTTGACAGTTGAGTTAGGTGTTTTGAGAACCAGTTCGACTTCTAGTAGTTTTCTATAGCTTTTACGGTGTATACGTTTTGATAATAATGTAACTCTAGATATACGTTCCAACAACTGCTTTTCGAAACATTTGGAGGATGCCAATTTAGGTCAAAGTTAAAAGCTTAGTAAATGCAGCAGCATGGAACCGCAGCCGTACACGTTTTGTTCAGCACATGCTGTCAAACCCTGAAAAATACGTCATAAAATATTTTGGGCATGCAATGCATGTAACTCTTACACTTTTCATGGCAAATTATATTTCATGAAATAAACCTGCGGGAAATTTGTGGCAAATGCAATAATGGACCGGTCCCTCAGTACCGTTTGAGTACCAATTGACACCTAACTCGTCACCAAAGTTCCAGTTGAGAACCAAATACACAAACACAATCACTATTTAACAGTTGAGAGTCAATTTATAACATGCAATTATCAACTCACGCGAAATAACAATCTGTGGCTGAGTGGTTAGAGTTGAAGCCTATAAAATGTATGATAGGTCAGAAGAACGTGGGTTCGATTCTGGGTGCCGCCATTGACTTTAACTAAAAATTATAAAATAAATATAATATAATAAAAATAAAATATAAAAAATGTTTAAAAAGTAAACAAGTTTTTAAAATTTTTTTATATTAATCGACCTGAACATGTCCTCTTGGACCAGTTCTGTGATCTCAACTATGACCTGTCCCAAGGTGCTAATTAGCCACTTCCAATGACAACCCCGTGTGAAAGTGAAAGGTTCCATCCATATAAAGTTTCGGAACTGGAACCGGTCACTAGCCCTGAGAACATATCACGTGACTAGTTTTGAACCGGCTCTCTATCCTCTAGGGAAATTATTTACATTTATATTTTATATAGACTTTAATTTATTTATGCAGAGCTACTGACAACTTAAAAACATATACTTACAATGGCCGCATTCCCATATAAAACACATACAGGTACCGAGTACCTTGGTGGGCAGTTAATGGTGTTAAGAGTAAATTGGTCTCTCTCGAAAATTACCAAAAAAATGTACGGCTGCAGAAAAACTAAATTTTTTTAAAAATTTCATTACAAAAATAACTGCACAACTCTGTTTTTTTGCAGTATTGAAAAATAACAAAAATTGAAATATGAAATGCATTTTGTTGTTTTTTATATCTATGTATGTATATGCTAAGCATTTTTTTCTATCGAGAATTTTCTGAAGACGATGTAGAAAATGAAAATTTGGTACTTATAAAACTTTTTCTTCTGCAAATCCTAACGCAGCCAGATTTTGAAATTTTTTCAGGAAGGGGAGATAATTGGATTTATGTGTCTTTTTCTAAGCATTTATTCTCTTTCCAGAGCTTTTTGAAGCTCCCAGAAGTGGTAAAAAAATAAATATCGGACATTTCATCGGATGATGAAAATGTTCATTATGTTTTTTTTTTTTTATTAATTTTTCATTGGTAACAAGTGTAGTTAACAATATCAAATTTGAAAACTGGAAAAAAAAATTACATTTAATTGAAGAAAATTTATTGTGCAACAATTACATTCACATTTTTCTGTTCTATACATATATCTCAACACTGGCAAAGGGAGTATACGATTTTGACAAACCAAAATAAATATCTAACTGTAATTTGTGTTGTTTAAAACTTATAAAAAAAAAAATAATAATAAACAAATAAAAATATTTTTTCGTATCAGGAAATTTAGTCTTTGTACGATAACAATTTGAACATTATGTAATGCTCTGTTGGTTTGATAAATAATTTATTATGTTTGTTTTCAATTGCGTAGCACATTATAAATAGATATAGAACAACAAGTGATGTACTACAAAACAATTTAAGGTAGATATTTAAGAAATAATTTATATTGTTCTTAATATTTTGTTGTTGCTTTCTCAACAAATAAGTATTTAAAAATAAATAAATTTAACTTTAATTATTTATTACCATTTGCAAGTAGCCCAGAAAAATTTGACGTATAAAAAACTCAGAATTGTAATTTATAAATGCTGTAATGGTATGCAAAAAAAATAATATATTTGCAAAAAAAAAAAAAAAAAAAAAACGAGAGAGGAACTATAGTCAGTCAAGACCGGCCATATGATACCCTACACCATTAAACCTGCGTCCAATTGTAAAACAACACTTTTACTAAATGTAAAATAAATTATAAAAATACAGAATAATGCATTTATACTAACATCTATATGATTTTTTGCCCTTTAGGGTGATTCCCGGAAGTGGGTTTATATGGGAGCTATGGTAAATTATGGATCGATTGTCAAAAATTTTGATAATATTGTTTCTACTTATATAAAAATTATTTGTGTTGATTATTAACTTGATACAACAATTCGTATAGGACTTATGCACGTTAAAGTGATTTTCGGAAAAGGGGTTTATATGGGAGCTATGATCAATTATGGACCGATCCTAATGAAATTTGGCACAAAATTTAACACCTATGTATATAAAACTCCTCTGTACCGAGTTTCATTGATATATTGCTATATTTACGGCATTTATGATCGTTAAACCCCTATTCCGGGAGGACATTTGTATGGGGGTCAGGTGAAATAATGGACCGATCATAACCAATTTCAATAGGCTTCGTCCTATTATTCGTGCCAAATTTCATCAAGATATCTTTAAAATTACGACCTGTACTTTGTTCACAAGGTTTACATGGACAGACAGCCAGACGAACTGACGGACGGACATCGTTAAATCGACTCAGAAAGAATTCTGAGTCGAACCGTATACTGTAAGGTGGTGGTCCGATAATTTTTTCTGTGTGTTACAAACATCAGCACAAACGCATTATACCCCAACCACCTATGGTTGTGTAGGGTATAAACACCGTTTGTTGAAACCTCTAACTTGCGTACAGTACACGTGATTATGGGTGACTTTCAACTGCATGTATAAAGCACCTTGTAAGGTGCTTTGCGGAATTTTATACAAACAGTTCAAGAACCAATGTTAGTAAGTATTCTGCAAACCCAAATATAACATTTTAACTTGTTAAATACTTTGTATAAGTCCTAAACAATCTTATTTTAAATGGTTTCTCTTAAAATATATTTTCAATAATTTCAATAAAATAAAACAGATTTAATGAATATCATTCATATAAACCTTAAAAACCACATAACTGTGGGATTTAAAATTCATATTTACGATAACTTTATTTCCAGAATTGTTTATGAGTACTGAATACTACATAAGAATGGTCACAATGCTAAAAACATATCGTGGATAAGCTTGCTACATAATACATGAACTTTCATGTATGAATGAGTATACCAATGGATATGCAGTAATATAATATTTTGACAACATTATAGAATAAATATCGTCATTATGTCTTAGCAGCACACAAAATATTTATATATGCAAGAACAATAGAGTATTCTAATGAAAATATATTTACGAATATTCATAACATTCATTATATGGTTAAAAATATGAGTCGAATATGGAAAAATAAAATATTTAAAAAATGTCTATCTATTCCTTACCGGCGATAAAAAAAAACACAGGACTGGTACAATTTGTCCAAAAAGTTATTACCATTAAATATCATCAATGAATAATATTCTAATAAACTGGATAGCCTATAATATGTTTAGTATATTATAGTGATAACACTTAAAAACTAACTGTTAAATGCACAACTGTTATGTAAATTAAACAGATAGAGGAGGTATTTACATAAAATTAACACCACGAATACTTTTAGAAATTTCAAATGGTAACGTTTTAACTAAAAATAACTGAAAAGAGCCAGATATAATTAAAACATTTGAAATATAAGAGTTCAAATAGTATTTACATAAAAAGAGAAGTTAGTATGAAAAAAAAAAAAAAAATTAAAATAATAAATTTATATTTTTATACCCTTCACCAAAGGTGTAAAGGGTATATATAAGTTTGTCATTCCGTTTGTAATTCCCACAATTTTCGTCGGAGAGCAAAAAAGTTGACATTTTCGGGATCCTTGTAAGAAGTGATGACGATAGGACCATGTCCGTCCGTCCGTCCGTCCGACCGTCCGTCCGTCCGTCCGACCGTCCGTCCGTGTGTCGGTTGAAATGGCGTTTATGAAGCCCACCGATAACTGACATATATAATATATATATCAAACGATCGGAAATGCTTTCGAGAATCTTGCTATTGGAATTCAGCAAGATCGGTTCATACAATGCGGAGATATGTTAAAAAAACGGTTTTTGGAACCGGTTTTCCAGTTTCTGAAGCCTCTGTATATACTAGGGACTTCGTTTTTACAAAGAAGTCTCGGACATTTTTTTCTGAATTTTTGTTCTGAAAAAATTAAATAAATCGGTTCAATAATAACTGAGATATCGGACAAAACGCATTTTTTATTTTTTGAAGCCCTGGTTTAAGCTATAGATTTTTATTTTTATACAGATCGGTCACAAATATTTTTATAAAATTTTGGTTTTTTGAATCAGCAGGATCGGTTTATAAATGGCGGAGATATGCTTTAAAAACCGGTTTTTGGAACCGGTTTTTCAGTTTCTGAAGCCTTTGTATATACCAGGGACTTCGAATTTTTAAAGGGGTCTCGGATATTATTTTCTGAATTTTTGTTCTGAAAAAATTAAATAAATCGGTTCAGTAATAACTGAGATATCGGGGAAAACTAATTTTTTATTTTTGAAGCCCTTGTTCAAGCTACAGATTTTTTTTTATATAGATCAGTCATAAATGTTTTTATAAAATTTCGTTTTTTTTTTAATAAACCAAATTCGTTCATAATCAACAGAGTTATGGCCCAAAAACAAATCTGTTAAGAATAAAAATACACACACAAACATGTATATTAAGCATTGTAACGACTATTAGTGACGGTTTTTGTTTTTTGTATAGACAAGTAGTTTAGTTAGAAACATGAATAACAGTGTTGTTGTTGTTCTTTGTATATGCAGTCTGTACAAAAATAAATAGATATGGAATTGTTGTTGTTTATTTTTTAAAACTAAAACATATCTGTTAAGAATATACATAAATACATACACAAACATGTATATTAAGCATTGTAATGACTATTAATGACGTTTTTGCCTATAAGACAAGTAGTTTAGTTAGCAACAGAAGTAATATAATGAATAACAGTGTTGTTGTTGTTCTTTGTATATGCAGCCAGTTTGTATATACACACATAAAAAAATAAATAAATATGGAATTGTTGTTGTTTATTTTTTAAAAGCAAAGCCTGCTATGATTGTTTTTTTTTCATATTCAAATTTTCGTAGTTTGAAAAAAATTTAGATTTAAATATGTGAAAATATGAAAGCATACGTTAAGGCGAAAATTTTATTATTTGTCGGTAATGTAGTAATATGATGTCGATAAAATAGTAAGATGGTAATATGGTAATATGGTGAAGGGTATCAAAGATTCGGCACAGCCGAATCTTTTTTCAATTTCATTTTATATCATACGCAACCGCAGGTGGGAGATTGTTCAACGATAGTTTTGGAGTTAAATTAGAAAAAGTTAAATATTAATAACCTTCGATTTTCCTATAAATTTAGCAAAAGAACACGGCTAATTTTAGTTAAAAACAGTAGGTATTTCTTATTGTTTTGACTCCAAATTTAATTATCCCCTTCTCATAAAAAATAAGTTAAAATATTCTAATATTTAAACCAAAGATTATAATTTTATTTTTAACTACTGAAATATTCGTGCATAATTCATAATTATTATAAAGTAAATAAGACAAATCGGCAAACAAATTCCTTCCATAAACACAAATAGTTGCACTATATGAATTTTCATGTGCTACACCCAATCTGTTTTAACTTTTTACTTTTTTGTTTAAGGCGAAAAACACCAGTTTATCCAGTATTACCGTTTGTCCATTTTTCAACCTGGCCACTTTTTTGACCCCTTTTTAAATGGCGACTTTTTAAGTCTATGTGCTAAATGACGAGAAACTAAGCTGTTTGAACTATATCGACCCACTATAGATTAATTTCAACAAATAAATTAATAATTTTGAAATTAATTCACAGTATAGTAATATAAAAAACTGCGGAGTATTTACAAATGAACTGAAGCTGATAGTAACTAATAAAAATAAAAATAAAGTTTATGAACAGCTATTTATATCATCATATGTTGAATCGTTTTAGACTGGTTTGAATAAATAAAAGATTCGATGAATACTTATGTATATCCTCATTTATATTTTTACATTCTTTATAGCAATCCCTCGGGGAAACGTGTTTTTTTACTTTTTAAAACCACCAATGCCAGAAAAAACAAGCGCAAATGTTATATTTATATATTTACCGATGTGTACCCTCGAACTATCTGTACAAAATTTCGTTGACACCCTGTGTTTCTAGTATTTAGCCCATAACTTTTTTGTTTATTAACCAATTTTGTCCATTTTCAGCCCAAACAAACCTTATATAAGATAAATATTTGTGCCAAATTTCGTCCCCTTACGTTGTCCCGTTCGAGCACTATCCTGCTTTCAAAAGACGGACAGACGGACATAGCTAGATCGTCACAGAATCTAACCAGGACCCAGAAAATATATACTTTGTGGGGTCTAAAATGATTCCTTCGACTTGTTACACATGGAAATGACAAAATCGATATATCCCCCATTTTTTTATGGTGGGTATAAAAATCGAGTAAATGCCCTCCCTGATCGAAATGTTAATCAGTCTTGGATATGATTTGGAGAGGAAACAATCAGCGTTACCGTTTGGCGACTTTAGTCGCCATTTGCTCCTTTTTCAACCACCTGTCCACTTTTTTGGCCCCTTTTTTAAATGGCGACTATATGGTGACTTTTTAAAACTATGTGCTAAATTACGATAAACTAAGTTGTTTGAAATATATCGACCCATTGTATATTAATTTCAACACATAAATTAATAATTTTGGCACTGTCTTACAGTATAGTGATATAAAAAACCGCGGAGTATTTATAAATGAACTGAAACTGTTAGTAATTAAAAATAATAATAAAGTCTATCATCATATGCCATTTTTTTGGACTGGATTGAAAAAATAAAAAAAAGATTCGATGAATACTTATATCCTAATTTAAATTTTTACATTTCTAAGAGCAATCCCTCGGGGGAACGTGTTTTTTTTTTTTTTTTTTCCTTTACTAAATTATCAAAAAAAAAAAAAATAGAAATAGTTTATCTAACATACTTATGACAATACTTGTGAATTCATGCGTTACATCCTAAATTTGAAAGTCTAGAGTACGAGTATAGAACTCCTACAAAAGTACAATAAAAAAATTGTTGTTAAATAATAATAAATTATTTTGTTATTAATAGAACTGAATTTTGTAGTTTTTTTTTAAACACAATAATTTTTTGTTATCAAATAAACAAATTTTAAGGAGGTTTTTAGGTTTTAAAGTAGTTGGTCCCTTTTTTTGAAAAAATCCCCCTTTTTGGCGACTTTTTATTTTGAAATCCCCCTTTTTTTGGACACTTTTTAAAAATTCTCAACGGTAGCGCTGGAAACAATGAGTATAGCAAATCAAAATTTCTAAAAAATGTAACGTCAAGAAAAAAATAAAAATACATAAACAAATTTAAAAAAAGCATATATAATATGTATGATGAACAGATTTATAACTAAGCCGATTTTTTGTTTTATACCACTTTTTCAGTGTTGCCAAAACGGTGGTTTTCCCGCTAGATCTGACGATATTTTTTTGTCCTTAGTGGGTACTTTACATTAAAAACCGTGCTTTTTCTGACTGCAATATTTTTCTACCTGGTGGTTTCTAGCGACTTTTTCCTTTATTAGAAATACATGATTGAAACAGAAAGAAGAATATTCAGACATTTTTTTAACTCTACAACTAACTAATTTATATAAAGTGTCAAGATACCAAAAACCCAAAAGTTTGAACTGTTTTTAAATATTTTTTTTTGTCAATTTGATATCACCTCAACATTATTATATGAACAAATCTGTAAAACACTGGATATTTGTTGTGTAATTTGATTCAAAAGAAAGTGTTTTCTCTTCGATTCCATATATAAAATATTTGAGATTTTGCAATATAGTAACAAAATGTTTAAAGAATTTTATATGTAGGTGATTTTGCCTGCAAATATTTTAAGTTGAACATAGTAAAATCTAAATAAAATAGAGGATTGTATGGACTACTCTACAAAGCAAGTTCTGTATACAAAAATGTTTTCCAACTTGATTATAACCTCAGAATTGCGTTCAAGTTATCAAGGGAAGATTGCGAAAGAATAGATAATAATTTTTTACATGTTTATAACATAAAAAATAACAATTTATTGGTTCCTTTAATAAGATATATTTTAGCGGTAAATATGAGCGATTTTATTTAAAGTGTAGGCGGTTTCTAGCGGGTTTTCAAGCACAATCTGGCGGGACATAACCACAAAGTTTTGGCAATACTGCACATTTTATTTAGTTTTATTCATTATATTACCAACTTTATGATAAAGTATTAAACAGAACATTTTTTCCGGTTTCATTTCTTACAGGAAGTTTTAAAAAAATTTTTTTTTTTTTAATGTTGCATGAAAAATTGTTTATCCGACACTAATTTCTTAATAACCCTGAAACTGTTGGGCAGATAAACGTTAATATAAAATTATAAAGATACTTGTATATTCGCTATATTAAAGGGAATATTAAACAAAAAAAAAAAAAAAAACACAGAAAGCTGATTCAAGTTGAACTGGTCAAATTCCTTCTATTCCACATATTTTATTTATTTATTTATTTATTTATTTATTTATTTATTTATTTATTTATTTATTTATTTATTTATTTATTTATTTATTTATTTATTTATTTATTTATTTATTTATTTATTTATTTATTTATTTATTTATTTATTTATTTATTTTTTTTTTTGCCAACCAGTGAAATCAACTTGAACGGTGACAAGAAAATTTATGAAATTAAAATATTTTTTATAAGGCTTGAAAATAATATATATAATTTTTAGTAATTACAATTTTAATATTTTCATTATTGTTAAAAAAATAAAAAAAATAAAACATTTAAAGCAATTACTTTTCATTAAAATGTTTATTTTACTATCTAATAATAATACATAAGATATTTTTTAAATAGAATTTACTTTAAAAACAACTTTTAATAAAATAAGTGTCTATAATTAATTAGTTAATGCAAAATGCAAATAATAAACCTTAAAAAATATTGGGCTATCAAAAAATGTGTTCAGTTCCATATGTTTTAATCAGTACCGTATATTTACTTTAACAGCCTTACCGTATACTAAAAATAATGATGTACATATGTTTATGGAAATTAAATTGTGTGATGTATGTAAATGAAACATAAGAACAATACTTTTGAGAGAACAATGTTATGACAAATAATATACACATGTTTGTATAAGTTATAAAGCTTAAAGGTGAAATGTACATTATCAGTTAAATCTTGTTTTGCCAGAAAACTATGATTTTCAACTTTTATGTTAGTACTATGGATATATATAAATCGAGTAAAATTTAAATTGTTTAACCAATATAAATTTCTAAATTAGGAATGGAATTTTTTTTGGTTATTTTTAAATTTTTCTAGTGGTGGAAAAAGGCAAATATTATATCCTTACACCCAGAGAAAAAAAAAACGACCACATATATTTTGAAAGCTATACCATTCAATGTTAATAGTGAATCTGTCTCCTATGCGTTTAAATTCAACACTGCGTGTTTAACTCTTAATGAAAATCGGTACCTATGAGATGGGAGGTATATTGATTTTGTCATTCCGTATGTAACATGTCGAAAAAATCATTTAAAACCCCACAAAGTATATATTTTCTGGGTCCTGGCTAGATTCCGAGTCGATCTAGCTCTGTTGAGAGTAGGATAGGGCTCGAACGGGACAACGTAGGAGGATGAAATTTGGAACAAATATTTATTCTATATAAGGTTTATTTGATATTGAAAATATTCAAAATCGGTTAATAAATAAAAATGTTATGCACAGGGTGTCCGTTTCATACTTTTCTGCTTATATTTCTAAAATAAAAGCATGTACGACAACGAAATTTAAAAAAAATAGTTTGAGAGTCGATATAAACATAGAAACTAAAAACGGGCGTGGTGCGCCCACCTCCAATGTAAGGTGAAATGTCAAAGAAATTTTGTACAAATAGTTCAAGGATCAATGTAAACTCGGAAAAGTTGATGGTGGGTATATAGATTCGGCTAAGCCGAATATAACATTCTCCCTTGTTTTTTTTTTTAATTTTTTTACTAACTTTATATTTTTTGCCTAACAATTTGTTTCATAACTTTGAAACTATTGATTGCATGAAAAACAATTGTATACATCATTTAAAGATATTGTAAACCAAAATTTTTGTAAATTAAATTTAACAAAATCGGACAAGTTGTTTTTGAGTTATGTCAACATAAGTGGAGAAATGTCTCAAAAAACTAAAATTTTGTGAAAATGAGCGAATTCACTTAATTGCGAATAAATTCGAAAAGAATCAATAGATTTTTATGATCGATAACTCGTTTTGTTGCTATTACATGTGGCTTTGCGATAATGCAATAAATCTGAACAGTTTTTGCCGTTTTCGATTTTTAATGATTTTTTTACAACAAAAAAACTTAATTTACTTTCACGTAAAAGAGCCGATTGAAACGCAATATATGAATATATTTCTAAGTTTATTTTAATAATATCGGACTAACACTTTTTGAGTTATCATTAATTAGGTGGAAAAGCGTCTAAAAAATTTATAATTTTACATAAAAATTAAAAAAAACCTCTCCATAGAATTTAAAATTTGGACCATATTTGGACTAGTGGAACCATAATACATTAAACCTATATAATCTTTTTTTGCTGTTGACTTGTGTAATTATTCAATATTAAATTACATAACTTTTTATATTAAAGATTTCCTGAATTAAATTACTCTATTAAACAAATACGTTTATATTATGTATGTATATACTTAAGATATTTTCTACAACAGGTGTAAAAATTAAAAAAAAAAAAATATTATATCCTATTAAATTTATCGATTAACATCCTACGTATCTATTTATATCACATGCCAACACCCAAACTGGAAATAGTATAATTTTATTTGTATTTAATTCCTGTTTTATGAGATTAATATTCAACAACTATCATTAAATGTATTATGTGCATGAAATTTTGGCATTTAATATTATTGCCGAATCTTGAATTTATTCTTATCACTTTTAGTAGTAAGTATATGAAACGTGACTAGTATATACAATAAACAATGTAATGTACATTCCAATCAGTTTTTATGTCTTATAGAGATATAAGCATGTTTGTGTTAGATTTCTTGACAAATTTAATTTTAGTGCTTAAATATTAAATAAATTTAAGTTTTAATAAGAGCGTACAGTGAGGCAGAATCGAATTTTTTGGGAATAAATCTGTAACTCTCTGTAACTCTGTAATCGGCTGCTTAGATTTACATAAAATTTCACTTAGACATAGCAGAGGAGACGTATCTATCCTATAAAATCCTATAAAATCCCGGTTGGTTAAGATATCTTTCCAACGATAGTTGACTTTATCATTTGAAATGGTAAAGTGTAGAAAAAAATCAAAAATGGATTTTTGTTTTTTTTTATTTTTTTTTAAAGTTTGGAAAAAGCCGTTAGCAAACTCTATGGAACACATTGGGGTTTTCGAAACTGCATTTTGTTTGCACAAAAAGCCTTTGTGATTTTAGAACGTATGGCATAAATTCAAAATTTTGATTTTAAAAAGATCAAATTCGGGAAGGTCTGTACAGAGTTTTATTGGGAAGTAGAGCTTGTTTTTAATTCTATAAAAATACTGTGAAGATAATTTTCAGAAAAGTATAAATTTTTTTTCAATAAAATTTTATTTCAGAGAAAATAGAGAATAGACACTTTTTCGGCCAAAAAAAAAAAAAATTAATTTTTGCAGTTTTCAATTTCAAAATCGCTTATTTGTGGACTTAGAAGAGATATCGACCTCTATTTTTTTCTAGACGATAAATCGTTTTGTTCTTTAACTAACTGGATAACAATTTTAGAATCTGATTAAAAAAAACTGAACCAAGATTTGGCAAAATTAGAACAGTTTAAATTTCAAATAAAAATAATTTAAAATTTATAGGAGACAAATAGAACAGGCAAATTTAAATGTTACAAGATATTTGTTCTGAAAATTTGCAGTTCCTTAGCCGATTTAACCCAAATGTTTAGACGGACAGCCATTGCCATTCTGCCAAAAACATATTATTATTCTAAAAATGCATTTTTACTTACTTACAAATAGGAAAATTAAACGTGGTCATTAAAGTATTGATATCACCTTTTCATGAATTAATCGGCATTTTCGATCCCTTTTGCCCCAGTATTCGACACAATTATCCCAACCACCTTTAGCGGTGTAGGAATACAAACTAGCTTTTGTTCATTGTTGTTTAATTACTAATAAGTAATGAATTAATAACAACAAAAAGAAAAAGTTTCGTAGGCTCATATTTAAAGTGATAGTCAGTGTTACCGTTTGGCGACTTTAGTCGCCATTTGCCCCCTTTTTCAACCACCTGGCCACTTTTTTGGCCCCTTTTTCAAATGGCGACTAAATGGCTACTTTTTAAGACTAAGTGCTAAATGACGAGAATAAATAAATAGTTCGAAATTAATTTCAACAAATAAATTTATAATTTTGAGATTGTTTCACAGTATAATAATATAAAAGTCCGCGGAGTACTTATAAATGATTGAAACTGTTAGTAAATATAAATAATAGTAAAGTTTTTGTACAGCTATTATCATCATATGCTGAATCTTTTTGGATTGGATTAAAAAATTAAAAAAATAGATTCGAGGAATATTTATATCCTAATTTATATTTTTACTTCCTCATAGCAATCCCTGGGGAACGTGTTTTTTTTTTACTAAATTATCAAAAATAAAAAATAGTTTGTCTAACAGATTTCAGTCAAGTCTTGCGGATCCGTACGTTCCTTCCAAAATTCATCCGACAAGAATTTGAAAGACTGAAGTACGTGTGAAGAGCTCGAACAAAATTACAGAAGTTTAATTAATAAAACGAGGATTATATGGTAACCATTTTTGTGAATTTTTGCAATAATAAAAATTGTTGTAAAAAAATTATAAACTATTTTGTTATTAATAAAACTGAATTTTTGTAGTTTTCTTACAATACAAGATTTTTTTGTTGTCGTTGTTATCATATAAACAAATTTTAAAAAGTTTTTTAGGTTTTAAAGCATTTGGCCCGTTTTTTCAGAAAATCCCCTTTTTGGACACTTTTTAAAAATTCTTAACGGTTACGCTGGTGATTGTTATACTCTAAAAAATGCATTTGAAATTACTACCATAAAGTTCAAGTTTACAAAAAAATTAGTAAATTTGAGTACAAAAAGGTGTATTAGAATTAATTACATAATTTTGTCCGTATAAGTGTATTTAAGACATTGTATTTCTTTATTCGTTGCATATTTTTTTGGGAATTTTGCTATAACACCTGCTGTAAATAAGATCTTGAAGTGCGCCGACATATGTTTCTGTAAACGGTTTGGAAGTTAGTACTAACTAACAAAACACTTAGTGTGACTTTTTCAACTTTTAGCGATAAAGTAATTTAGTAAATATAGTAATGCAGTAATTAATATTTGTTCCCATAGTGTAAAATATATTTTTGGGGGAAAATAAATACAATCTGACTTTCAGAAATAATTTTAGCAACATATGAATATATCTTTTGTCACATTATATAATGATGAAGAGAAAGCTCTATTTTCTATATCAAATAGAAAATTGAAGACTGAATAAAGCCATATTATAAAGTGCTAATGATTACAGATCGACTTCATTTTATGATAAAACCCAAGGATGCGATTGATATTTTCAACCAATCATGCAATGTAATACCACTCTAACGCAGGAATTAACGGTGCTGCTTTACATTTTCTACATTTTTAGTTTATTCAAAAAATATGTTAAAGGTATTTAAAGAATCATTCTAGTTTAGTGACAAATGTCTTACCGACTGTCTTCTACTCCCAATATATCAACTAGACATCGTTATGTAAATTTTAGAAATAAAAATCAGATTTGCAGCTTCTGCGGCTAAAAAACACTGAACTATTAAACAATATATTGTAAAAAAAATCAAAAAAACATTACAAATTTGAAATATGCACAGAGTATGCAAAAACATTTATTTTTCAACTCTTTTTTGGTTATAATACTTGTAGGATACATACATTTAAAAAAACATATATTTTGCCTGTTCCAAATTTTTTATACAACTAACACAAAAGGTACTTATAGAACACCATCTCTGAAAAAGTACAAATATTGAGGTCTTTTCAGTTTTTGCTTAATATTTTGAAAAAAAAAAAAAAAACAAAAAAACAAAAAATAAATTAATTAGGAATTTTTGCTTCTTTTTGGTTTAAATTAATATATCAACTAATAAGCAATTGTTTTATTTGTCATTTTAATTTTGCGTCTTGAAATATTTTTAAAAAAAGTTATTGTTAGTAGTTTCGACTAACAAAGCCCTCAGAAGGGTAAAAATACCGAAGCCCTTCCAGGGTTAGTACTAAAACGGCATAAGTTTTCTTATCCTAATTTTAGCTGGAGTCAAATTTCATACTTTAAATTGAGTAAAATTAAACTACATTGAGCAAACAATAAAAATGAAAATACTTAAAGTATGATCCTAGATAACCACAATAAAAGTTTATCTAGAAAATAAAATAATATTTGTTTAATAAACATATTTATTCAAAAATATGTACATTTTATTTCTCAACCATCTTATAAACTAAAATTATTTACTATATTTTCAACCTTTGTATATTTGGCAAAACTACGTGCAGTATTCATGAATTTGTATTTCAATATTTTGATTATTCCCTTAAGTCTAATTTGTGTTATTGTATATTTTACAGACAATCTAAATGCTAGAGAATAACAATAAATATTGTAATTATTGTAAAGTTCTTCTTCTTATTTTTACAAAAATTTTTATTAAAAATATTACTGTTAAACTTTGAAATATTCATAGTAAAATTTATGGTTGTTTTACTGTTTCAAGAGAATATTAAGAATTAGATTTAAGTTACCACAAGACAAAAAACTAAATAAAATACTTATTTAGAGAATTTTATGTGTATGTATGTTTTATATGTTTATTTTTTCAAAATAAAATTGAATGAAGCATTACTTGCGTAAATCAAAATTAAATTAAGGACGAAAAATAAGTTATTAATAGATTCTAAGCATTATTTTGTATTATGAAGTGATATAAATTAAAAATGACATAAAAAAAATGCAATTTAAACCTAAAACTCTAAAGTAATTTGTTTAATTGTTAGCAGGTTAAATTACATACCCACCAATTTAAAGACTTATTTGATTTCTACTTTAATTTTCTTGAAATAAAAATAACATTAAGTTATTTTATTTCATTTTACTTTTTGTTTACAAAAGTAGCAATCTCAAAAGTTATTTTTGCACATAAAAAAACACTTGATGTTTGTTTAACCTTTACGTGATATTCAAATACTTAAGATGGTAATGGAAGACTTAGCTTTTTTCTTGTCAGTCGTAAACACTTATGTTGGCTTGCTATTTACCCTACACCACTATGAGTGGAGGACGTATTAAGCGTTTGTGTTGATGAAATGACCAATATTACAGTTCAAACTCTAGGTTATAGTACTGCAATAAAATCTTTCACAAATACATATGTTTTATACAATGCACAGTAGGGCAGAAACGAAATTTTTTTGGAAATAAATCTGGTTAGATGGTTGGTTAGATTTTTATAAATTTTTACACAGACGTAGCAGGCGAGTATATTATTTTATATGGAAGGGGGACCCCAAATACCCTTCAGGAGAGCAGCTATTAGGTTTAAAAACGAAAATTTTTCAACATTTGCGAAGTTTTTGTTTCATATGCGATTTAAAACATTGTTTTCATTTTCTTAAGGCTTTCAACTGTCCCAATTATGCCAAATCTTGGTCTAGTATTTTAAAAAGTCGATATCTCTCCAGAGTCCAACAATAAAAGATTTTTAAATTTAATATTGCAAAAAATAAGATTTTTTTTTTTTTTTTTTTTTTTTTGTCAAAAAAGTGTAGACTTTTACATCAATTCATGAGTAACTTATTTCAAATGATTCTCTTTCTTTTCTCTTTGTTGACTAGTATTGTTTTTTTAGCTCACAAATCAATTCAGTAAGTAAGAGAAACAAAACAAAGTGAAACAAAATCATTTGTGCAGAGAATAATTAACTCATTTTAGCAACAAAATGATTTGAATTGAATTGTATGAAGAAAATCAACAATTGCAATATTGTCATTTATTTATATACATATATGTTGTTTGCAGTATATTAAAATTACACCGTATTAATAAGGTTTTAAAACTATGAAACTCATTACTTTTTTCGGAAGCAATATTGAATTTTTTTTTTTTTATTTAATTACCTTTGAAAAATATATCAGTTATTATTTCGATGACAAATCAAATTGAGTGACAAAAAAGATGTACACGTACTATAAATTATTAAAAAATTAAAAAAAAAAAAAAAATCCAAATTTGTCCTACAAAAAATTGGACAAAAAATTAAATGTCTGCTGTCAAACTGTTTCTACTGTATCAGGAGAATTTTACCATTGATAGGAAATCTGGTTCGGGAAGAAAAAAAGGTCTACATGATATTGGGAAGTTAAAGCTAATTCGGAGTTGAAAACATATAAAGTCCAAAAAATTCTAGACAGAAATGGAAAATTTTATACGTTTAGAAGACAAAATTTCTAAAAAAATTCCTGGTATGACAAGCTTTATGCAGTTGGTGCAAAACAAGAAAGTCTTTTGTTACAGTCGGCTATATAAGTTCCGAAATAAACATCAAAGAATGTTTTCAAGAAATGCTTCTTCATTTCATAAGAGAGCACAATGTGTCCACACGTTATTGGCCCGATTTGCTATCATGTGAGAAAGCTCTGGAGTAGTACCATAACAATAACATAATTTTTGTACCAAGAGACCAATGGAGAGATATTGGACTTTTTTAAATATTTGAGAATTTTTAAAAGGTGTCAAAAAAAAAAAAAAAAGGATTTCAAAATAAAAAGGCGCCAAATATGGGCAACTTTTTATTTATAATTATTTATAATTATTTTACAAAAAAATTTTATTAGTGCAAAAATAAATATTTATTCACAAAAATAGTTGACAAACAATCGTTATTTTTTTTTTTATTAATTACACTTCTGTACTTTTGTACGAGGACTTACTCGTACTTCTGTCTTTCAAATCTCCGTCGAACTAATTTAGGACTGACTTCTATTGGACAAACTATTTTTTTTTATACCCTCCACCACCACTAGTGGTGAAAGAGGGTATACTAAGTTTGTCGTTCCGTGTGTAACACCTAGAAAGAATCGTTTAAGACCCCATAAAGTATATATATTCTTGGACCATATGAAATTCTGAGTCGATTAAGCAATGTCCGTCTGTCCGTCTGTTGAAAACACGCTCACGTCTAAACTGATTGAGCTATTCCAATGAAAATTACTCAGGTTATTTGTTGTTCCCAGACGCTGTTTGGGATTGCAAACCAGCCAAATCTGTTCAGTGGAAAAAAAGTTATATACCAAAATCTGGAGAAACCCCTAAATCAAACTTTAACTGACAATATTTCAATAAGCCACAAACGAATTTAAATAAAATTTAGCACAAAGGTTTATCTAGGTTCACCTTAGATTACTGCCAAAAATTAGTTAAATCGGTTCAGTAGAAAAAAAGATATAGACAAAAATATGAACAGTTTATATGATTTCAATGCCATAATTTTTTTTTTAAACATCATGTTATAATTTTTATATGGAGTGCATGTGTGTGTGTTCGCCTCAATATAAATGTTGATAAACACAAAGGTATACAACTATGTTGGGTTTGATGTTTGATCGTGGTGAAATTCGATCATACCACAACATGGTATGTTCGCTACTTTTTAGCAATATATGTTGATAAGTATACTAAACTAGTTAGTAGTTCGATGTGTTTCAAGCTATACACGTCGGTAGAGAAGGGTATGAAAAAAGGTTTATTGAAAGTTTGCTAACATGTAAATATAATGTTGCTAGAATAAATTACATAATTATGAATTTGTTTTGAAAATGTTTGAATTTTATTTAGCACATTGAACAAAGTATTGATACATATTGAATATAATTTCTAATTCATTACAGTTTTTTGGGCATTAATAATTATGTGGTGATATTTTTTTTAATTTTCATCGTTAATATGAAACTGTAATATACTAAGTTATGTGAGAATTTTGTTTATTTTAAATACATTTAAATTATTATATTTAAAAAACATCCATAATTTTTATCATTTCGTTAAAGATTAGTATTTATAAAAGTTTTCAAATATAATTTTTCTAAACTTTTGAGGGCACTTTTGATCAAGAATGATATAAATTAACAGTAAACGCTTAATTCATGGCCGGTTAGAGTAATTTCTTTTATATAAATCACCCTAAATTATGCATAGGGAAACTCTTATAGTTAAATGATTATACTTTGCTTTAGGTTAGTTATTTAGTTTTCCCAACATCATCAAAGAAACGACTTTATAATCAAATAATTTAATATAAATTTGAGGTAAGTAAAGATTTGCGGAAATAATTGATAAATTTTTGCTCGCGCATTTTTTGTACTTTTTATCTTATTCCATCATTAGTATAGTAAACGGACTTTGTTCATAAATTCTGCACCATCTATGTTGTTGTGCAGACTTTCAGCAACTAAATACAGGGTGATAAACTTATGATGACAAAATTTTTTGGTTTTTGAAATTTTTTTAGTTTTTTGGGCGTGGTCTGTGCGCCCCTTAACCGAATACAAAGTTTGGGATGGGGATTGATAGCTGTTGTAATTGTACGTATTTTGCGCTATATCACGTTGGTGTGCCCGAAATAGTCAACGTAGTAGATAATATCAAAGTTTGGAAAACAAGACCGAAAATTTTTCAAAAAGTCAGTTCTTCGCGAGGCATATTCACATTTAATTATGAAATTGCTTGGATTACTGCGTGAACTTAGTTTTTTTTTGTCATTTTACATAACTAAATCGGAGGAGCATTGAAAATAAATTTAATACAAAAATTTTATGGACTCTTTGAAAATTATGCAAAAATTGGACTTTTTGTTTTCGTATTTTTATACAGAAAATTGCAATTTAAACAAATACTGGATATATAGATATACGAGTGGCGATAAGTATAATTGATTGGGATCAAAAATTTAACTGAACTGTCGTTGTTAAAAGAAAACGGAACACTTTTGTCAAAATATATTTCGCAAAGGCACATCGTGTGGACAGCATGAAATTTACTATAATCGACACAATTAGAAAGTTGTTGTTATGCTTAATGAAAATTCGGAGGCGCATCAAAGAATTTTCAGAGATAAATATTTTATGGACTAAAAAATATTTACTTGGGTTAAAAAAGGATCACAATATTAAAATGCATTTCTATGTAATAAATTCTAACAAAATATATTTTTAACCAATATATAGAGAAATGAAAGAAAATTTTTAAAATTTTACTTGGAAACCCCAAAATATGCTGCACTAATACCATCAAACATTGAACATATCATAAATATTATTTAAATAACTCAGTAGGTTTTGATATTATGTGTAATTTTGACCAGAATTGAATCAAATCAGAATTCAATCAAAAAATTTTGATAATTGCTTGTGATATATGTAAGAGATCACAGAATTTTGTTTCTCTCTAGCCTTTAGATTTCTTATAGAATAAAATTTTACTTTTCGATAAAAATAGTTTTTTTTTTTTTTTTTTTTTTTGACACGGTTATTGTGAAACCAAATTGTATTATTAAGTTTTCTTTTTTTTTTTACTTTTATGAAAAATATACTTTCATTTACCAAGATAATCAACTTTCTGAAAAAAGGCAACATAGATTTTTCTCTTTTTTTCACCTTTTACAGATTTTTGCATAATAATTTGTTAAAATATTTTATATGCAACACAAAAGTTCATACCATTACATTATTATGGACGCCAGAAATTAATAAGTAAATTAGAAAACACCACTTTCCGAACAATTTTTCCTATATAAAAACTGATGAAAATACTGCCTCAGTGGTGGAGGGTATATAAGATTCGGCATGGCCGAATATAATTTTTCGCTTGTTATTATTGATAATTTAGTAAAAAAAAAACACGTTCTCCCGAGGGATTGCTATAAGGAATATAACTATATAAATTAAGATATAAGTATTCATCGTATATGTTTTTTATTTTCTCAATCCACTCCAAAAAGATTCAGCATATGATGATTTAAATAGCTGTTCCTAAACTTTATTATTATTTTTAGTAACTAACAGTTTCAATCCATTTATAAATACTCCGTGGCATTTTGTATCACTATACTGTGAAACAATCTCAAAATAATTAATTTGTTTGTTTGTTTAAATAAGTATATAATGGGTCGATATATTTCAAACAACTTAGTTTCTCATCACTTGTCACATAGTTTTAAAAAGTTGCCATTAAGTCGCCATTTAAAAAAGTGGCTAGGTGGTTGAAAAAGCGGCAATTGGCGACTAAATTCACCAAACAGTTACACTGATTGGGCTCTTGTGAAAACAAAATTTAAGTGCACAAAAAAGGTATCTCAAAATTTCGAAGAACTTAAAAGGAGATGGGCAAACTGTTCCAAAAAAGTGACTGAAAGAACTATCTAATCTCTAATGGAAGGAGTTATCAAAAAAGGTTCACAGGTTAATAAGTAATGGTTAGAACTATACAAATTATATTTTTCTGTGAATTAAATTAATTAGATATAAAAAATACAAAACTCTAATGAATTTTATGTTAAGATAAAATAAAATTTTACTTAAAAACATATAATAATTTAATAATTCTCTGAAAGATATCTTTGCGGAGTTGTCCAACAATACTGTGTACAGACCTTTCCGAATTTGATCTTTTTTAAATTAAAAATTTTACAATGGTTTTTTCCAAACCTGCAATAAATGTGAGCATAATTCAACAAAATTTCATTTTTGGGACTTTCATCGTTTTTATTTTTTGGAGGGGGAAGTGTAGGGTTCCTTTTACAAAAGTCATAAATTTTTCAATACTTTACCATTTAAAATGATAAAGTCAACAATCGCTGAAAATTTCGTTAAGATGTCTTAACAAAACAAATATTTATAGTTTCTCTAAAAATTATTTTTTTTTTTTGCAAAAATGTGGCTTTAAGTCTAAAAATCTGAAAAATTGTGAATTTAGTATTGTTCAGATAAACGTCCTTGTCTAGCTGAAATATTCCTTAATTATATACAAAATAAATGGTAATAAATTTGATTCGTTTAAACAACTCGAATGATTTTTATGAAGCTTGGATGATGAAACTTTCAGAATATTGTTTGTTGGAGTGTGTAACATAAACAATGTGGGTGCTATGTGCGCTATATTTGTTAACCACATGGATAAAGTATATCGGAGTTTGTAACTTCAATAAATAAGAACCGATTTCAAATATATTTCATGGTTTAAAAAATATTTGACTTAAAAAATTTAATTTCCCACTCGTCTTGACTTTTTTGCGTTATAGTCTAACTTTTAAAATAAAAATTCTTAAAAAGTATTTTAAAAATATCCATACTTTTCTTATATATGTAAAAGAATAAAAAAAAAACATTATTCATCTCAATTCGCTAACAAGAAAAACTATTTTCAAATCAAAATTTCAAATAACAGGTTTCAAAAATTAAATTTTTTTTGCCAAAAAAGTAACTATGTATATATTTAAATTTAAAAAAAGTTTTATTGAACATCTTTAGCATTTTCTGATATTTTCTGAAAGACAAGACCTTATAGAAGAGTGTAAGCGTAACTTTGCATTAACTATTTTATAATGTTTTTAAATTCTATTTTGATACCTAAAAGCATTTAGAAAATAGTAATGCTCAAATCTATGAAATATGGTCCTTTAAACATAATTTGGTTTTTTATTTATTTAAAGAAATTCTTCTATAAAGTATAAAATAGTAAATTTTTTTGTTACAGTTTTAAAAAAAGACACAATTCCCTTTAAAATGATATATAATGTGGCCATATTGTATTTGCAGCATTTCTATTTAATACATTTCAAATGTAAATTCCTATTTATTTTAATCGAGCACAATTTTACAAACTTTAAATTTAAAGTTTTCATATAAAACTAATAATTTTACATTATAAAAAATGGTGTAGGTTACAAAATGTTCGTCTTCAACTGATTATAACTTTGCTACTTATTTCAATTGTTTTTATACCCTACACCACCATAGGTGGTTGGGGTATTATGTGTTTGTGCTGATGTTTGTTACGCAAAGAAATAATTATCGGACCCCACCTTAAAGTATACCGTTCGACTAAGAATCACTTTCTGAGTCGATTTAATGATGTCCGTTCGTCTGGCTGGCTGGCTGTCCATGTAAAACATGAACAAAGTACAGATGGCAATTTTAAAGATATCTTGATGAAATTTGGCACGAATAATTATTTTGACTCAAAGACAAAGCCTATTGAAATTGGTTATGATCGGTCCATTATTTCACCTAGCCCTCATACAAATGTCCTCCTGGAATAAAGGTTTAACGATCATAAATAGCTTAAATATAACAATATTTTAATGAAATTCGGTGCAAAGAAGTTTTGCATATGATCCATAATTGTCCATAGCTCCCATATAAATCCCTCTTCCGAAAATCACTTTAATGTGCACAAATCCCATACAAATGTCAGTATCAATTTAATATTCGGCACAAATAAAACTTATGTAAGTAGAAACAACATTGCAAAATTTTATGAGAATCGGTCTATAATTTACCATAGCTCCCATATAAACCTACTTCCGGGAATCGCCCTAAAGGGCATAAAATCATATAAATGTTAGTATTAATGTAATATTCTGTATTTGTATATTTTATTTTACACTTGGTATAAGTATCGATCCACAATTGAACACAGGTCTAATATGTGACCCCTCCCCGAATTTTGATACATGATGGTGTAGGGTATCATATGGTCGAGCTTGAACGACTATATTTTTCTATTTCTTTGCGTCTGACGCAAATATTCGTGTGCAAACTTTCTGTTCATTTATTTTCTGTTATTTTTTATTTTTTTATTTTTTAAATTTCAAATCTGATGGTATTGTTTATTCTAAATTTATTTTGTGAAGCCTTTTTGGTTGTTTACAAAAAGTAAAAGTATTTATGTTAATAAAGCTTTCAAAGTGCTTCCTCATAAAAGTAAACATTGATTATTTTTTTCATTTTGTTTATTGTGTTAAATACGGTGATAAAAATCTTCAGTTCATTTGAAGTATTTTCATTTTGGGTTAGGTTTTCACAGTTTGTTTTTCTTTACGGTTTGATAAATTAATTTTTGTTAAAAATAACCCTTTTGCCAGAAAATAAATGAAATAAATTTAATTATAATTTTGGTTGGTATAGCAATTAAGTTGTTTGCTTAAAAAAATTTCAATTGTTGAATTGCCTTTTAAAAGTTATTCATAAATCAGGATTGTTTCATTTAGTACGTGAAATTAAGTAATATAAATACAGTTTTTATTAACAATTAAGTATCTCTGACATAATAACAATATACAAATTGTAAAAACTTTTTATTGTTCTATACTTTTCGTTTGAGTTTATTATTTACTGTTACACCATAAAATAACAAATCGAAGCATAAATTTAGTAGGAGAAGAAAATTATAACTTAGTAAACATTTCAGTTCTATTATAGTATTTTATACACAGACATTTAGATAGTCTACTAGGTCTAAAACCGATTTCAAATATATTTTAAACCTTCAAACAGACAACCCAATAACACACAAATTTCAAAAATTCAAGTTTTGAAAATTTTGCTGGTTTTCGACATGAATTCAAATATTAAAATATTTTAAACATTTAATATTATTGAAAAAAATAAATTCTTTCAAGTAGATTTGACTGGAATTTAAATTTCCTTTTCACTGGATAATGCCATTAAATTAAAGTATTCAATGTATTCTTTTTAATTCAATGCTTGGTATTGGATTCAAGGCTTAAAATACATTTGGTTTCGACTTTAATTCCAGCAAAAAACGTCTTTTTTTTTTTTTTTTGGAACATTAAAAAATATAAAATTTCATTTAACCTTATAAATATCTTATATCAAGTAAAATGGAATTTGATGCAAACATTTTATTTTATTTCTTTTAATTTTCGGTGTTTATATTTTATTTTCCTTTAAGTGCTATTTCAGCCAACTGTTTGTCACATCAACTGAAACATATTTTTAAGAGAAACACTTTTAGTGATTGTTTTTATATCCCAATAAGCAAACAAGATTAGAAAATTCAAGCATTGGAATTTTTTTTTTTTGGAATCCGATATGAATTCAAATATAAAAATATTTTAAACATGAAATATGATTGAAAAAATTTAAATTTTCAATTAAAATGCATTTGATTGGAATTTAAATTTACTTTTTACTGGAGAACGCTATTGAAATAAAATGTAATACGAGTTTAATTCAATGCTTGGCACTGGATTCAAGGCTTGAAATACATATGGCTTCAACTTGAATTTCAGCAAAAATACTTATTGGGATGACACAGTAGTAATAGGTTAATTATTATTATTATTTTTTTTTTTTGAATTTTTTTAACAATAAAATTTGAAAGCAGGAAATTGTTTATTTACTATGGTAAATGTTATTAGACAGATGTCTATAGATATTTATATTTTATATTTGCATGAATGATATTTGTATCATTTTATAGAAATAAAACAAATGAAAAAGTTATAGTTAGAGTAATTCCAAAAAATTTCGAACCAGCTCAGATTTTTACCATCTCCGATTTTGATGAAATTTAGCATACATAATCTATCCTTTATGCGCCATAAATGGCGTATAAACCTGCTCCTTTCGATAACGTTTCATATTTTATGGACCCTTACTTGGGACACCTCGGGCATTTTTATCAAAAATTAACAAAGTTTAATGTTTAATAACTTTTAAGTGCTTATCCGATTTGAACATAAATTGTGTCAACGGAAATGAAAAATATCCTGATAACAGTCCTTTTATTTTATTTATTTTTATACATACCCACAAAAAAGAGTGGGGTATATTGATTATGTCATTCCGAGTGTTACATGTCGAAAAAGGCACTTAAAATAAAGTATATATTTTCTGGGTCCTGATTAAATTCTAAGTCGATCTAGCTGTCTGTCCGTCTGAAAGCTGGTTAGGGCCCAAACGGGACAACCTAGGGAGACGAAATTTGGCTCAAATATTTATCTTAAGGAGTGCGTTCGAAAAAATCTTAGCATATATAATATTCAATAACTTGGAAACGGTTGATCTTAGAGTTTTCATTCTTTTTTTATTTAATTGATAATTTATTACAGATCATGGAAAAATATAACTTTTTCTAATCACTACTTATGAACTTGTGGACCATTTTTGGTAACCCTTCTGTTATGCCTTAATGTTTTTTAAGGCTTTATTAAAAATTTTTTAAATTCAATTAAATTATGAATTTAATTTCAATTAAATGGGGTAGTTTTTTAAGGAAAGAGTTTAGAGCACTGCGCGAATATAAAGAAAACGACTTATAGGTTTGAGTATATGTTACAAACTGTAACTATTTATTATTTATTTTATATTTCTTAATTTCTTTTTCTTTTCAGCAAAACAGTTACAATTTTTAGTTTTCAGCATATGTACCATTCAGGGTTGCCGAGTAAGTAGTATATAAGTCTATGAAATTCAATTTTATATATATTTAATTAGATTTAGGTATTTATTTTAATTTTAATTAAGTTTTAGTTTTTAAGTTTAATTTCAATAAAATTCATTATATATACAAAATAATAAATAACTTAGTTATTATTTTAAAAATGGTTAAAAAGGTAAGTTTAAAGAAAGGATAAACAAAAATTATATATATATAAAAAAAAAAAACATTGTGGAGAAAACCATCAGTGGCCAAAAAACTCCACGCTCCAACATGCCGGCCCCATTGAAGGACCGCAGGTCTTCAATCAAGTGGTAGTGGTGCTAGTTTTGATATTGGTCGTTTAAATACGCCGTTTTTTGTTTTGACCTCCGCCACTCTGACCTTGCCGTCTTGACCTTCTATTACGTGGACGACTCTCCCGGTCAGCCACTCTTGAGGCGGGTAATTGTCCTCGTGGACCACCACTATTTGCCCGACTTGTAGATTGGGCTGTTGCTGGCGCCATTTGCACTTGTCCTGCAACCCCAGGACGTAGTCTTTCGACCAGGCTCGTCAAAACCTCTGCTTGAGAGCGCATAGCATTCGCCATCGCTTCAAGCACCTCAGCTTGTTGTCGCTGACGTCTCCGACGGATTCTGGCGGCAGCGAACGCAGACCCTCTCCTATCAGAAGATGCGACGGTGTTAATGCGTCTCCGTCGTTCGGATCTGGAGACAGCGGTGCTATTGGACGACTGTTGAGCACCGCCTCCACCTCTACGAGCATGGTTTCCATTTCTTCCTGGGTGAGCATGGCATTGCCCACAGCTCGTAGAAGTAGGTACTTCGCCTGCTTCACAGCTGCTTCCCACAGACCTCCGAAGTGAGGTGCCCTGGGTGGTATGAAGATGAAGTCGACCTTGTACGACGCTGCGAACGACACGACGTGTCCTTCATTGACCGGCTGGCTCCTACGAAGTTGGTGGCGTTGTCGCAATACACCTTGCGCGGAAGACCTCTCCTGGCAGCGAACCTTTTAAAAGAGAGAATAAAAGAATTAGAAGACAAGTCGGAAACTAATTCTAAGTGAACAGCCTTCGAAGTGAAACAGACATATACCGCTATATACATTTTTATAGGTGGTCTACCGCGAATACGCAATGATATATTAACGGGACCACAAAAATCTACGCCGACTATCAAAAATGGTCGTAGATCTCTCACCCGATCGGTGGGTAAATTGCCCATTACTTGGGTCATAAGCTTTGGTTTATAGCGGTAACAGTGAAAACATTTACGTACTATTCTGCCACACTCTTCCTTAGCATTTATAAGCCAAATATTTTCCCTTAAAAGGGCTATTAAAGCTTTTGTGCCAGCATGGCAATTATCGAGGTGCAGATTACGTAAATATCTAGTCACAAAGAGTGTTTTCTTTGGTAATAAAAGTGGGAACTTAGTATTGTAAGGTAATGGCGCATTTAGCAACCTCCCACCTACCCTTAATAGTGAAAAGTTTCGCTTATTTTCTGTGAAATTGTGTATAAATGGTGTTAGTTTCTGTATATTTGAAGGTAACACCAGAGATTTCTGTAATTTCTTAATCTCCTCAGAAAAATATTCTTTCTGGACAATTTCCACAAGTTTATAAAAGGCCCAATTCATTTCTTTCGCAGTTGGGTTTTTAGACTTGGAAATTTCATTTTTCCTACAAAAATCAATAAATCTAAGCGTATAGCTCATGATTCTCAAAATCTTCTTATATGAAGAATGGTCTTCTATTAACTTTAGAAAGACGTTAGTCAAATTCGTAGAATTCTCTACTGCTACGAGAACATTCGTTTTTCTCTTTTCTAAAGACGCTTGGTCCTCTGTCAATTCAAAATCATGATTGACAGGCCACATTGAATTTTCCTCTAAAAGAAATGAAGGACCGTTAAACCAAATAGAATTTCTCAATTCTACTACATCACATCCGCGAGATACAATGTCAGCCGGGTTTTGCCGTGTAGGCACATGGCGCCATGAAACGTGGTCTGACTTTTCCTGTATTTCTGCAACTCTATTCGATACGAATGTTGTCAGACAGGATGGATGAGTTTTTATCCAATGTAAAGTGATTTCTGAATCTGTCCAGAAGGTCACACTCTCAATTTCGAAGCTAATTATTTTCTCAATTCGACTCCACAATTTCGACAGCAAGTGTGCTGCACACAACTCAAGTCTAGGAAGAGATTTTGTCTTGAGTGGGGCTACTTTTGATTTTGCCGTTAGCAAACGACAATTAATGTTACCGGAGTAACAACTTCTTATATAAAGACAGCACCCATATGCTCGAATTGAAGCATCAGCAAATCCATGAATTTGGACTGATGCAATAGAAGTTGTGTGGACGAATCTTGGGATTTCTATAGAATCGATTTTCAACAAATTTTCCTTGAAGTTTTCCCACGCAGTATTTTGTCGCATGGGTATTGATTCATCCCAGTCGAGTTTCTGAATCCAAAGTTCCTGTAACAGCATTTTGGATTTTATTATTATTGGGCATAAAAGTCCGAGAGGATCAAACAACCGTGAAGAAACAGACAAAATGTTTCTTTTTGTTGCCTTCAAATTTTTAAAATTATCTTCCAAATGAAACTTAAAAGAATCATTCTTCGGAGCCCAATGTATACCTAATGCCTTAGCCGAATCGGAATCATTTTGCAACAACTTTTCCGTGCAATCTGTCAAATTAAAATCGGTGTGATTTGAAAACCATTTTGTTAAATTAAATCCAGCTGAACTCAAAATTTGAGTTACTTGATCTCGAATAGTTATGAGCTGTTCAAAACTATCGGCACCAGTTAACAAATCGTCGACATAAAAATCACTGCGAATAACATTTGCTCCAATGGGCAAAGTCTCTTTGTACAAATCGCTCAAATAAATGAGGCATCTGATCGCCAAAAACGGTGCAGAAGAAGTACCGTAAGTTACGGTGTTTAGACGAAACACCTGAAGCGGATCAGAAGAATTTTGTCTCCAAAGGATCATTTGAAAATTTCTGTCTTTTTCACCAACTAAAACTTGGCGATACATTTTCTCAATATCTGCAGTGATTACAAATTTGTAAAATCGAAAACGGATAAGAGTCGTATATAAATCTTCTTGTACGGTAGGCCCAACCATTAATATATCGTTGAGCGAAGTTCGTGATGAAGTACGACTCGAAGCATCAAAAACTACACGAAGTTTAGTAGATGTACTTTGAGGTCTTAAAACACACTGATGTGGAATGAAATAATGAGGAAAATTTGGTATTCTATTGTCTGTGATGGACATATGTCCTAAGTCGACATACTCTTTCATAAATTCGTGATACATTTCTCTCATAATTTGATCATTTGCTAATTTGCGCTCAAGCGCCAGAAATCGCCTTTTGGCAGTTTCAAAAGATGATCCTAAAAGATTAGTATCCGATTTGAAAGGAAGTGAGACTTGAAAACGTCCTGACGGTAAACGTCGTACTGATTCTATAAAATTTTCCTCGTATTTCTGTTGTTCCTCATTGTAAATTACTTTCTGTTCGTTGGAAACTTCCTCAAGCTCCCAAAATTTACGAACAATTGAATCAATAGCTTCCTCGTTTTCTATACTGTTGCTAAGGTGACATACATTTGAACTAGAGCCCTTTGGCTGATTATATTTTCCAGCAACAATCCAGCCAAGAGATGTTTTCTGAAGAACAGGTAGACTCGGGTTGGACTTAATTTGTCCAACGCATAAAAGTTCAAAAAACATTTCACCACCGATTAATAAATCAACTTTCTGTGGTTTATAAAAGCTAGGATCTGCTAGTTCAATATTCTTAGGAATATTCCAATTAGATGTGCAAATCCTACGATCAGGTTGGAAGTTCGTAATTGAACTCAATACCCAAAACTTTGAAGAAAAGTGGGTAGAATTAACCCTCGACATAACGGCGATCTCTATATTCGACTTAGCAACAGAATTTATTTCACATATTCCTGTCAAATTTAATCTGCCTCCTTTTCGTTTAATTCTAAGCCTTTGGGCAAGTTCCTCGGTAATGAAATTAATTTGAGAACCGGAATCTAGTAAAGCTCTAGCTAAAATATAATCGCCTGAGCTACATTGCACCTTTACCACCGCTGTGGCAAGAACTACATTTTCATCAGATGAAGAGTGATTTACTGCAGCGTTAGACGTTGATGGCATTTCTGACAAAAAATTTGCCGAAGAATTTGAAGCAGTATTTCCACTCTGAGATTCAGAACTATAGCGATGTAAAAGTCTATTATGACCTCCACCGCAAACTCTACACTTTTGAGCGCTACATCTCGCAACAGTGTGACCCTTTTTAAGGCAATTTATACATGCAGGCGCAGCTTTTATAAATTCAAATCTTTGAAGAACTGGCACTGCAGCGAAAAAGGAACAATTGTATATATTATGTTCAGCAGATTTACAAAATAGGCATTTTTCTCCTGATTGTTTCGATTTGCTCACCGTTAGTGATGTTTTCGAAGTTTTCTTAGGCGCATTATCATTCTTATTCTTAAAAGTTTTGGATTTTGAATCCGAAGTTTCATCAGCAGAAATGTGCTGGTATCTTTTATTTAACATAGCCTCGCAGTCAGACCATAGTGGGAGCTTTTCAAAATCAAGCTGTTCTTCCCATTTGGATTTAGTGACTGGGTCAACTTTCGACATCACTAAATGAATCAAAATCGCATTAGAAATCTTTTTATCATCGCCAATTGACAACAAAGAATCATAAATGGCGGAAACCGTGTCGATCATGCTTCTCAAAGCGGGAGCTGAAGGTTTAGTAATCTCAGGGAGATCGAATAATTTTGAAATATTTTTCAAAAATATGAGACAATCATTGTCATAAACTTTCTTCAAACTCGCCAAAGCTTTGGGATAATTCTCTTCGCTAACTTGAAACGCTTTTACAGTGCCTAAAGCTTCATCGGTCAAGCATGATATCAGGTGGTTAAATTTTTCAATATCTGTTAATGTTGGGTCATTGTGGACCAAATTCTCAAATAGGCTCATAAAGTTTTTGTAGTCGGAATATTTTCCGCTAAATTTAGGGAGCCGCATATTTGGTAGCCTAGAATGATGAGGTTGCATAAAAGAAGTTTCCTGCAAACTCGTTCTTCTATTCTTGGCCTGAAGACTTAATAATAAAGACTTCGTAGTCACACATAAATCTTCAAGCTCGGATCTATCGTCATTAGTAGGATCTAAAATATCCAATTCGGACTGAAATTCCATAGCTTGAGCGATATGGTCTTTCAAAATTTCCAATCGACAATCGATCTCAAAGGGATTGAAAGAAATAGTCTTCTCAATTATCGATTTTTTAATTCTTTCAATATTTTCAACCACTTTGGATTTTCTCTGTAACAGTTTCTCTAAGTTTTCTGAAACAGGAGCTGTTTGATGTTTCTTACCACCAGCCATATCGAAAAACCCACAAAATATATTTCCTCAAACAAATTATCAAATTTTAAATTCTCCCCAATAAGGACAAACCTTGAAATTACTAACGCTATTAAATAAATTATAATGCGCTCAAAAACGATTATTAAGAAATTCGAAACCAGTTTCCGAAAATTATAATCTATAAAGAAAAAATTCTCCTAATAAATAAATCGTTTTTGGAAAGTAAAGATTAGAGGAAATAACACACAAATATAGTACTTAATTCGACAATACCGGGTTAAATGTTCACAATAAAATATAAAAATCTTATCTCGCCAGCAAGTTCGCTCAATTTATTCAAATATATCGCATAAATGTTCCTGTTCTAGAATTTCACAATAAATTTCCTTCGATTTGTTCCAGTTTCAAATGTATATGAAACATCGTTCGATTTTATATCCGTGTATCGCGACCAGTCTTTGGTAGAAAAGAAAAATATTCCTCAATATTTTAACAAAAAAAATATATTTTACCAAGTTTCAATGAAAATGTATTTAAATAGCTTAATGTGTTAATTTCTTAACAATATTTATTTTATTTTCACTCACATATAAGATTATTCATTAATAAAATATTCTAAGTCATGTCATGCAATATGTCATAACATGTGTCGCGTGTAGACGCAATGTGAATAATCTCTGTGGTAATCTGGTAGCTCTAAATACTTTGAAAATAGTGGCCACACTAACTTTTAGTATGTAATGGCAACACGGAACGAACAGAATGAAACAACAGATGATCAACAACAATAATTTGTGAAATAAAAGAAGCAAATAAAATTATACGAAAGCAAATAATTAATATTTTCCCTGATTAAATATCACTCGCGAAAAAAAAGTGCAAATGTAAATAATAAAATAATTCTTTACTTTAAAATATTCATAAAATGCCGACGGTAGTGAATAATTAAACAAATATTTATCCTGTGTAAATTAATATGGATTTACGTGTGTATGTGTTTTTGTTTGGTTTTATTTTAGCAAGCAATCGCGAACTTGTTTCACTTCGGGCGTTTTTGTTCACAATATTAAATATATAAAAATTAATTTCAAAAGGAAGCGTAAATAATATTTTCTCGCAAATAAGCGGATCAATAAAATTCTAATTAATTTATAGAACTCTATAATCTGATTAATTTACAGATTATAGGAAAAATTTACAATATTATTTACGCTTTTTACCTCTGTTTCTGACAATCCAGAATCGCTGTTACTTCCCTGATTTGGACGGCAAAGACGGCAACGGCAGCGACGGGGCATTGAGGCAGCAACAAACACTTGGGGGTAAGTATATTAATTTAAAAACGAATTATTCGCGCACAACACTTTATTATTATTGCAATAAATTAGCAAATAGAATAAATAGTTTTATTTTGTAAACTTATTTTGTTTTTTAACAAGTAAAATTTGCAATAAATTAGCAAACTTAATGTTTTTAATTTCACAAAAAATACTTTCTTTAAAAAACTGTCCCTGCTCGGGCGCCAAAATGTTATGCCTTAATGTTTTTTAAGGCTTTATTAAAAATTTTTTAAATTCAATTAAATTATGAATTTAATTTCAATTAAATGGGGTAGTTTTTTAAGGAAAGAGTTTAGAGCACTGCGCGAATATAAAGAAAACGACTTATAGGTTTGAGTATATGTTACAAACTGTAACTATTTATTATTTATTTTATATTTCTTAATTTCTTTTTCTTTTCAGCAAAACAGTTACAATTTTTAGTTTTCAGCATATGTACCATTCAGGGTTGCCGAGTAAGTAGTATATAAGTCTATGAAATTCAATTTTATATATATTTAATTAGATTTAGGTATTTATTTTAATTTTAATTAAGTTTTAGTTTTTAAGTTTAATTTCAATAAAATTCATTATATATACAAAATAATAAATAACTTAGTTATTATTTTAAAAATGGTTAAAAAGGTAAGTTTAAAAAAAGGATAAAAAAAAATTATATATATATAAAAAAAAACCATTGTGGAGAAAACCATCAGTGGCCAAAAAACTCCACGCTCCAACACCTTCCGTTAGAGATTTGATAGTTACTTCAGTCACTTTTTTGGAACAATGTGTTTTTTGATATTGTTCAATAACATTAGAAACAGTTTGACGGTAAAAATTTGATTCTGTGGCCAATTATTTGTAGGACCTATTTGGATTTTTTTGAAATTTATTAATAATCTGTAGCATGTACATATTTTTCGTCACTCATTTTGACGAAAATCATGGCAAATCAACATGGTTGTTATTAAAAATAATAACTGACGTATTTTTCCATGATAACTATATCGAAAAAATTCTTTAATATTGATTCCGAAAAAAGTTATGGGTCAAAACGTGTGTTAAGATTTTTTCAATCGCACTCCTTATATAAGGTTTGTTTGGTATTGAAAATGGCAAAAACAACAAAATTATGGGCTAAATACTAAAAACATAGGATGTCGGTTGTAGCTTCATTTCATGATTTTCTGCTTATATCCTTAGCTCTGGCACCAATTCTTTTCTACGAATTCTGGCACTATTTACATTTGTAAATATGTTTACTCTCAAGTTCGTTTGTGGTTTTGGAAACTATTTTGTTTTTGCATTAAAATATGTGCTACTACGATAAAAACTGTGTTGTTTCTAAATCCAAACACTAAGAACTTGACCATCAGTTAAACATTGTTTGCTCTAATGCACCCAACAATATTGTCAATTATTTGTCGTTTCAATAATAAGAAAGGCAAGTGTATTAAAGTCTAGAAAGCTCCAGAGCCAAAATACAAGGTAGGTAAATATCGTTTCACTTTGGCATATTTAAAAAAGAATCTTTAAACTGATTCATAGAAAATATATATAGGATGATATTTCTAAGGGATGTCATCATTCCAACAACGAAAGTCTAGAAGTGCTTTGGCAAAGTAATGCATATCCATTGTATCGAGCAACCATGTCTTTAAAGAGATTTTTAAATATTTCAAGATTCATTCGGTTTTATCAGCAAATTACGAGAAATTAAATATTTCTAACAGACAAAGCAGCACCAGTTTCTTAAAATTTTCAAATGCTGAATGGAAATGAAAAATGCAACAAAACTACAAAGAGAAAGTTGTAAAGGACTTGGTATAACAATATAAAAAAACACTGGGAGAAATGTTACGTGTGACAACTTTTTTCAAGCATTTCGTTAGCTTATACTCATAAAGAAGTTGCCTATGATTGGAACAATGAAAGAAAAATAAAATAAAAAATAAACCATATTTGCCCTCCGATTTCTTCGCAACGCACATTGGGGTAAAAGGGGTCTAAAATGGCGATTAATTCAGGGAAAGGTGATATTAATATTTTAATGATCACGTTTTATTGTTTTTTTTTTTTTTTTTTTTTAATTTTAAGACTTTTCTTAAATAATTCTACTGTCTGTGCTTCCGTCCGTCTGTTTATTAATTTTTGCCAACTTCCTAATTCAAAATCGTTTATTTTCTGACTCAATAAAGATATCGACTTCAAATTTTCTTTATTAGATAGACAATTTTGTTCTTTAATCAAACGCAATAAATATGATATAAGCGGTTGAAAATGTAGAGATATTTATGGAAAAGACAAACATCTTGCAAAGTTGAAATTTCAAATTAATATATCTCAAAGAATGTATAAGAGAAATAGTACATGCAAGCATGTTTTCGAAAGGCCTTATCAAGGACTTTAAGATGATACCAAAGTCTTGAAAATAAGGATGTTTCCTAGTGGTTAAACTTTATCTATGACATTAGTACTCCGCTCCTGAAGCGTATATGGGATTCTGCTTCTAAACTTAAAATGTTATTGTTCCCCTACGTTGTCCCGTTCGAGCCCTATCTTGCTTTCAACAGACAGACGGACGGACAAAGCTAGATCGACTCAGAATCGAACCAGGGCCCAGAAAATATATTCTTTTTGGGGTCTTAAATGATTTTTTAGATATGTTACACGTGGAATGACAAAACCAATATACCCCCCATCTTTAAAAAAAAAAAGTTGATTGTAAGTATATAGATTCAGCCAAGCCGAGTATAACATTCTCTCTTGTTTCATATGATGTTTGCAATCATATTGTCGTTATAGTTCATAAATTTCAAAATGGGATCTTCATAAAATATGAACCGTAAGCGATATGGAACTAATTTATACGCCATTCACGATGACTAGCTTAATGTAAGCACCAAATAAAAAAAATAAATAAAAAATAAAAGATGTAAAATTTTTAAAACCCTAATTTTGGGTCGATATTTTTTTTAATTACCCGTTATTTAAATTTTTCTTGGCGTTACACAAAGTACAATCAAATTAATATTGAAGGGGGAAAAAAAAACTCCAAATAAATGGAATCATTATGTTATGTATTATTGTTATACGTAATAAATAAGCAGAAAAAAACCTTAAAATATATAGTTTAGTTCATAATTATAACTTATTCCAGTCAACTTTCATATAAATATTTATTTGTTTTGTTTTATTCGAAAAAAACTGTTGGAAGTGTTTGATAAAGACCAGTCCACAGTCTTCTGAATTTTTTATATTCAGGTTTCTTAGTTTTATGGATATTTATAGTTTTCTGGTTATCTTGTTTTCACAAAATAAATATAATTATTTTTAATTTTTTTTACAAAAACCTATTGTTCTTTCTAAGATAATTGTTCTTTCTAAGCAAATCATTTTACAAAAACGTCCATTAACCACAAATTTATTTCACTTTATTTTACAAAAAAATGCAACATTTTATTTTACAAAAGATATTAAAATGGCAATAGTTTTAATATTTAAAATCCTAACACTTCAAACTAAAATATTTGTAAACCTCAAGTATTAAATTTTTATAGAATATTTTTATTGCAACACATTTTTATTGCAATGTTTCTCTTTTAAATAACAATCTTATAGTCTGATTGTACACAGAGAAAACAGATTTGTTGTGGCAACCGAATTTTTTGCCAAACGAATTTTGTCGGTTACAAGTACTATCTTAAACTGTAGTTTCTCTTTTATTATCTCACAAAACACTATCACTATCTCACAAAACAGTAGATTGACTGAAAACTAAAGATCAACCAATAAGAAAATGAATTCTTGAGTATTTCATGCATTTGTTTGTTAAAGGGTTCTTTACCAAAAAGGATATTTGATCTTGAATGGCGGCTGAGCTATTACTAATATAAAATGTTGTCCATTTTAAAAAAATGTTTATGTTTATTCAAATTCTTCTTAATAAAAGAGGACTTATCAAGTGTTTGGTCCATATGGAAATTAGTTGTAGTCCCTCTATTTTCTTTTTTGTGTATTGCTTTAATTTAAATTTATTTTTTATCCATTTTATGTATTTTTAATTTTTGTTTAAATGTATTTTCATATGTTCTTTGATCAGTAAAAATATTTCGTTTATAAATAACGAATTAATATCTTTTTTGTTACTATAATCGAATTTTAATTATTAATATAACTGAAAGTACAGTTATTAGTTAAATTGTCATAATACAATAAATTTTAATTGGAAATCTTAACAATTCGTTTAGAAATATGAATTCAATGCGTTTGTTTCCCCTGAATTTGCTTAATATATCTTAACAAAGCTTAATTGATTACAGTAACTGAATTAAACATTATAAGAACTATTTTTTAAGTACAATTATGTTTTTAAAACTATGAAAGAAGAAAGTCTATAGAACTAATAAAATTTTTATAACTGCAATTAAGTTTTTATATAGTTTATCAAATATCCAACTTCGTAACCATTTTCCAACTAATCTTTTTTCTGTGTGTAGATATTAAAATATAAAAGAAAATTTAGCTTGAATTACACTTAACGGTAAAAAATAAAATAAATAAACAAGCAAAAGCCTCTAAGAACAGAGTTTTCTTATACTGCTAAGAAAAAAAAATATTGGTTTTTACAAAACACTTGGTGCTTGATAGTCTAGTTAGAAAATACAAAACATAATAACAAATAAGTAACTATTATACATTATTATACATGGATAACATTGATTATGCTTCTTTAAAACATTCAGAATAAAAATTTTGTATTATATTTAATTTTGTTTTATATATTTTTTTAAATGTTTTAATAAAACTTGCTTTAAATCATTTTTATTAAAATAGTGATTCAAACGGTGAAATATGTTAAGATTAAGGCAATAAATTAGAATCACATCAAATATATTAAATAAAATGGTATTTTTGACAATAGAGGTCTAAAAATTATTACGCAATGTAACATTCAAACTAAAAAGACTAGTTTCGATTTTTTTTCTGTAACTTCTAATCGAATGATTGAATTTATATAAAATTTCTCAAAGGCATAGCAGTTTGAAAGGTGAACCTCACAAAATACTTAAGGGTCGGGGCAATTGGAGGTACCTCTGAAATAGAAAATGTTTCACCACATGCCAAATTTTTGTTTCTTATATCATTTCATCTTTTTAAAGCTCTCGATAATAACTAAGAAACGCACTCTATTTATCTCTTATAGTTTTAAAAATATATGCATTTGAAATTTCAACTATTCCAATTGTGCAAAGTCTTGATCCAGTTTTTTCAATATTTATTTTATTTATTTTGTGCGATTTTTAAATTTTTTTTACAAAATTGTTTTAAATACAAAATTTCCTTCCAAATACAAAAAATCTTAAAGTCGATATCTCTTCTGAGTCAAAAAAAAAAAAAAAAAAATTAAACTGAAGCGTGAAAAAATTAATATTTGTGTTTTTTTTACACTCTTTATTTTAAGATACAATTTTTTTTAAATGCATATAATAATTTTACACTTTTCTGAAAAGTATCTTCATAGAAATTATTCTTAAATTAAAAAAGTGTAAAGATTATATACAGTGTAGGATTATGTACAGAACTCACCGAATTTAATTTTTTTTTTTTTTTTTATCAAAATCTTGACTTTATTCTATAAGTTCTAAAATCCCAAAGGCTAGGTCTGCAAAGCAAATGCATTTGAAAAACCCTATTTTGTTCCAAAAAGTTTGCTAACAGTTCTATACAGACCTGCAATAAATGTGCTTTTATTTTTACAAAAATAAAAAAAATCTATACTACTATTTCAAATCATATCATAAATAAACCAAGATTTTATTACGGATCAAATATTTATTGTTTTTCCAAAAACCATTAAAAAAAAATAAATAAATTTACTTTAAATCCAAAAATCAGAAGAATTACTTATGTACTAATTTTTACTGTACTTAAGTAATTTTACTCATATAAACTGACCTGACTAAATTATATAATTATTTATATTAAAAATATTGAAGTCAATATCTTATATACAACTAAAACTAAGTAACAATAACTAAGTAACAATAAAGCCGATTACTCGAGTACATTTCACTATAAAAAAGGTATGCACGATTTATATAAATACTCGTAATACATCAAAATATGTGGAATAAAATTGGCTTTAAGTCGTTGTGCTAACAAATTTTTCAATGTTGGTAAAACTACGAGTAAATAAAGTCACGTATCATAAAAATTGAGACACAAATCTTGATTGCATTCACAGTTAAGTTAGGATACCCATGCATATCTACAGTTAAGTGGGCTGTCTAGTGGGCAAAAAAAATTTCTTTTTTCGTCTTAAATAAAAAAAAAAAAAAAAGATTGGTGGATTAGATGGAATTTACCGTGCTAAATAAGAATCAGCTTTTACATTTTTTCTTTCACGTATTGATTTTTTTTATGGGCATGACTACTATGACCCCGCTTTTAGGCAGTTACACTTGTATAACTCGAGAACGGTTCGTCCAATTAAGACAAATAAAACTCCAATATATAGTGACCTAAATTGTATTTGAGCTGAATTTACATAATTTTTTGTCCAGTTAATATTTCCGTAGTTATTCGGTAATTAGTTTTTTTGAAAAATGGTGAAAATTTTAATCCATGACTCTGAAATTCTTGAGCGAATAAAAAATATTGTTCAAAATCGTGTAAACGGTTCTTGAGTTATAGTCTAAATTTTACAAACCATTCTCGAATTTTATAGTGTGACCGCTGAACAAGGTGATGATATTAGCCATGCCCATAAAAAAAAAATAGTACGTAATAGAAAAAGAGTGAAAGCAGATTCTTGTTTAACTCGTCAAAATTCACCTAGTTTACTTATTTTTAAGAAAAAAGTAATTTTTTTTTTTTTGCCCACCACTGTATTTCTACTTAATGCAACATAGGTATTTTTACTTAACTGTGAATAAAATCAAGATTTGTGCATCAATTTTGAAGATACATACCTTATTTTATTCGTAGCATTACTAGCTTTAAAACAAAGATGATAAACTTAAACATTTATAATGCTTTCGTTTATTAAAAGAAATTTTAATAACAAAAAAATCTAAAATTTGAATGAAAAGTTTTTTTTGACATTTATTTCAAAATAACTTCGAAGCTATTGAGCACATAAAAAATGAAGTTTGTATGATTTGAAGATATTTTTATTACGCATCTTTTAATGTATCACTTATGTTAATCGTACACACCGTTCTTGAGTTATGAGGAAATATGCTGGAGTAATGGCCTTACTATGGGCGAAATATTAGACATGCCCAGAACTAACGGAAAAAAAAAACTGAAAGCAGATTCGAGTTTAGCACATCGAAATACATCAAGTCCAACTATTCGTCTATGGTGGAGGATTTTTTGTCGACCAGTGTTATTTTCCAAGTGACCCCCTTCTGACCTTATTATTGTAGATACCTAAGCAACGCACAGTGTCACATTTTGCAGTTTTAGAACGACAAAAATCCTGTTTTGAAGATATTGTTCTGAAATTGTATTTTCTATTAGTAGATAAAGCCGCAAACATTCCCACACAAAATGGGCGGGTAAAATCACTGCCACTCCCATACTGCAAAAATTACTTTATTTGTATGAATTTCGGACATGTTTTTGTAAATTTTATTAAAATAAAGGATATTTTAAAATTAGGCGTAGCAAGATCTAATCACGCCACTCTTACTGCAACATTTGCATAACAAATTTACAGCCATTACTTTAAAATTTTTAAATAATTCGTAAAAAATTGCTAATATGAGGTACTGAATTTTTTATTTTTTTGTTATATTTTAAAAGATCGCAAAAAGTCGCAGCCAATATTTTCAAATATAATTTTATAGATTTTCTTTTATATAACAATAGCATTTTTAAATTGGAGCTAGTTGGAATTTTTTAATTCCAATCCATTAAAAATAAAATTTCCCATCAAATATATTCTTTTATGTTATAACTTCCTTTAAATAAAAAAACAATATTTTCAGTATTGATTTTTAACACAGCAAATTTTAATAGAATAACTTGGATACATTTATTATTACATACCAAAAAAAAAAAAAAAAAAAATCATATCAATATCAGCAGTATTTACTGAGATATATGAAGACAAAGTTAACATACTTCTTCACAAAAGTTTTAAATAAAATTAAAATGTTTTTATAAGTTGCAACTTTGAAGATCATAATTCGTGCTATGGACACTTTTCAATATTCTAGGTATTTTTTCTATAATATATGATATGTTTACTAATAAATTCAAAAAGAATTGCTTCATTAATAAGTTTTTATTTTCGTATTTTTGTCGTTTTAATTTGGATAAATGTGACACTGTGCAACACCTATGTGAAATTTTATGTTAATCCAGCTGATTGACAATTACAGATTTATTTCCACAATAATTGTATTCTGCCTCATTGTGCAAGATATTATTAGATATTAAAAAAAAGTATAAAAATAAGCTACAAGCTGAAATTAACATGTACTTAGACATGTAAATAATTGATTATTTATATCATTAAGGTATGTTTATCTTAAAATTTAATGGCAGATGTTACCGTTAGAACCCAACATAAAAAATATTTATATGTATACTGTAAATTTAGCATATATATATATATATACATATATATATATATATATATATATATATATATATATATATATATATATATATATATATATATATATATATATATATATATATATATATATATATATATATATATATATATATATATATATATATATATATATATATATATATATATATATTATATTTTTTTTTTTTTTAATAGCTATTTTGAAACCATAAGATTTAGATCAATCATACACTTTTAAAATAAAAAGTCATATTATGTTTATATACAAAATTTAAAAAATGTATCAAGAACATCAATCATATCTTTTAAATAGTTATGGTGAAAATAATAGTGAAATGAAAATAAAAAGTAATACTTTATACTGAAATCCAATTTTAAAATTTTTTTCCATTTTTAGCTCATGAGAGATTTTTTTTCACCGAAAAGGTAAAAATTAACATGCTTGTCAATAACCTCTAAAATTAAATTGGCTCAGGCTTAGAATATCTTTTTTTGAGTATCAAAATGTAAAAACCCCATTAAATATTTTAAATGATATGTTGTAAGTAACCATATTTATTTAGTTTATCGCTTATAACCAACGAGTTTTTAAAAAAATGTAATAGTTTTTCTGTAATTAGTCTCTTTTTGAAAAATAAAAACTTGTACAGAAAATTTAATCCAGCCAATAATTAAAAATAATTTACGAAATGTATGTACCTTCATTTATGTAAACGAAAATTTACTGTTATGAATATTTAAATCTGTTATTTAACCCAACTATTTTTCTATTTTATAGGGATTTTTGTTGTGAATGTAAATTTTTGATATGCAAATTAGGGTCAGTGCTTTTACACAAATAGCTAAATATAACAAACAAAACATATTCAGTTGAAAAAGTTTTTATAATACAAGTAATAATATTTTTTCTATAAAATATGCAAAATGTTTACAGATATCAAATTTTATTTAAATACAAATACATAAATATAAGTAAATGTGCTAATAACAGACTAAATGAAGATTTTAGTTGAACATTGCATTATACAATGATGGATTATTAAATAGCTTATTATATCTGTTTAAAATATAATCAATAGTTAGGATTTCACTATATTAAACGCAGAAATAACAAATTAAAACACAGACTAAATTTAAATAAAAAGCGTGATATATTTTGTAATGCCAGATGTTGTTAATAACAATAAAATAAAAGAAATACACATTTCAAGTAAGTAATAAATAAGTCTTTTGACAATTTAAACTTTGTTAGTTTGGGTGTAGCACTGATAAAGGTAAAAAACAAATTTAACGCAATTCTTATTTATGTCTTTTACTTTCTTATACTTATGTAAATTCTACTTATCTTATCTGTCATCTTGTCAACATTTTATTTTAAATCGTTTGCTGTGTATTTGTCAATCGTTTAAAATACTTTTTTTATCCTTCTGACATGCAGACTAAGTGTTAAATTATTGCAAACTTTTGTATACTTATTTAATGCTACCAATGGAAAATAATTGAAGAGAAAGTGTACAATTGAAGGTGGTGTAGTATAAGTAATGCATATGTATGTATTAATATCTGAACACTGGAATGGTGTAATAATATAAAACAGATATCGAGGGCTAAAGATTTGTTTGTGATTTTCGTAAATAAACTTAGGTTTTTATTATGAAACATAATATAAGTGATCACAAATCAAGACCTTTTAAAACGTTTATTTATCAAGATATCAATGGTTATTTTTTTTTAACAAAGTCGCCCAACGATAACGCTGCTCAGAAGAGAAATCAAGTTCAGGTTTTTTATTCGATATAAAATCGAACAAAATATTTGGATATATATTTAAAACCCTACAGATAGTTGAAATTTTCAAATAAAAACACCTTGAAAGTTATAAGAGGTAGACAGCATATGTAAGCATATTTTTCATAGCTCTTATCGAGAGTTTGAAAAAGATGTAAAAATATTTAAAATTGTATATGTCGAAAATGTCGATTCTGCCTCACAGTTTAGTTAACTAATTTTAATAGTCAATCTCAAAACTATCATAATATCCATAGCTTGTCCAACTATAGCTTTCTGACTTTTTTTTTATATATTTAGCTTATCAATACTAATTATACCCTACACCACCATAGGTGGTTGGGGTATAATGCGTTTTTGCTGATGTTTGTAACGCACAGAAAAAATTATCGGACCCCCACCTTAAAGTATACCGTTCGATTCAGAATCACTTTCTAAGTCGATTTAGCGATGTCCGTCTGTCTGGTCGGCTGGCTGTCTGTCCATGTAAAGCTTGTGAACAAAGTACAGGTCTCAATTTTAAAGATATCTTGATGAAATTTGGCCTTAATATAGCAATATTTCAATGAAACTCGGTACAAAAGAGTTTTGTATAAGTGTTAATCGTTGTGCCAAATTTTATGAGAATCTGTCTATAATTGACCATAGCTCCCATATAAATCTCCTCTTCCGAAAATCACTTTAACGTACATAAATCCCATACGAATGATAGTATTAAGTTAATATTCGACACAAATAAGTTTTATGTAAAAAGAAACAACATTGACAAAATTTATGAGAATTAGTCCATAATTTACCATAGCTCCCATATAAACCCACTTCCAGGAATCGACCTAAAGGGAATAAAATCATATATGTGTTAGTATCAATGCATTGTTCTGTATTTGTATAATTTATTTTACATTGAGTAAATGTGTTGGTCTACAATTAGCCACAGGTCTAATTTTTAGCTCATACAGAATGGTGTAGGTTATCATATGGTCGGTCTGGACCGACTATAGTTTTTCGCTCTTTTTTTTAGTTGACTATCAGAATCGCAAAATCACTGTCGGAACACACTAATACGTATATCCGTTGCGTAGTATGTATGCGTATGCTTTTAATTGGGTTTTTAAATAAAAGGCATTAGTGCTTGTTTTATTGAAAGAGGTATATGAGGAAAATAAAAAAATTTCGAAATTGTTTGAAATCTATTTTGAGTATCTTATATTGCCAAAGTTTATTTTAATATCAGAAAAAGTGTTGATGGCTTTCTGTAGACCTTACAAAATAAATAAGAGTTCCTAAATTTTTAAACATTCGCGTAAAATCTCATGAAAATAAAGGCATTTAAAACCAAAAAATTTAAAAAAACTGAGACAATTTACAACTTATTCACTTAAACCATTAACCAATCGACTTAGGAAATTTATTTGCTATATAAAAAGTATAAGGTTTACTATCCGTTGAAAAGTTATGCGGTGATAAAAAATTAAACCAAAAATTTACAATTTTCGAAATTTTGCAGTTTTTTTTTGATGGAAAATTTAAGCCATTCAGTGAGTTTTAATTTGCAGGGTAGAATTTTAAAAACTAAGCGATTACCTACAGTTTAGTGTATAACTTGTTGATTTCAGGAAACCAGATATGGGATAGCATCTTCACAAACTTTCATATAATTAGCGCAAATATTTGTTAAAATATGTTTTTCGCTACTGAAAAATTCTGCTTTTATAGAAATTGTCCAAAATATCACGTAAACTAGATTTATTAACAAATGATACGTTTGAGTCAAATTGGCGTTAAAAAATTTTAAATCCAAAAATTTTATTCAATTTGGAAAATTTTCCCCAAATTTAAAAATTTTGCTCTTTTTTTTTTTTTTTTTTTTTTTTTTTGTTTTTTAGTGAAAGATATGACTTTAGATCATCGAAATATATCCGTAGAGAATCATTTTAATGATTAAAACTGATATTATGAAACACAAATTAAAAAAAAAACGTCATTTGTATCGACTACAGCGGCGTTCATCTTCAAATCGTGAAGTACATATAAATGATGATAATATTGATGTCAAATGAAAGCATTTTATTTGCTAAATTCAGATGGCGTCAAAATATTTTAAGGACTTATAATTGTATGGACCAAAAAACATGTTTTTAACTTCAAAAATCAGACGCATGTATTTCGCATTATACTTAGTTCAAATTTGGAAACAATAAAATCAATTTTCGATGTAAATTTATCATCAAATAAGAAACAAGTTACAAATAGATTCGGGCGAGTTGATTATAACATTCGCTCTTGCTTTGTTTTGCTATTTACGAAATTGTAAAAAAAAAAAAAAATATTAAAAAATTTTCTTTTCAGTGTATTTCGATTAATATTGATACTCATATATTTTTAAGATTTTGAGTTGCATATTCATATCTCCACAACTTTTGCGCGAACATATTTTGTATGCATAAATAGTCGCTGACAAAACCACAGATCGACGTTAGTGTCAGAAGAAAAAAAAAAAAAAAAAAAAATTTAAATATTTTTATATAATTGTAATAATTTTTGTAGAATACAGAAAAATATTTATTAGACACTAGCAGGATGGAATGCATTTTCTGATCCGCAACGATCTTAATCAGCATCCATTGTGCCTTTAGTGCTAATCGTAAAGATCTTTCTTTTAACTCACACTTTTGAAGAATTAGAATACGTAACTTCATCACTTTACATATTCTGAATTCTTAACTTTACAAAAGCTTTTTCTTATATTTGTTGTATTCTAAAATGAAGATCGTTTATCTTAAATGTATAAAGTTTAAAAATATCTTCTTAAATGAATTACTTTTGCTCAGCTGAACCCAATGTAAACATTAGGGTGAGCCAAATTATTCTGGTTAAAAAAGCGAAAACACATATGGCAAAAACGTAATCTATGCAAAATTCTAAGAGATTTAACATAAGGAATTAGAGATTTTAAAGTTTAAACCTAGCTCCCGCTGAGAGACATAAGGATTTCAATTTGAGGTATTTTAAAAAGACTGCATAGTAGAGTATCGCAAGAAACTCATTTTTTGAGATTTTGATACAGAAAGGCTAATGATGTGCATTGATGAGCAGAATAATGAAAAAGTAAAAAAAACAAATTGAACCCGCCAAGTTAAAGAAACTAAAAAAACATGTCCAAAAATGGGTCAAAATTTTATTTTGGCCCTAATATCTCTTAAAGTGAAAGAGATAACCCACACATGTAAGCGTATTTTTTGTAGAGAATTATAAGGACTATCTATGTGCAAAATTTTTCAATCAAATCAGAAATGAAATTTTGGCTATTTATTAAAAAATGTTCATACCCGAGGTGACCAACTTTGGAGGTCCAGTCCCCGTCCCCAAGACCCGCTAAGAACCTGTCCTCCTCCAAATCAATTGACATTCACCTCTGTCCATGAGAAATTTCATTCAAATACATCCAGCAGTTAAGTTACAGAATTATTTCCAAAAAAATTCATTTTGGGACTACTGTGTGAAGTTATTCAAAATATTTCTTTGATATACAGTGCACGAAAAAACCTAAGCATACAGAGTAAAAGTTTACATTTTTTGCTACCTATAAATGTAATAAAAATATGATTTATTTTTCTAAACACTGCAATCTAAGTTCATAAAGGGGTTTATGGAAAATGTTATATATTTTATGGTTTATTTGGAAAAATATAAAAATCTTTAAAAACTTCGAACGAAATAACCTAAGCATATAAAATAAAATTTTGTGATAATTATGATACATTAGTCAGCATTTAACTAAAATAATATATTTTGGCATTAATGTTTCCCTAGTAATTGAACCCAGTATGATTTAAAATGTTTCATTGTATTGATGTAACAGTAATTAATGAAATGTACCGTTGAACCTATTGAATTAAATAACAGTCCGCCAGGTTGACAGCATACAGAGAATGTGGCTGGATTTTTTGTTAAATATCTAAAAACTAAGCCGAAATAAAGTTTATCATATTTATGTGTCCAAACAATTGCGAAGGCTACTGAAAGAAATGTCTTGAAAAAAGAAATCTAAAATTTTTAATAAGAACATTATGGAAATAAAAAGAATTTCCACTAAAACAGGAGTATCGCCTCACCAAATATTAACTATTTGTAAACTGATAGTATCTTTGAGTCGTATTTATCCACATAAAAATCATATCTCGATGTAAATTATGCGAAATGGGATACTAAAATTTAAATCTTTGCCCTCTCAAAAAGCCCCAAGACTGTCGTTCGCCGAGAATCAAAGATTCTGAGCCAAAATTGGAGGAAGTTGTTTTTAGTGACAACAAAATATTTAATTTGTATTACTAGATGGTTCTTTCGTTAATTGATACAAAATAAACGGCTGGATGAAAAAATTACATACTTACCAAATTGCTGGAAGGATGTATCATAGAATATCGTGCAAATAGTTATAATAAAATATTACTAAAGGGTTTTATAAGTACAGAAAATTATGATAAACGTTCCTTTTCTTACAAAAAGGATTATTAGAACTTGGTCCATACATTTCAGCGAGATATCGCCTCATAAAAAATTAAAAGTAAACAAAAAAAATTGTTTTTTCATAGACCTGAATTATTCCGAGAGTATGCGAGGAATTATATGCCAAACAGTTTTTGCTGAAAGGAGCCGCTTTAACCCTATAAAGGCCCTAAAAAAATGCATGGACAATTATAATGCAATGTTGGCGTAAATTTTGCCTACATCAATGCCGTTACGATTGGAATATGTTATAAGGAATGCAATTAGCCATAAAAACTATTAAACCGCTATAATATTGTATATAATTTTAAATAAAGCATGCTAATATAATTTGTATGCTTAGGTTATTTCGTTCTAATCTTTACAATTGTTATCATATTTCTTAACAGTGATCTTAAGTTTTATAATTTCAGTGTCAAAATATGTAACTGCAAATAGTTCAAAATAGAATGTGGAACATACTTATTGGATATAAAATAAATAAAGTGGTTTTTCTTATATTTTTATTGTATTGTTTTTTATTTATTGTAAATTTATTGTTTGTAAATTACCTAATTAATAGTTTTTTGCTATGTTCCTTTAATAATGAATAAAGATATATGGGAGCGACCAAATTTGGTTTTAAAACTGAATTTCATTATTAACTATTTATTTTATAGTTAAGCCTTAAATTTATCTTTAGGTGAAATAAATACTAAGGCGAAATAAAATCGATATTGCCAAAAAATTTATTAAATTATATCCGCTTATAGTTATTTTACACCTTAAAGCATGACTTGCCAGAACTTGCAAACATTTACATACATATACATGTATACTTACATATGGGAGATTCACAAGTTGTGCTATCATATCATATGTTCATATATCGTAAAATTTTACAATAGTTTAAAAAAATATTTTAAGAAACAGATTATTTAAAAAGCAAAAACAAAATTTCTAACCATTGTAAAATTTTATGACAATATGACAGATAGCACACTTGTGAATCTCCCAGTGGTAAAAACAAAATGATACCACTTTCACATAAATCTTTTGTATGGCTCATATAAATGTATACAAAAAATAAAAAAGTAAAACAGAAACCTATAAAGAAAGGAAACCAAGGAAACTATGGAAACTTTTGTTTGTCATTTTTATTAACAATTTTCCTTTTGTGGTATTGTAATTCACTGGTGGTAAAAAAAAAAAAAAAAAAAAGTTTTTTCAACTCATGACGTTGTCTTATGCAGACTGTGGAAGGAAACATATTATCGAAAGGTTATTTATTTGTCATGACATATGAAAATTTATTAATTTAAGAATTTTCTGTAATATATAAATGTATGTATTGTAAGGGATAAACTTGTATGTATATTGCAATGACCAAAAAGTAAATTTTTGATAGCTTCATTCGAATGTAAGTTCGAAAATTTTATATTGAGAAAATCTTGCAAAAATGTACGTAACATTATGTTAACATGACTTTTTAAAAAAAAAAGGAAATACTTTAATTTTTGTATTATTTATTTTTTTTTCTTATCAATATTTTAAACTAAAATTTTTAACTAAGCAGTATCTTCTTTTTTGTTTTCTTTTCTAACAGATTTGTATCAACTTTCTTTATATAATTTTATTTTATTCAAAAACTTTACATCTAAATCTTAAACTTTACATATAAACTTATATAACATTGTATTAAAAACTATATTATTTTGTGATTTGCTTGAAATAAGTTTTCACTTCAACTTACAAAAGTAACTTAATTCAATTTATCCAAATTTGAAAGAAAGACAATTTCATATAAAACTTATTTTGTATTTTTTTTTTTTTTTAAAAAAAAGTACAAAATAAAATATTTGATGGACGTTGATTTGTTTTACGTTGAAACAAAGTGTTGTTTATTATTAATATCTTTTTATTCAAAGTTTGTATTTTTATTGGAAATGGTGTAGGATAAATAATTTAATACTTTATATAAATAATACTTTTATATAAATGTATAAATACCTACATATGTCTGCAGATACATGTAAATATTTAAAGTATAAACACTTGTAATAAAATCCCAATATCAGTTCTGGTTGTTTTCATACGTAAACTTTAGATTGAGGCAATTCCCAATTATGTTTGGATCTTTGTTTCGACCCTATTCAATTTCGCTGAAATAGAATAACTTGGTTAATGATCATTCATTAACATAGAGTAGACACAAAAGCTTACATTATACGAGAACAATTCAGTTTTATGGCCTTTATGATCATGATTTGATTTAATTATGATGTTTTTTTTTTTTTTTAAATAACAATTCAACTTTCGTTTAACACAAAATTTTTATTTTACTAACTTCTCCACTTTAATCAGCTGTATTAAGATGTTTATTTTGCTATTGCTTATCTTAATTCTTATTTTCGTTCTCATTATATCGATCAGTGACTTATAAACCTGTGCACTGCATTATCATTTTTAGGGGTAGGTTTCCTGGCTGAATAGCTTTAATCGCTATCATGACATTAGCAAAATATCATGATATAACATGAATTAGTAAACATAATTAAAACAAGTTAGAATGCTATATTCGGCCATGCCGAATCTTATATACCCTCCACCACTGAGCTAGTGTTTTCATCAGTTTTTATGTAGGAAAAGCTCTTCGGAAAGTGATGTTTTTCTAATTTACTTATTAATTTTTGGCGTCCATAATAGTGTAGTAGTATGAACTTGTTCTAATAAAGATTTTGTATTGTATATAAGATATTTTAACAAACTATTATGCAAATGATGTGTAAAAAGTAAAAAAAGGAGGAAAATCTTGATAACTTATTTTTCTTACAAAAAGTCGATTATTTTGGTAAAAAAAATAGAATATTTCATTTTAAATAAAAGTATATTTTTCATTTAGTAAAAAAATTGCATTTTGTAAGAAAGTTAAATAGTAGTGGCAGAGCGAAACGAACGAAAATTTGTTTTTACTATATACTATCTTCACAAAAAAATTCCTTTTTTAGTGAAAACTAATTTATTCTATAAGAAATCTAAGGGCTAGGAGAAATGAAATTATGTGATTTCTTGCATATTTCGCAAAAATTGGAGTTCTTATCAAAAAACCCGATTTTTACAGATTTTTTTGTAGTTTGATTTGTATAAATTATTTTGTTAGTTTTTTTTAATACCTTGTATGTGTTTGTAAAGAATCTGTATTTTAAGTTTTGTTACAATTACAATTATTACCATTTAAATGTAGAAAATGTGTATTTAACCTATTTCCGACCACTACCCGATTCCGTTAAGATAACTACGAAATTTAGCATGAAGTTTTTTTTTTTTTTTGCGACTGTTATAACAAATTAAAAAGATTTGGACACCTACATATTTTTGATTCCGAAATATAATGCTTCGAGAATTTCAGAAATCGTACCATTTTTAGCTTAAATTTAAAGCTATTTACCTTTGGAATACACCCATAATATAAAAACATATTTTCGAAAAGCAGATCTGAAAATATCGCCTTTTCACTACACCAACCATTTATTTGATACACCTGGCATTAACACTCAATTCTGGACAGAGTATTTATATAAAAATTGATTTTTTCTCTTATCTTTTAGACAACATATTATCTTATAATAGCTGTGAAAAAATTCATCATCGACTGCATGATTAAATAATTAGGCGATGTTAAAGCTACTGATGCGAAAACGCAGCAGCAGTCGTAAATGGGTTAAGCACACTCGAATAATAAAAACATGACTTTCTTTATTTTTATGCAACTTTCCACCAATTTTTTTGTATTTCTGTGCAAAGTCGATTTAAAGAACGAAAAACTGAAATTTTATTTTGCGTTAAAATTTAAGCTCGATTGGTAAAAACAGATTTATACACCAAATAGGCCATAATTATTCAGAAACATTTTAATATTTCCGAATTTAAAACTTATTCTTTTAATCAATATAATAAAATTGATCAATTATTTCTGTAAATCTTCGCTTACCTCAAATTTATATTTAACGATTCGATTAGAGAGCCGTTTCTCTGATGATGTTGGAAAAACTAAATAAGTAAACTAAAGCAAATATAAACTAACTATAAGAGTTTCCCTCTTCGTAATTTGCATTTATATAAATCACCCTAACTGGTCATGAATTAAGAATTTACTGTTGAATTATATTATTTCTGCCCAACGGCGCTCTCAAAATTTTTGAAAAATTATATTTGAAAACTTTTATAAATACTAATCTTTAAGAAAATGATAAAAATTAGCAATGCCTTTTAAAGATAGTTATTTAAATAAATTAAAAAGAGATACACACAATTCTAACATAACTAAGTATATTACAGTTTTATTTTTACAATGAAAATTAAAAAAATATCACCACATTTACAAGTTAATAATTATAAACGCACAAGAAACTATAATGAATAAGAAATTATAAAGTAACATAATTATGTATCAGTACTTTTTCTTCAATGTGCTAAATAAAAATCAAAACATTTTCAAAACAATTTCATATTTATGCAATTTATTCCATCAACATTATTTATATCTTTATGTTAGCAGACAAACTTTTAGTAAAACCATTACGTATCCTTCTCTACCGATGTGTACAGCTTGAAACACACCGAACTACTAACTAGTTTAATAAACTTATCAACATATGTTGCTAAAAAGTAGCGAACGTACCATATCGTGGTGTGTTCGATGGTGACCACGATCAAACATCAAACTCAACATAGTTGTATGCCTTTGTGTTTATCAACATTCATATTGAGGCGAACATACACATATGCACTCCATATACAAATTATAACATGATGTTTAAGAAACACTTATGACGTTGGAATCATAGAAACTGTTCATATTTTTGCCTATAACTTTTCTCCGACTGAACCGATTTAGCCAATTTTTGGCAGTTATCTAAAGTGAATATAGGTAGACATTTTGGCTAAGTTTTATTTAAATCCGTTAATTGCTTGTTGAAATATTATCAGTTCAAGTGTGGTTTGGGGATTCTTTCAGATTTGGATATATAACTTTTTTTCTACTGAACCGATTTGGCTGGTTTGCAATCCCAAACAGCGTCTGGGAACAACAAATAACCTGACTAATTTTCATTGGAATAGCTCAATCAGTTAAGACGTGAGAATGTTTTCAACAGACGGACAGACGGACAGACGGACATTGCTTAATCGACTCAGAATTTCATATGGTCCAAGAATATATATACTTTATGGGGTCTTAAACGATTCTTTCTAGGTGTTACACACGGAACGACAAACTTAGTATACCCTCTTTCACCACTAGTGGTGGTGGAGGGTATAATGAATAATTATATAAAGCTCAACAAATAGTATAAACAGTTTTCATGTAATTTTTATATAGTTTTACAAAATATACTGAAAGAATATCCTAAAAGGATATACTATACTTACTACCTATAAAAAGTAATAAATTATAAAAGAGTCAAACTTCATTTTTGCGATTTTCATGTTACTAGTACTAACTACTAACATTCGATTTAATACTATTCACTTGCAACCTTATTTTGTTATTTTCTCTACCCTTTTGATAGTACTTAAGAAATTTCTAGACTTACAAAAGCGATTATAAAGAAAATTGTAAAATGCGTCGTTCTTTTAATTTTCGATCTTCATCGTGATAAGACCTAGAATTTAACAGTTAAATTGTGTTTTAATTTTGCTCATAAAGTTATATAAAGAAATATATCATATACAACTAAATATTTCCATAAAGTTTTCATCAACTATAAAAGCACCGGGTAATGATTTCTGGAAAAATTTTATCTATTTTACAAATATTACTGAAATTTTTGTAATTTTAAACAGAAATCAGAATATGTGATCCCCTAACCTGTATATAACGTAGCTCGACGGTCTTGTAACACGTGTCCCCGTCTCGGTTACATAATTATATTTGGGCAGGCTAAAATACAACATTTATATCTAGTCTGTGACAAATCATTTACAAAGCTGTGTCTCTTTTGTCATCTTGAAAATTAAGGTAATTATGTCAAAATTAGGATTTTTTTTCTTTTAATTCTAATTGGAAATAATTGTTGGTCACAGATTCCATAGAAAAAAACACCATTTTCCCTAATACCCGAAGTATCCAAAAACTCCTAATTTACAAAATCGCAACGTGGTTTTTGAAGAATCCAATTGAGATCAACGAGCTGCAAGAATCATCTACAAAATTTATATTTATGTTCCATGTGTTTTCACCAAATCTAAAATCTATGTGAAAGTTCATAAAGTCAGCTCATCAAGTTTAATCAAAAACCCTATCACAAATTATGTAGTCGTTGCCAAAATTCTGCCAAATGTTAAATCAAAAACTCTAACCTAAAACTAAAATTCATTATCATTATGTTTTTAATAATTTGAAAAATTTCTAAAAAAAAAATCCTAACAAAAAATTAAATCTATATAAATATTTAACAACTCTTAAAACTAATTTGCGAAATTCTTTGAAAATACATCTAAAAATATTTAACAAATTGCGTTAAAATCCGGAAGAAATGTGTAACTTTAGTTTATTCTACAAAATCTAATAACAACTAAAAATATTAAAATTGTTAAGTTCTAAAACTACTTAAAATTTATTAGAATTAAAAACTATAATATTCTTAAATTATTAAAATAACATAATCCATATGTAAATTTTCAATTGCAATCTAATAATTAGTTATTTTTGCCTATAAAATCATATTGAATAAATTAAAAATTAAATGGTCTAATATCACAGATTTACCTAACTAACATACTTGAATTTCATACAAGTTATATAACTCTAAATTAACAGAGATATAATTGTAATGATCATTTAAAATTCTAAATAATAAACTAAATTAAACATAATGATCATTAAAATTATCTTATTATGATTATTTACATAATTATAAATATTTAACAACCCCTAATTTATATATCACTAATACAAACACATTATTGGCAAGCTACATAATGCAAGTATAAATTTTACAACAAAACCATTAAAATCTCAAATTCAGCAAAATCCACATCAACGAATTCCTGTTGGAGGCCTTCATCGGATCGGTATGATGCGGTAAGTCGTATACAACTTTTTTTTATATTCTACTTGCATTATTTAACATTATTAGTAAAGAAGCAACAGTCAATCGATTGTAATTAAAGAGTATTGATCTGTAACATAACAGATTAAAATGTATGTAAAGTGGTAGTTATGTTAATTTGTTATTATAACATGATGTTTTTAAGAAACTCTTTAATTACTACGCTCTTAATTAACAAAGCTTTGTGTTGATTTTTGTTTCTTTGTTTTTTTTTTTTTTATTTTTTTTTTTTTTTTGCCAATACAAAATATAAAACAAAAATACGAATTAATAATTATTATTAACCCATTTCGATTCGCGACTATTACTTTTATTTCGTAAACTTATATTATATATGAATCATGTTAAGATTAGTTTAGATTTATATTTTATTTTTTTCTCTTATAAAAAGTTTATTGTTAATTAGAATTTCATGGGATGAATAAATTATTATTTTGGTAAAATGAAGTGCTAAATTTTAATTCCTGGGTGTTTTCTTTTGATAAATCGTAAAGTTTAATGTTTGATTTATAGTTTAAAAAATAGGGGTTTCCTTAATAGTAGGCCTAGGAAGCTATGGCAGGTGTGGGTTTCGAGGCCGTATCTCTAACAACATCTTATAGAGATACCTAATTGTTAGGATTAATTGACTAACACCACCACATTATTTTTCATTTCTATTTGGCTAGATTTGGGGGCAGAATTTTTTTTTTTTTTTTTATTGATTAATCTAGTCAGACTGGTCCTTACATCTGTAGTACATACAAAATAGGGAGTCTAAAATAAACTTTGTAATAACATAGGAATTTAGTTAGGGAAGGACCGAACCACCCCAATCCGACTGTTGCTAGCAACTCAATGGCTCCCGCAGTCCTCCCCCTACTACATTTTTAACACCCAAATACCTTTGAAATTTAATTCATTGGAAATATAATTGGGGTTTTTTAACGTATGTTTATGTGTAATGTACAAAATACCACTTGCATACGAATTGAAATGAAGGTGTATCGGTCAGAAGACTTTTGTTGTTGTGAGTATGTGGTCATTTTCTAAAACAAATCTATGATATCTAAGGAATATGAAAATCGACTTTTGGGAGCCTTTGTACTGCTAGCTTTCAGTCTTTTGGGGTGGGATCTTGTCATTGACATATTCTAAACTCACATACCTAATTGTACCAAATCATAATAATTTATAGACTCCCTTGCCTCGGTTTTGGAAGGACTATTTTTAAATCATAACAATTGTCTATAAGCTAACAAAACTGAAGATACAATAAAAGACACCCTGGATGTTGTTGGGGCCATTGCCTCTTTACCCTCCCTATCCTATGTTTTAGCTCAGGCAAAGTTTGCTAAAACCCAAAACGGCATATTCCTAAATCCTATCACATCCGTAAGAAATTAAAGATTATTTATAGCTCCATTTTAATTCAAATATTTATTTCCATTTCAAAATCATATAAAAGTTTTATAATAAAAAAAAATTTACTAATCACCACCTAATAGTAATATAAAAATAAAAATAACGATTATATTTAATTAATAAAATTTGCAAATATAGTAACATAACTATGATCTTTAGAAATACTTCCCTCACTTACTCTAATCATTCAAAAATTTATAAATCTCGAATTGAGAAAAAATATAAAAATAAGATATATAGAAAACAAACAATAATGATAAAAAACAAAAACCAAAATACACACGAAATATTGTTTGTTTTGGTTGTTGCTTCTATGCAAAAAAAAATGTAAAAAAATATATATATATAATATATACAAGTAATAAAATAAAAAAAAACAATGTTTGATCACTCACCGACTTACATCACATATCTCTTGCAATTTTGAGTTTGATGACGTAGAGGCCTCTTCGAACATCTGCATGTGTGTTAAGGTGGATGGTAATGAGGTGTTATATATAAATTGCTGTAAACTCACAAAGTGGAATATACTTGCATATACCTATATTTTGAATTTTAAAAATTACTTTACTAAATATTATAACGTAAATAATTCATTATTGTATACATATCATACTTAAAATTATGTAAAGTAAAATTATTAAACTATATTAATGATTGTTAATTATGGTTAAATAGAGAAAAATAATTTGTGCAATATTGAAGCCGTGATATAAAAATACTGTGATTTGTATTAGTTTTATAAGATTTTACGATTATAAGTAAATGTTAATGTTTTAGAAACTAGAATTTTTACAGGGAGTTATTAACGTTTGTAAAAAGCAATTAAGATTAATTATTGATTATAAGTGTGTATTTTTCTCTTTGAAAGTTTAGTTTGAAATTTTACATGCAACAAGTATTTTGATATTTTGATTTTATATTAAAGAAATTCTCTTCTATGTTAAACAATTATTTTAGGAAACATTTTTAATTTTAGATTGTAAGTAGTTGTTATAAATTTCAATCACAGATTTTAGGATGTTTTTTATAGCATAGGTTTTATAGAATATATTTAACCATAATTACTGGTAGTTTAGGCTATTCCTTTTTTAAGATTGAATGATCACTAATAAAGATGTGGTATAAATTATTCTCCTCCGTGACAAATAGTGTGAATTCCATCCGAAGAATGCCACCAAATATGATTAATGCTGGATATTCAATTTTTTGGTGTCTTATTTCTTCTTAACGCAGTGTTCTTTGTATAATTATTTGAAAGAAAAATATACTAACTTACGTGACGTCACACTGACTAACGGTCAAACGTGTCTCATTTGCTGCAGTTTGGAGAACTTTATGTAATTGAACATACAGTGAGGTTAGGAAAAATAGCACACGTGGAGGAGAATTTTTGAATATGTATGTTTTGACTATCGGCTTTTCAATCTATTAAATTTATTTGATATCAAAATTCATTCAATTTAACTATTAAATAATAATATATGTACCTGTGATTAGAATCAATTGGAGGATTTTAGTTGAACTAAATCTTTTCACACTATACGTGACTAGGAATTTCTCCTACTCGTTAATAAAGTTACACGAGGCTCTTGGATAGTTGGTGGAAGCTTTTTTTTTATGGGTAATCCGAAAATCTCGCACAGATCCTAATTGAGTTAAATATATATTTTAAATTATTTTTTTAACACACATTTCACTAGCAATAGAATTTAATTTAAAAATTTACCTTTATATAATTGATGTAGCCTTTATGTAATTAAGAAGCTTTTATATTTTATTTTTGGAACTAGCAAGAATAGATAACTGTATATTTTATGTCACAATTGAAAATAAACTGATCACTATTTTATTTTTCGTGTGTTAATAGCTTGATGATCAAAAAGTAAAAGAAATAATTAGTGTTCTATTAACGAGCAATTAACCTCTCATTAGCACTACATTGAATATAACCAATACATAAGTAAGATTATCTACGACAGTGGTGGCTAATTAAAGTACTAGTCTAGACTAGTGTATTAAGTACTGTATTCTACATAGAAAGTGTTTATACTTGCTATTTTGTCTTAAAATTGTATGATATATACAAATGTTATGATATTTATTTCTCTATCTATTTATTAATTTTCATATTTAGAATTATGTATATTAAAATAATGTTCTAAAGCAATTAGGAACATTTTATTTTTAGATTAGAGTAATATAATTTAATATATTTTAAGTAGAACAATTTTCTAGTAGAATTAAATATTTCATAGATTATTTTATTAAATTGCAAATATCAAAAACAAAATTTATTCAGTTTTCAGAAATTATTATGAGTAAAGTTTTTACCAGCGTAATGATCACTACAAAACCGCATAATACTTGCATTTTATGCAAAAGTATTAGGAGGAAAAAGAACATTACTCTCTAATGTCTTTTGCATGAAATGTCCCTATTACTTTTCCGTCAAAATCTTCAAGAATGTAATAGTTTTGTCCAACCTTTTCCTTGATTTTGGCTTTAATATATAATGGCGCAAGTTTGGAGTTGTATTTTCGTTCAAAATTACTTTGTGAAAAGTTTTTTCGATATACAATTTGACCTACTGAATATGTTATTGGACGAGTACGAAGGTTATATTGTTTCTGATTGGTTTGATAAGCATCAGAAATGTGTTTTCGAAGATTCTTTCTAATTAACGATAAACTATCTTCTCTTGAAAGTGGATCTAATGGTTCATTTAGCATATTTAGGTTTCTTAAAAGTTTATAACTAGACCCATGAGTTATCATGTTTTGGCCAAAGACCGCAAAATATGGGGCTGTTTTTATGGCTTGATGGACAGTGTTTCTTAAAGCGCAACTTATAGAACTTAAGTTCTCATCCCATAGGGTTTGGTCTTTTTTCAAGTATGCACGAATTCCTGCTATCAGCGAACGATTTACACGCTCGGACGCGTTGGACTGCGGCGAGTACAGAGCAGTGTAAATATGGTTAATTCCAAGCTGAGTAAAGAAAGCGTTAAGCTCGTTAGCTTTAAATTGAGAGCCGTTGTCACTGATAACATGCTCTGGAATACCATAAACATGGAATATCTGTTCAAGAAGGAATGTTTGAATAGTTGAAGACGTAAATTTTCGCATAGGACATAACCAATGGAATTTGGTAAGATGATCCAATACTATTAACAAACCTATGTTCCCTCTCTTACTTCTCGGGTAAGGACCTAATATGTCTATATATAGACGTTGGAATGGACGTGTGGACGTTGCGGGTTTTCCCATTTCAGGTTTGGAAATAAAATTGGGTGACTTGGTGGTTTTACACACTTCGCATTTACGAATGTATTCACGTACATCGGTTACAAGGCCAGGCCAATAGAAACTACGTCGTATTACGTTTAAAGTTTTTCCCATACCACTATGAGATGATATTGCGGGATCATGAGCCCTCGAGATGACAGACGAACGTAGCTGTTTTGGAACCCAAAGTTTCCAAGCTTCTTGTTGTTGTATATCATCACCAGTATAATGGCTTGTCCGAATGTAGACGTATTTTTCTATCACTTTTAAATCAGGATATTTGGACTCATTCCCTTTGATCTTAGCAACAAGTTCAACATAATCTTGATCTAGAAAATATTCAGAATCGAGATCTATTTCGGGTTCAGCTAGTTCAACTCCAGAGACTGCCTCACAGTGTAACCGAGAGAGGGCATCTGGCACAATATGTTCTTTACCTTTCCGGTGGCTAATGGTAAATTTATATCCTTGGAGCTTAAACATCCAGCGGGCAAGACGTCCAGTTAAATCACTTTGCCTCATTAGCCAAACGAGGCTAGAGTGGTCTGTGATAACTTCGAAGTCTTGCATCTCGATGTAGCACCTAAAACGATTTATTGCCTCTATTGCTGCCAGACACTCTCTTTCGGTCACGCTATAATTTCTCTGTGCTGTATTTAGTTTTTTAGACATAAACGCGATTGGTTTTTCGTCTCCGTTGTTGTCTAACTGAACCAAAACAGCACCAATACCGAAATTACTAGCATCGCAATGTATGTAGAACTTTTTGCTAAAATCTGGGTTTGCAAGAATTGGAGCGGAAGTAAGCAACGATTTTATGTTTTCAAAAGCCTTTTGAGCCTCATCAGACCAACAGAATTTCCTTTTGGTGGAGAGAACTTCAGTAATGGGGAAAACTACTGAGGAAAAATTAGGGACAAACCGCCTATACCAACCTGCTATGCCCAAGAAACCTCGCACTTGTTTGATATTCTTAGGGACAGGCCACGCAAGGATCGCATCAACTTTTTCAGGGTCTGTTTTTATTCCCCCATTACCGATTACATACCCTAGGTATTTCGTTTCTGTTACACAAAACCGAGACTTGGCGATGTTTAGGGTCAAGTTTGCCTTCCTAAACTCTTGAGCTATTCTAACTAGGACAGATAAGTGTGTCGAAAAATCTTCAGAGACTATCACAAGATCGTCTAGGTATCCAAAGACGCAATGTTTAAGGTCAGGAGGAATAAGTTCGTCCATAAGACGACACATTGTTTGTGGGGCGTTACAGAGCCCGAAAGGCATTACCTTAAACTGGTAAAGGGGCCTACCAGGTACTGTAAACGCCGTAAGTGGTTTTGCTTGATCGGCTAAGCCGATCTGCCAATATGCATCTTTCAGATCCAATTTTGAAATTACGTTTGCCTTTGGAAGTCTCGCAAATATTCCCTCGATACTCGGAAGAGGATATGCATCCTTTTTGGTCACTTGATTGACCTTCCTGGCATCTAGGCACAGGCGGACTTTATTTGGCTTGACAACCAAGCGCATGGGGGAGCTCCATGGAGATGACGATTGCTCAATCACCCCCAAAGCCAGCATTCGATCAATTTCCTTATACATTAGTTTCTCCACTGCTGGAGAAACTGGATAGAACCGTTGTTTTATAGGCGTGGCGTCGCCAACGTCTATGTCATGCTTAATTAAGCAGGTTCTTCCCAAACCTTGTGATTCAAAACTAGGGAATAAAGCTATTATAGCTTCAAGCTGGGAATTTTGGCTAGGAGTTAATGGGTATTTGTGTTCGTCTGAAACACAGTCAGACTGAATAGTATTAACGGACAACATTTCGGATGGGTTTTTATATTCGGACAAATCGGAAGGACAGCTAATTATTGTGGATTCAAATAAATCCGGAGCTAACTCGAATAACTTCCAAAAATCCAAACCTAAAATCAAGTTTTGTGACAGTGAAGGGACAATCCATATCTTCATGGAACGAATTTTATTTCTAAAACTAACATCTACTTCAAGGAATCCTAATACTTTCTGTAATTTTCCGTCTGCTGTTTTGACATATGATTTTATACTACAAAATTGAGGCAAATTACAGAAATCTTTCTGTGCAAGATCACCACCAATACAAGTGATATTGGCACCAGTGTCTAAGAGGCCTAATTGTGTTATGTTTAGAAAATTAACTATAGCATAAAATCGTTTGTCATCGCAATTATTGACTACAGTTGAAATGGTGTAATTAGAGGTTATTTTTCGTATTTTGAAGTATTGCCTAAGACGAATAGTTGAGCGTTTACTTTTTCTTTTACATAAAGAAGATACAGAGGAAACGTTAAATATCTCATTTCTCTTCAAAATATATTTTCGCAATCTTTCGTGGTAGGGACGTATCGGGTATAAAATTTTGTCTGGGTAAAGAGTGTATAAATCAGGGGGTTTAAGAATTTGAAAATTACCGTTTAGTTTGTCATTTTCTGGACGAGTGTTCTTATTGGTTTGTTTTAAACAAGGTGGCAGGTTTACGATTTGTTTATTGGAGGAATTGGGCGCTGATAGTTTTTTGCAGTACTGCCATTTTTAGAAAGACATTTTGGGCACTGGGGTTTATACATATTCTTGGCCCCGCAGCCATAACAAAAAATAGTTCTCTCACTTAGGCAATCTTGCCAGTGATGACCTACATCATCGCAATTCCAGCACTTGTTGGTGTTTGTATGTTGAATAGCATCAACCTGTAGTTCCGTATCAGGAGATTCGAAATATTCGGAATTTTCATGTAAATCTATTTCGGCGACATTTCGTCTAGGATATGGTTGGTTAAAGGGTTTTTGGGATGTTGTTTTACGAAAGTATTCATCACTCATTAAATTTTCCCTCATTTGTACACATTTTCTCAAATGTGCAATTGAGTAAATAGGGACATAAAGCAATTCGTGGCGTATGTCTGGCCTTAAGTTCTTGGTCAAAATTTCAATCAATTCACTTTCGGGAATCGGGGTATCAAGGCGATCAATAATAACCGAAATGGCTTCAAAAAATGTATCGAACGACTCGCCTGATTTCATCTTTCGATTACGCAAATCTTCCCGTAAGTCAAAATTTGATTTGAAATCTTTATATTGGTATTTTATTGCTGCACAAAACTCAGTCCATTGGATATTGTCAACTTGTTTGTGATAGCGCCAATACCAATCACGCGCTTTTCCTGACAATAAAATGTGAAGGTTTTTGCATATGATAGAAAAATCATTATTAAAATTATCGGCTGTTAATGAACGTATTCTATATAAGAATTCGTCAACAGTTAACCCATTTGCTGAGCCGTCAAATTTCAAATTCCAATTTTGTATAATTGACGTGATTTTGTCAGCACGAATATTAAATTGGTCAGTATTATGAGAGAGAGAAGACGAAACGCGGTTAGTATTGCTCTGTGCATTAGGCTGAGTCTGAACAGGAGAAGTTCTTGAAACGTTGGGCATTTGTTGATTATGTGTATTTGAATTTGGGACAATATTTAAATTTTGTAATATTTTGACAACACTTGTCTCAATTATTTGTGTAAGTTGGGAGGAATCAATGTTAAAATGTTGGCTATTTCTATTCATTGACATGGGCTGGTTATTAGGGAAATTATTTTGTACATTTTGAGCAGAGCGATTTGGGGTAAAAAGAGCTGAAGGTTGCTCATCTTCAGATTGCTGAGTTACTTGATTAGAGTCTAAAAGAGTATTTTCTTGAAATAAATTTCTCGTAACATTTCGAGTGTTATATCTTTTACTCATAGCACCACGACCTTTGCCTCTAACGTTGGCATTGCTTGGAGCTTTTGCATTAGGGTTTTGTTTTGATAAATTTTGAATATTTATCTTTTTTAAATCGACCAGTTCGCTTGGCTTATGACATTCAGGGCATTCGGCAGATAGAGATAAAGAGTTTTCTATGCAGGTTCTATGAAAAATGTGACTACAATTCGTAAGAATTAAACAATCTTGAGTATCTAACATCAAGTCTTTACAAATTAAACAAGTCATAGCAGAGTTATTAGAATTTTTTGAACCACTAGGAACATTATCCCGAGGAGTGGGAGCTTGTGCTAAAGCTGGTGCTGGAGGGGTACGTTCCAGTGACATATCGAATATATAATTGAACTACAAAAAAAATTACTTAAAGTTTTATATCAATATATCCAAAAATAGAAAAAAAACAAATTTTGATATTGGACTGCAAAACGCACAAGAATTTAAAGTAAAAATGCTAAATTTATAGCCTAAAAAAAATTGTTTTCAAACTCAACAATTAACTTTCATAATTTCTTACGTTATTGATGTGAATGGTTTAGGAATATAAAAAAAAAGTTTCGTAAGTAATGCTAGCATGAATAGACAAAAGAAAAAAAATACAAATATTATTAAGTTTACTAAAAAATGCATTAAGTTTTGTTATTTCAAACAAACCAGTATACACAATTTGTTCCTATTAACTAATAAAGGGATATAAAAATGCAAACCAAAATGCAATATTTATATAAATCCGCACTTATTAGGATACTGATACCTAAGTCGAAAAATAGCAAAATTAAAAAAAAATTTTAATAACCTAATTAGTAAAACAAACAAAATTTAATAGAATAACATTAATTAGAATAAAAAGTAGTTTTAAGGGAATTTTCGGTCGCCGTATTCGAATCTATGTTAATCAAATAGACGAAAATCCTGAAAAATTTAAAAACTTATTTTATCCATAACCTCCGTTAATCTAAACGTTTTTTTTTTTTTTGTTTTACATGAAAATGAAAATTAATGAAAATAAGCTAGTTAGAGGGACCAATAAAATATAGAATCCTATCGGCCCCACGTTGGGCGCCAAATTATGTAATGTACAAAATACCACTTGCATACGAATTGAAATGAAGGTGTATCGGTCAGAAGACTTTTGTTGTTGTGAGTATGTGGTCATTTTCTAAAACAAATCTATGATATCTAAGGAATATGAAAATCGACTTTTGGGAGCCTTTGTACTGCTAGCTTTCAGTCTTTTGGGGTGGGATCTTGTCATTGACATATTCTAAACTCACATACCTAATTGTACCAAATCATAATAATTTATAGACTCCCTTGCCTCGGTTTTGGAAGGACTATTTTTAAATCATAACAATTGTCTATAAGCTAACAAAACTGAAGATACAATAAAAGACACCTTGGATGTTGTTGGGGCCATTGCCTCTTTACCCTCCCTATCCTATGTTTTAGCTCAGGCAAAGTTTGCTAAAACCCAAAACGGCATATTCCTAAATCCTATCACATCCGTAAGAAATTAAAGATTATTTATAGCTCCATTTTAATTCAAATATTTATTTCCATTTCAAAATCATATAAAAGTTTTATAATAAAAAAAAATTTACTAATCACCACCTAATAGTAATATAAAAATAAAAATAACGATTATATTTAATTAATAAAATTTGCAAATATAGTAACATAACTATGATCTTTAGAAATACTTCCCTCACTTACTCTAATCATTCAAAAATTTATAAATCTCGAATTGAGAAAAAATATAAAAATAAGATATATAGAAAACAAACAATAATGATAAAAAACAAAAACCAAAATACACACGAAATATTGTTTGTTTTGGTTGTTGCTTCTATGCAAAAAAAATGTAAAAAAATATATATATATAATATATACAAGTAATAAAATAAAAAAAAACAATGTTTGATCACTCACCGACTTACATCACATATCTCTTGCAATTTTGAGTTTGATGACGTAGAGGCCTCTTCGAACATCTGCATGTGTGTTAAGGTGGATGGTAATGAGGTGTTATATATAAATTGCTGTAAACTCACAAAGTGGAATATACTTGCATATACCTATATTTTGAATTTTAAAAATTACTTTACTAAATATTATAACGTAAATAATTCATTATTGTATACATATCATACTTAAAATTATGTAAAGTAAAATTATTAAACTATATTAATGATTGTTAATTATGGTTAAATAGAGAAAAATAATTTGTGCAATATTGAAGCCGTGATATAAAAATACTGTGATTTGTATTAGTTTTATAAGATTTTACGATTATAAGTAAATGTTAATGTTTTAGAAACTAGAATTTTTACAGGGAGTTATTAACGTTTGTAAAAAGCAATTAAGATTAATTATTGATTATAAGTGTGTATTTTTCTCTTTGAAAGTTTAGTTTGAAATTTTACATGCAACAAGTATTTTGATATTTTGATTTTATATTAAAGAAATTCTCTTCTATGTTAAACAATTATTTTAGGAAACATTTTTAATTTTAGATTGTAAGTAGTTGTTATAAATTTCAATCACAGATTTTAGGATGTTTTTTATAGCATAGGTTTTATAGAATATATTTAACCATAATTACTGGTAGTTTAGGCTATTCCTTTTTTAAGATTGAATGATCACTAATAAAGATGTGGTATAAATTATTCTCCTCCGTGACAAATAGTGTGAATTCCATCCGAAGAATGCCACCAAATATGATTAATGCTGGATATTCAATTTTTTGGTGTCTTATTTCTTCTTAACGCAGTGTTCTTTGTATAATTATTTGAAAGAAAAATATACTAACTTACGTGACGTCACACTGACTAACGGTCAAACGTGTCTCATTTGCTGCAGTTTGGAGAACTTTATGTAATTGAACATACAGTGAGGTTAGGAAAAATAGCACACGTGGAGGAGAATTTTTGAATATGTATGTTTTGACTATCGGCTTTTCAATCTATTAAATTTATTTGATATCAAAATTCATTCAATTTAACTATTAAATAATAATATATGTACCTGTGATTAGAATCAATTGGAGGATTTTAGTTGAACTAAATCTTTTCACACTATACGTGACTAGGAATTTCTCCTACTCGTTAATAAAGTTACACGAGGCTCTTGGATAGTTGGTGGAAGCTTTTTTTTTATGGGTAATCCGAAAATCTCGCACAGATCCTAATTGAGTTAAATATATATTTTAAATTATTTTTTAACACACATTTCACTAGCAATAGAATTTAATTTAAAAATTTACCTTTATATAATTGATGTAGCCTTTATGTAATTAAGAAGCTTTTATATTTTATTTTTGGAACTAGCAAGAATAGATAACTGTATATTTTATGTCACAATTGAAAATAAACTGATCACTATTTTATTTTTCGTGTGTTAATAGCTTGATGATCAAAAAGTAAAAGAAATAATTAGTGTTCTATTAACGAGCAATTAACCTCTCATTAGCACTACATTGAATATAACCAATACATAAGTAAGATTATCTACGACAGTGGTGGCTAATTAAAGTACTAGTCTAGACTAGTGTATTAAGTACTGTATTCTACATAGAAAGTGTTTATACTTGCTATTTTGTCTTAAAATTGTATGATATATACAAATGTTATGATATTTATTTCTCTATCTATTTATTAATTTTCATATTTAGAATTATGTATATTAAAATAATGTTCTAAAGCAATTAGGAACATTTTATTTTTAGATTAGAGTAATATAATTTAATATATTTTAAGTAGAACAATTTTCTAGTAGAATTAAATATTTCATAGATTATTTTATTAAATTGCAAATATCAAAAACAAAATTTATTCAGTTTTCAGAAATTATTATGAGTAAAGTTTTTACCAGCGTAATGATCACTACATATGTTTGCAACATTGCATTCGCGTTTTTTGTTCATTACAAGTGTTCCTAAAATAAAACATGTAATATCACAAGAGACAATATAGTTACGTTAATCAATTATTTGGTAATTTATAAATTTGAATTAGGCAACTAAATTCAGTTCTATTAAATATATCTAAATTAAACGTATATTAGTAGCTGTAATAAAAATTCGTTTACATAATGTATTTACAGTTCTAGTTCTTAATATTCGTTCAAATTCGGTTATGATTAAAGAAGAGCATTCGGTTCGACCAAACGATAAATTATTTTTGACATTGTGTGTATAAAAATATTCAAATATAAAAAAATAAAATACAAAAATTTAAATAAAAAGAAAACAATAAAATAAAAAGAAATGAAAACAAAAATCTCCGGACAAATGTGGGTAAATGCAAATGCTACCAATCGTTTGAATGTTTCATATAAAAGGACGGTAAGTTCTTATTGTCGTTATATGTCCAGAATATATTTATTGTCATATGTACATATGTATGTATATCGACAGAATTTTGCCGGCCAATTCTAAAATTTCTGGAAGCATTTGGATCCGTGGTGCTTAAAAAATATGAATCCGTCATGGGTAGGTATCTGCTGTTGTGAAAAAATGCATATATTTTTAAAATCTAATCATTATCTTTTTTAGATTAGATGCGAAGAACTTACAAATTTTAAGAATTTTGCTTTCAGTATGTTATACGTATGAAGAAGTCTCTTTCTCAATATTATATGCATCCACGGACTAAATAAGCAGAACGAATTATATGTGTTGTTATTAATAAATAAAAAATTAATACAAAATATCAAAAAATATAATTACGTAATAAATTGTTGACAACTACGTAAACATATTGTTGATTCAGATTTGGTAACCGAATTAGTAGCTTTCAATTCAGTTATTTCTAGTAATATTTTCGTTTCTGCTAAGCTAATTAATTTAAAATCGATTACTCTTAATTGTGGGATAGTAGATGGGACCAACCAAATTCGATTGGCAATAAATTAGGTTGCCACAACGAATCTGTTTTCTCTGTGTATATATCGTATAAAAAAAAATTTATTGTTTGTCAAAATTTAGTGAAATATTTGTACACCGAAGAACTGGAATTATTTCAACAAAAACTGATTTGAATTAAATATAAAAATTCAATCTTCATATGTTGTCTTAAAGAAAAAATAAGAAAAGTTTATTTAAAAGTCGAAGTTTTGAAAATTTCATTTTAAAATTAATTAATTCCAAATTGTTTTAATATCAAAAGTTTCTGATAATTTTTATGTGATACCCTTTAGAATAAGTACGGGTCGAATTAGGTTTCGAGTTGCAATAAAAAGTATCAGGTATGTTATCAGCAGGGAAATAGGCCCTAAAAGAAGTGTTTTATGCGCATAAAATATGCAGTAAAAAAATTAGAGATATGCTCTAAAAACGCGAAAATATGCTTATAAAAATGCAAAAAAAGGTAATTTTTAAGCAAAAATTAATTTTTTCAATAAAACAAAGTGCTTAAAAAAATATATATTGTTTTTACAATATTAACTGTTGCTATTCTGGCAAGTTGAAAGACTATTAGGTACTCTATATCATATTTCAAAAATGGCTCTAATAAAGATCAGTTGAATGGCTCTAATAAACACTTCATGACGTAACCACTGAAAAATCTCATGTTGGTTTTTTATTGTATTATAATTCATTGACCCAAACTGCATCTACACAAAAAATTTTATATTCATATTTTAAAAAATGGCATCGATATTAACAAAAGACAAAAGACCGTATATCAATTTCATAAACAAAACCGTTGTAACATTTGTTCCTTGTAAAAAAAAATTTTGGTTCGAAGATTGTTTTATGCTTTAAGTGAACGATTAACAAAATTTACTTAATTGGTCAATTTTAAAGCAAAAAAATTAATATTGTGGTTACGGCCTTTTGCATTTTCACAGTGTTTTTTGTTTCTGTTGTAAAAATTAAAAATTATGGTTATGGCCTTTTGCATTTTAGGTGACGATATATATTTTCATTTGTTATACCCTACACATTCTACAATATTGAATTATATTAGTAACTATAAATTTCAAACTTAAGCATTTTTCCTTCCTTCCTTAATTCCTTTATATCTAAATACAATCGTTAGAAACGATAACAAAATTAATGTTTTAAAATTAGCAAGTCATATAATATTTATTTAATGTAAAGTGTTAGGAAGAATATAACACATGACTGAACTACAAATAGTTTTATTTTAACAAAATCAAATACGCAATACTAAACCTTCTAAACAAAGCACAAAATATATCGTTCATTCCATGAGAGATTTATGAATAACGTAAATATTTTGACGAAGGTCATCAGATATTATACCGTACAACAGTATTTTTCATACATTAACGAAACCATATATACATGAAAGTTGAGCTGATATAAGTGCGCATCTTTTCATTTCGTGTTCGAAAATCCTCTTAAAAGAACTTTTTAATTTAAAAAATATTTTTCTTTTTTTATACCCACCACCAATAAGATATTGATTTTGTTATTCTGAGTGTAACATGTAGAAGGAATCATTTAAGACCCTATAAAGTATATATTTTCTGGGTCTTGGTTTGATTCTGAGTCGGTGTAGCTATGTCCGTCTGTCTGTTTGTCTGTTGAAATCAGGATAGGACTCGAATAGGGCAACGTAGAGGGACGAAATTTGGCTCAAATAATTATTTTTTATAAGGTTTGTTTGGTATTGAAAATGGACAAAATCGGTTAATAAACTAACAAAAGTTATGGGCTAAAAACTAGACACATAGGGTGTCCGTTAAAACAAAAATATGTACGACAACGAAATTTTGTGCAGATAGTTCGAGGGTTGATATAAATATGGAGAACAAAAATAGGCGTGGTCCGCCCATTTTACCGCCCACCTCCCTTATATGGGTACAAATAGTTCAAGAATGTAAACTCGGAAACAAAAAGTCGGCATCGTCCGCCCACTTTACCGCCCATCTCCCATATAAAGAAAAATTTGAAAAAGTTGATAGTGGGTATATATGTAGATTCGGCCGAGCCGAATATAACATTCGCGCTTATTTTTTTACTAATTACATTAAAATCTGTTACTTGTTCAATAGTGTCGATCCATCGGACTATTATCTTACTTTAAATAAAAATGTTTTCCTGAAAATCGCTTTAGTGATCACAATTATTTTAATTAAGAGCACATTTTGTTACGGGAATCGTAAAAGCAATGTTTTCTTTCCGCATTATTCGAAAATTGAAATTTGAAGAGGTTGGGTGCATATTTTACTTTAACGTGTATAAATACCATCAATATATTAGTATCGAAATGCAATTTGGCACGAACATTTCGTATTTAAGTATAAATCATGCTATTAAATTTCGTTAAGTTCGGTCATTAATTGACATTATTTCCCATACAACACGAATTCCAAAACAAAGTTTTGTATAAGTGTATAAACCGCAGTATAAATTTTAACAAGGATTTATCAATATGTGAACATAGTTTATATATAAGGATCTCTAACGAAAATAACTCGCGCACATGATGAGTTAGGTTATTTCATGGTTGCGCTTAGCTGGCTATAGTTTTTTTCTTGTTAATTAAAGCCAATTAAAGAAAATATAATATAACACAACGAGAGAAAAAGATATAGTCGGTCAAGCAAGACCATATGATACCCTACACCATTGTGTACATTATAATTAGGGGAGGGGTCTTTTATTAGACTTGGAGCCAAATGTGGACCGATACACATATTAAGTGTAAAATAAAACATACGAATACAGAATATTGCGTGGATGCTAACATTTATATAAATTTATTCAAATTTGACGCTATCACTTATGTTTATGTAAAACTTATTTGTGTCGAATGTTAACTTGATACTAACATTTTAATGGGATTTATGACCATTAAAATTATTTTCTGAAAAGGTGTTTATATGGGAGCTATGGTCAATTATGAACCGATCTTTCTGAAAATTAGCACACAGATTTAAACTTAAATGAAACTTGTATGTGCCAAATTTCATTAAAGGGATTTATGATCGATAAACCCTTTACCGAGAAGACATTTGTATGAAATAATAGACCGATCGTTACCGATTTCGATAGGTTTTGTCCCTGGACTGTAAGAAATCTGTGTGCCAAATTTCATTAATTTTTGTTAAAAATTGCGACCTGTAGTTTAATTACAAGGTTTACATGGACGGACAGAAGGACGGACGAACATCGTTAAATCGACTCATAAAATGATTGTAAGCCGATTGGTATAAATAAAGGTGGGTCTTAGGCCAATATTTTTGGGTGTTACAAATATCAGCACAAACGCATAATACCCTCCCCACCTATGGTGGTGTAGGGTATACAAAACAAGCGAGAATGCTATATTCGGCCATGCCGAATCTTATATACCCTTCACCACTGAGTGAAGGGTATATAAGTACCATTTTCATCAGTTTTTATGTAGAAAAAATTCACCAGAAAGTAGTGTTTTTCTAATTTATTCTAATTACTTATTACATTTTGACGTCCAAAATTGTATAATCTTTATTATGTGTCTGAAAAATTGAATTGATTTGATTTTAGTTGTACTGTGTTATATAACAAATATAATCTCATATGCAAGTTTAAATGTTAATATCTTTTTACGATCTATATGGCTTATTATTGCTTTCAGAGTACATAAGATAAAAAAGAATCGGCATTTTTTTCCGTCGATAACTTCCCGAATTCATGATATAAAGTTCATTGTTATCATTACAAGGCTATTTATTTACACATATATATTTATATGTATTATTCTAAATGTACTCACCCTTATATATTTCTATTATACTAAAAGTTCTCGCACTTAATCCTTCATATATGTAAGTCATTTTTTGTCTCTTATGTAAGTACTATGTAATTTAGCTTGACACCTACATACTTTCTTTGAACTTACAATCTATCAAGTAGCCGTTAATCTCGCTAACAGAAAACATAAGCTTAACAAAAAAAAAAAAAAGACGTTTAAAATAAAAAATGAACAATAATGCCGACAGGAATTTATATAAAGAAAAGAATTTGTTAGGGGAGACTGGGGCAGTTTCGGCACCTTTTTTTAAGGTCTGAATCTAAGAATGTATTCGACAGATTTAAAAATGTTATAGCTTCTTGTTATCCTTGGATATTGAGCAATAATATATTGGTACAACATTTTCTATCATGTTCTTACAAACAATTGGATATTAAAAATTCATTTAAAGATAGAATTAGGTGTTGATTATGAGCCAACTATGTATTAATTTTTTATCTGGATGAAAATAATGAAAAACAAGTTAGAATGCTATATTCGGCCATGCCGAATCTTATATACCCTCCACCACTGAGCTAGTGTTTTCATCAGTTTTTATGTAGGAAAAGCTCTTCGGAAAGTGATGTTTTTCTAATTTACTTATTAATTTTTGGCGTCCATTATAGTGTAGTAGTATGAACTTGTTCTAATAAAGATTTTGTATTGTATATAAGATATTTTAACAAACTATTATGCAAATGATGTGTAAAAAGTAAAAAAAGGAGGAAAATCTTGATAACTTATTTTTCTTACAAAAAGTCGATTATTTTGGTAAAAAAAAATAGAATATTTCATTTTAAATAAAAGTATATTTTTCATTTAGTAAAAAAATTGCATTTTGTAAGAAAGTTAAATAGTAGTGGCAGAGCGAAACGAACGAAAATTTGTTTTTACTATATACTATCTTCACAAAAAAATGCCTTTTTTAGTGAAAACTAATTTATTCTATAAGAAATCTAAGGGCTAGGAGAAATGAAATTATGTGATTTCTTGCATATTTCTTATCAAAAAACCCGATTTTTACAGATTTTTTTGTAGTTTGATTTGTATAAATTATTTTGTTAGTTTTTTTTAATACCTTGTATGTGTTTGTAAAGAATCTGTATTTTTAGTTTTGTTACAATTACAATTATTACCATTTAAATGTAGAAAATGTGTATTTAACCTATTTCCGACCACTACCCGATTCCGTTAAGATAACTTAACGGAAATTTAGCATGAAGTTTTTTTTTTTGCGACTGTTATAACAAATTAAAAAGATTTGGACACCTATATATTTTTGATTCCGAAATATAATGCTTCGAGAATTTCAGAAATCGTACCATTTTTAGCTTAAATTTAAAGCTATTTACCTTTGGAATACACCCATAATATAAAAACATATTTTCGAAAAGCAGATCTGAAAATATCGCCTTTTCACTACACCAACCATTTATTTGATACACCTGGCATTAACACTCAATTCAGGACAGAGTATTTATATAAAAATTGATTTTTTCTCTTATCTTTTAGACAACATATTATCTTATAATAGCTGTGAAAAAATTCATCATCGACTGCATAATTAAATAATTAGGCGATGTTAAAGCTACTGATGCGAAAACGCAGCAGCAGTCGTAAATGGGTTAAGCACACTCGAATAATAAAAACATGACTTTCTTTATTTTTATGCAACTTTCCACCAATTTTTTTGTATTTCTGTGCAAAGTCGATTTAAAGAACGAAAAACTGAAATTTTATTTTGCGTTAGAATTTAAGCTCGATTGGTAAAAACAGATTTATACACCAAATAGGCCATAATTATTCAGAAACATTTTAATATTACCGAATTTAAAACTTATTCTTTTAATCAATATAATAAAATTGATCAATTATTTCTGTAAATCTTCGCTTACCTCAAATTTATATTTAACGATTCGATTAGAGAGCGGTTTCTCTGATGATGTTGGAAAAACTAAATAAGTAAACTAAAGCAAATATAAACTAACTATAAGAGTTTCCCTCTTCGTAATTTGCATTTATATAAATCACCCTAACTGGTCATGAATTAAGAATTTACTGTTGAATTATATTATTTCTGCCCAACGGCGCTCTCAAAATTTTTGAAAAATTATATTTGAAAACTTTTATAAATACTAATCTTTAAGAAAATGATAAAAATTAGCAATGCTTTTTAAAGATAGTTATTTAAATAAATTAAAAAGAGATAAACAAAATTCTAACATAACTAAGTATATTACAGTTTTATTTTTACAATGAAAATTAAAAAAATATTACCACATTTACAAGTTATTAATTATAAACGCACAAAAAACTATAATGAATAAGAAATTATAAAGTAACATAATTATGTATCAGTACTTTTTCTTCAATGTGCTAAATAAAAATCAAAACATTTTCAAAACAATTTCATATTTATGCAATTTATTCCATCAACATTATTTATATCTTTATGTTAGCAGACAAACTTTTAGTAAAACCATTACGTATCCTTCTCTACCGATGTGTACAGCTTGAAACACACCGAACTACTAACTAGTTTAATAAACTTATCAACATATGTTGCTAAAAAGTAGCGAACGTACCATATCGTGGTGTGTTCGATGGTGACCACGATCAAACATCAAACTCAACATAGTTGTATGCCTTTGTGTTTATCAACATTCATATTGAGGCGAACATACACATATGCACTCCATATACAAATTATAACATGATGTTTAAGAAACACTTATGACGTTGGAATCATAGAAACTGTTTATATTTTTGCCTATAACTTTTCTCCGACTGAACCGATTTAGCCAATTTTTGGCAGTTATCTAAAGTGAATATAGGTAGACATTTTGGCTAAGTTTTATTTAAGTCCGTTAATTGCTTGTTGAAATATTATCAGTTCAAGTGTGGTTTGGGGATTCTTTCAGATTTGGATATATAACTTTTTTTCTACTGAACCGATTTGGCTGGTTTGCAATCCCAAACAGCATCTGGGAACAACAAATAACCTGAGTAATTTTCATTGGAATAGCTCAATCAGTTTAGACGTGAGAATGTTTTCAACAAGAATATATATACTTTATGGGGTCTTAAACGATTCTTTCTAGGTGTTACACACGGAACGACAAACTTAGTATACCCTCTTTCACCACTAGTGGTGGTGGAGGGTATAATAAACATATTTCTTTAACCCTTAAAACGAAACACAATAATATTACTTATTAAATAACTATCTCGTTTGTTTATGTGCGATTCAATAATTTGGCGTTTAATATTGTGATTTCTACCGGCGGAAGTTGGAGTCTTAACACCACGCAAAACATTATACATTCAACCGATGCCGAATCTTCCCCGATTTAAAATGCTGAATCTACCCCGAAAGCACTACTTACACTCTTTTCTTTTTTTCTTTTAATCTCCTACACTTTCACTTACTTTTTTAGGAAAATAGCACAATTCTTAATGTTACTTTGTAAACTCTGTTTTAAATATTGAAAATTTTCAAATTCAAAATACATAAAAATTAGAGTCAAAATATTACAAAAACACTTGCAAAAATACTAAAACACCTTCATCTAAGTCAGTTGGTGAGCTAGAGATGACAAATTTCGTGTGAGTTATTTACTAAGCTTTTTGATGCATTTACATAAATAGTTAGTGATGCACAATGGTTGCTTCATATCGAAAACGTCATTGCCGAAGCTACCCCAAAGCCGAAGCTGCCCCAGTCTCGCCTACGTGATGAGAATTGAATACAGGGTCGATGAAATTTTGAAAATTAGTTTAATTGTCTCTTTTGTACAGTAATATCAGTGATTAAATAATAAAACATAATTATAGCAAAAGCATGCTAGAAAAAAATCTGAACTTTAAAAACCTTTATAATATTTAGCTTTTTCCAAATACTTTATTTAGTACGTCTAACCACAATATATTATTTTTTACTTCAAAATATCATATCACTTCCCCTAATGGAATTTTAGGATTTAAAATACTCGCCACTTAATATTAAAATGCCTTTGTCAAATTAACTTACTTTTCATATCACTAAGGAACCCAATGATTTTGATGTTGTTATAAAAATATGAAATAAACTAACAAAAATATAAATGGTTCTATTATACTTTTGTATAGAGCTACATATAAGAACATGTTTATGTATAAATTTTTTCATTGTTTGAGAGAAATCAAATCTTGTTGTCTGCTTGTATAGCGAGCTTAAAAAGGAATTTAGTTTAAATAACATCTAATGAGGTCTTTTTTATTTTCTTGGAAAAATAAAAGAATTTTATAAGGGTATTTATTTACTATTTTTAAAGTAATAAATTAAGCTACTATATGAAGCGAAAAAAATATATCGTCCATTCCATGAGATAACGCCCAAAAATATTTTTTATGTCTTCCGATTTTAATAATATTTGGCTTACGCATTCCATATGGGGGCCATTTAAATATCTCCATTTTTATTTTTTTATTTATTTATTTTTATTTTTTTTTTTTTTTAATTTTGAAAAATTCGCGAAGTTATTCGCGCTTTTGATTTCTCGAAAAAAAAAAAAATTGCAAAAGTGTCTAACTTTAAACACCAATTTCTCTAAAAGTTGTTAACGAATTTTAATGATTTAAATTGCATATTTAAGAAGAATATGTCCACTATAAATATAGTAATTTAAAAATAATATTACCGTTTAAAAATGCATTCATAATACAAATGCAATTTTAGTATGCATTTTTGAAAAATTTCTACCCTTTCAATTTTTTTCATCTTCTGATATAAAAACGAGAGAAAATGATGTAGTCGGTAACGCCCGACCATATGATACCCTACACCATTGTGTACATTATAATTCGGGGAGGGGTCTTTTATTAGACTTGGAGTCAAATGTGGACCGATACTCATAAGTGTGAAATAAAATATACGAATACAGAATATTACGTTGATGCTGATATTTATATGAATTTATTCACTTTTGGGTGATTCCCGAAAGAGGGCTTTGTATGGGAGCCATGGTAAATTATGGACCGATCTTTGTAAAATTTGGTTCTATAATTTATGTTCATATAAAACTTATTTGTGTTGAATATTAACTTGATACTAAGATTTTTATGGGATTTATGCCCGTTAAAGTGATTTTCTGAAAAGGGGTTTATATGGGAGCTATGGTTAATTATTGACCGATCTTTCTAAAAATCGGCACACTTATTTAGACTTATATGAAACTTATATGTGCCAAATTTCATTAAAATATTGCTATATTTAAAGGATTTATGATCGTCAAATCCTTTTTCGGGAGGACATTTGTATGGGGGCTAGGTGAAATAATGGACCGATCATAACCAATTTCAATAGGCTTCGTCCCTATGATGGTGTAGGGTATAAACATTATTATGTTTGCAAAAATTGCAATATAAATTGTTCTGGGACAAAATGGTTCACTATTTAAAAAATTTTTTTAAATATATCTCCAAATTTTTTCATACCAACTTTTTATACCCTACACCACCATAGGTGTATGCGTTTGTGCTGATGTTTGTAACAGCCTTAAATATTGGTGTAAGACCCACCTTAATTTATACCAATTGGCTTAGAATCACTTTCCGAATCGATTTAACGATGTCCGTCCGTTTGAATCGATTTAACGATGTCCGTCCGTCCGTCCATGTAAACCTTGTAATCAAAATTGCATTTGCATTATGAACGCATTTTTAAATTGAAATATTATTTCTAAATTACTACATTAAAAGAGAATATATTAATCTTCTACATGTAGTTTAAATCATTAAATTCCATTAACAACTTTTAGAGATATTGATGTTTAAACTTACACATTTATCTGATTTTTTACTTTTCGAAAAATTTAAATCGTGAATAAGTTCGCGAATTTTTTAAAATTCAAAAAATAAAAATGGAAATATTTAAATGGCTCCATAGGTTATATGCGTACCATATATGAACAAAATCGGTTTACCCTCCTTAAAAAAAATTGGCATTTTTAATAAATCTCTCATGGAATGGACGATATATATTTTTTCTCGACAATTTTTAAATTTTAAAGCCTTGATTCTATATTTGATTTTTATTGTTTTTAAGGAAGCGGTTATAATAGTTTCTTATGGCTTGATCCTTCCCGCGCTAAAAAAGAGCTAGGACCAAGCGCTATTACCTTAAAAGAAAGGAAAATTTTTAATCTTAGGAATATCGCGATCTAGTTTATTTCCTTTCAAACCCAATTCAACTATACTTTCTTAGTATTACAAAGTAATGTTATACATACAATATATAATTCCCTCTTTCATCACAAACGGCAGTGGAGGTTATAAAATATACAAAAGTTGTGTACAACTTGTGTTATGTATATTTTTTATGATTTATTTGTGTAAAATGTTTTCTAAACTTAAACTGACAGCTTGTTAAAAATGCAAATTTATCCTTTTTTTTTTTTTTGTGAGATTTTACCCCAAATGTAAATTATGCTGAGATTTAAAAGGCTAAAATTTAAGTATTATCTTTAAAATAATATTTGTGATAAATGTTATATGAAGGTATAACAAATTTTATTATTATGAAAATATTCATAATGGAAAGTTTGAGTTTAAGAGAGCTTCTATATACATAATATTTAACAACTATTTAATAATTATATGCAGCTGTGAACTTTTGGCAAAACATTTTAAGTCGAGACAATTAATGTGTGTGTTTAACTTGTATGTAACATGAATTTTTATATTAATTTTATTATCTTTTGGTAAATGTTTTCAACTAAACAAATTTCTACCAAATAAGCACCAACTGTCCTTTTCATAAAATACATACTTTAAACAAGTGTTAGTTTTTATCAACTCAAGCTTTATGTAAATTATTTAATTTTTATTTATTAAAATTTTTATAGTTGTATAGAATTAGCAACAATTTTAAATATTTTTACAGCTCCAGTATTGTTTTAACACTTGCTGCAGTGCAGTATTTGTTAAGTAAATATTTAATTTATGAATCATTTGCAGTAAAAGGTTACGTATATTTGGATAAATAGTGTAAGTTTTGCACCAAAAGAGTAACACAGATATGCTAGTTTGTTAAATAAATATTTAAAATGCAATTACAAAATTGAAAATAAAATAGGAAATTATAACATTAATGTTATAGCTAATATTAGTATATAAAATCATCAATATCATATTGGTGTAAATATATTTAGTATCTAATTTTAGACTTATATATTTTCTGATTGATGTTTACATAGACAGCCAGCTAGACGGATATCTTTAAGTTGCCTACAAAAGTGAATCTGAACAAAAAGGCATAATACGCCTACCACTTATGGTTGGGCTAAACATATTTGTATATAAAGGTTTAAATGGTATTTTGTTTAGAATAAAATGAGATATCAATCTTTCAAATCGCTTAAAATTTCAAAAAGTTATTATATATTTTTTAAAAAATATGTTCAAATAAATATTTTAAAATAAATTATTTTATTTGGTGCATACTTTTAGAGGCAAATATGAGAACTAAAGTAATAGTGGTGCCTAAACGCTTTTTTTTATAATTCTGTAAATTGTGAACCGTTGTAGAGATATATAAAAAAAAAAATATTATAAGGCCATTTCGGGTATTTCATAAAAAAATCATTTATGATAGAAAACAAATTTTATACACACGTATATACAGTGTCTCACTAAAGTATTTGAATTTTTTTAATTAATAATTAAAACGGTTAAATTACATGATTTTAAAAAATTAATTCTAGATTTATTAAATAAATTGTGTTTGTCTATTTGTTAACTTTATAATGCAAAAAACTGCAATCAAAAATATTTCATTGTATCCAAGTTATTCCAGAAAGAGTATGAAAATTCATCGAATTTACCTCACAAAAGTATTTGAATTTTTATCACCTTTGTATTTAAAAATGTCAAACAAAATACAAATTGGAGAAATTCATATATTTTTTATTAATAATAGGTCATAGGTATCACAATTAAATGTTTACTAATTTATTTCCCCAATTTGGAGAAAAATTTTGGAGGATTTTTGGTCCAATTTTATATTTAATGGACTTAGAAGGTTGATTTAGGAAGAACACGCCTATTTTTCCTCTATAAATGACCAAAACAATAATTTTTTTTTGTCATTATAGTAAAAAAATAATAAGGTTTTAGTTCCTTATGAGTTTTTTTGTTAAAACCCCATATACGAAGGGTCCAAGTCGATAATTATGATTCATGGCACCATTAAAAATAGAATACCTTAAATATCAAGCCCATTTTGGTACCCTACGTATCAAAAATTTATTTAAAAATGTTGGGGAATATCTTCCAGATATATAGCTAATTATAAATATGAAGGCTAAAATACCTGACTTTATGATATAGCTCCAAAATACACCCCGACATAATTGTACTTGGGTTTATTTTTCTAATTACTTAGCCATATTATTTATGGATCAATAACTTGCAGTCCAGAAATGTTGGAGAAAAAATTTTCAACTTTATTTTCATCAACATAAGTAATATTAACAGAATAGTAAACTTTTTCGGGTATTTTTACATTTTTATAGTTTCCCGTATACCTTGAAAGTCATATAGTTATGTATCTTAAAATATGCCTTTTGTCGCGTTAACAGCTAATACCTACAGAAACACAATCTGAAAGTTTTGTTAAATTATGTGGACCAATACTTCAGTAAAATAGGCTCAATGTTGAAATTTTTTTTAATTTTTAACAACATAATGAAACTACGTACTCCGCTTGGAATGTCAATATTTGGAATTTTGCAGTAAAAATTATTTTTCGAAGACATGAAAAAGTCCATTTATATTTCCTAATAAAACAAATTAAATTTAAGAAATAATTTAGGAAAAATTACCCGATTATTCCAATTTTCCCTTTTGTAAGATACGTGTAAAGAAACTTCGCTTAATTTCCCTAAAATTTTACCCCCCAAATTTATAAAAAGAATTAGTAAACGCTTAACACTAATAATTAATAACAATTAATATAAAAAACATATCTTTTTTTTGCCTTTTTGTATTTTGAGTATCTTCAAATATAAAAAAATTAAAAAATTCAAATACTTTTGTGAGGTACCTGAAATGACTGCACGTGTTATTTCTCTCAATTTCTCGGAAACGATTCAACATTTTGTGCTACATTTTGCAGCATTTGGTAGAAGACAACTCAGGCAAAAAATCCCATTCATAAAAAAAAATATTATTTTTTATTTACCTACTTTTATAACTAAAAATAACTAATTTTTTTATTTAAAAATTAAAATTCACTAACTTATGTGAGACACTGTAGATAGTCCTGGAAAATCTCAATAAAAAATATGCTTACATTTAGTTTAAGAGATATTTAGTTCGAAATAAATGTTTCTCTTATTTTTAGCCTCGTTTTTTTTCTAGCTCTTCAAATTTGGCGGGCCGCTAATTTTTTTTAAATATTATTCAGATATCCTACAAATTTTAAATACATTGCTGCAAGAATCATTCAAATATATGAATATTAATCAGAAGCTGGAACTATAATTTGGAAAAATTTAATATTTTTTTGGTTGCAATATTTATTCACTCATAATATTTATTTTTTATTCTGAACTATACAATTTTTAAATGTTTTCAAAAGAAATCTTAACGCAAATGCGCGTAAAGCAAATCCGGATTAGCTTAAGGTAAAGGTCTCATCACAAGCCCTATCCAAACTTTGTCAATTTTGAAATTTATTTATTTTTATTTTTTCCCTTTTTGTTCAAAGCTAGAATTAACATAAAATTATTTGAACTATAAATTTTATTATATAATATATAAGGTAAATACCCAAAAGGTATTTTCTATCGAAATCCTCTTTTTATGACAAAATGATGATTTCAATGAAAAAAGTAAATTTTTGAAAAATGTTTTTCCAGGATCGAGATTTTGGGAATGGGTACAAAAAAGTGGAAGTTTTTCTAATTATTTAATATATAATTCTATCATTACATAAATAAATTTTTGGCCTTTTTTTTAATGACATATCCGAAATAGCCAACTTCGAAAGACCATTATATAAAAAAAAGCGTTTTAGAACCACTGTGCTCAGATAAAATCGAATAAATTTTATAGTTTTTGCCTTATTTCTAAGAACTAAAACTTATTATGTTTGTAACTAAAATATTTTCAAAAATAATTGTATAGTATTTTATGGAGCTTATAAGTCTGCCAATGCCAGAAATAATTAAAAAAATTATTTGAAATATTTGTTACCTTTACCCTTTCCCTTACCGAAATTAAACGTTTAAATTTGGTGGGATTTTAATGCTTCAAGTATTAAATTAGTGGACCAAAAAACAAAACAAAAAAAAAAAAAAAAAAAAAAAAATGGAAAGAAAACAATATATAGCAAATTTAAATTTCTTAAAACCAATTTTATAATATATTATATACACTAAAAATTAATCCGCTCCCTTAAAGTTATTTCAAAATCTGGTTCCGTTAGGATTTGTAGAACCAATAGTTTTATTAGTAAGCCTAATTTTAATTTATATGTCGTCTGGGAGCTTCGGAAAGCTCAGGAAAGGGAAAAACGCTTACGAAATTTAATATAAAATCCTTGTAGCTCCTCGTGTATCTCCGCACACTGAAAGAAATTTCAAAATATGTCTCCGTTAGGACTTGCAAGATCAATATTTTTATAGGTAAAACGAATTTTAATGTTCTACACTGAAAAAAGTAATTTCAATGAATGAAGTACATTAAATGAAATTCATTATTTTTTTTCCGAGAATTTATAAACTTAATGTACGAATTCATTGCTTCAATGAAAATATTCATTAAAAAAACGCTATTATGGATATTACATTGAAATCAGTCATTAAATTTATTTCTTAATAAAATAAGTAAATCAGTTAATTGATTTAATGTATTAGTTCATTGAATTCGGTTATTCAATTTACTAATACGTTGATTTAATTAAGAAGAAGCATTACACAATGAACAAAAACTTTAAACCAATGAATATTTCATTAAATTATGTTGAAATAAATGCTTTCTAACGGGAAATAAAGTAAAACAAATCAGTTTGCTTTTATATTTTAATAAGAAATAACGCGTTTTAAAAAAAAGACAAAAAAATTCAGTGTTGTGTTAAAAACTAAAATAATTAAAAAGTAAATAAGTTATAAAGCATGGACGTTCGAATTATTAAAATACATAAATATAAATTTATTCACACAGGAGAAGTCGTGCAGCATAATTGAATACACCAAATTAAATGAATTACTCAAAAACAAGAATTTGGAGACTTGCCTTCCTTACGCGTAAGTTTAATAATGTTAATCGTTTTAAACAGTTTCAAAATATTATATTTAATTTATATTTGTATAGATAAAACAACTAAGACGCAGAGGAATGTGTTATTAGCCTCAAATACTGGGTTTTCAAAAATTATCGTGATTTCAAAACCTAGATTGATTGAATTCGTAAGTAACTAGTTTCAAAATGTTAAGCCATTGAACGAATTTTAAAAATTTTCTTTAACTTTTTTGTTCAGGATAATGCTGTTCTCATATCAATGTGGCGTCTAAATGGATATTCCATACCATCATTGAGCAATGTAGAGGACAATAGGAATTACTTTATAAAATAAATGACAAAGCAAACATGATCGCATCTGTAACATTTATTTTGTTTATGTAATTTTTTTTGGTCAAATGTAATATAAACACTGTATGGCATCTATATTAAGAAAATTACATTTAATTTTTGCTTATATTAACTCAATATCATACAATTTAATCATTTAATTTAAAATAAAATAAAGAACAAAAATACAGAACAAGCCTATTATTATAATTCATTTTCAATGTATAATTTCATTGGGAGAAAATATAAGTTCATTGAAATCAATGTACTGTTCACTGGAATTATTTATTTTATTTAATAAACGTGTTCATTGATGCAATGTAAGAATACATTTAATCAATGAACTTGTACATTGAATTTGAATATTAATGTATGGCAATATATTGTTTCAATGAACCAGTACATAGGGTCAAAATTAGTGCACAAATTCATTGATACAATAAACTTTTTCAATGTATTTATGTACCTTTTTAGTTCAGTGTGTGAAAAATTTAATTTTTTTACATCGTTTGGAAGCTTTAAAGTGACACATAAACCAGCTTTTTTCTGCTGCCTAATGAAAATTTCCAAATCTGGTTCCGTTAGAATTTGAAGCAGAAAAGGTTTTATAAATGAGTAAAGTTTTAATTTTTTACGTTTTCTGGAAGCTTCAGAATGCGCTGGAAAGAAAACAAATTTTAGCAAATTATATATATAGAAGATTTTATAATAAATTGTAGAAAACTTTAACAATTGTTTAATTTTTATTACACTATGCAACAAATTGATGATCATCGCATGGGGGCGGAATCGTTCCGATTGCAATTGATAGCTCCTGATATGTGTAATAAACCCTCCAAAGGATTTTTCGATGGTATGCAAAATTTTTGTTTTATGACCACTTAAACTTTTCCATTTTTGTATCAAAGTAGTTTCAGATAAATAGAAAAATATAATATAAATAAAGTTTGAAGCTCAAATATTTTAACATAAATGTTTAGAGCATTTAAACTGCGATAATTCATTAGAACTTTTTATTCATTTATCTCTAATAATAAGGGATCATTTCTAGTCCGTTTAAACAAAATTAAACAAAAGTTCATTAAAACTTGAGTTTAATGAGTTAAAACATTCTACAGAAATTTTCTACGGCCAATTTCACTAGGGGTCACCGAAGGTCATAAGTTCATACGGTGAAGCGTTTATCCAAAGAAATGAAATTGATGAAATTATTATTAATTTTGTTTACGATTTGTACAAAACTTTTAATTTTATGTTATATTTCATTGCCTAGTTTAAGGAGTTTATATAAGAAATGTGGGAAATTTTCAAAAATTTTCTTTTTTAACAACATATTATAAGTCGGATGAATTTTTTATCTTTGGAGACCCCTAGTAAAATTTGAAGAAGAAAATATCTGTAGAACATATTAACCCATTAAACTCAAGTTGAAATTGACTTTCATGTCATTTCCTTAAAACGGACTAGAAATGACCCCTATAAGGTAAGATAAATTAATTTAAAGTTCTAATGAAATATTCCCCGTTAAATGCTTTAAACATTTATGGAAAATTATTTTCGCTTCGAACTATATTGATATTATTTTTTTTGATTTATCTGTAACTACCTTGGTGCAAAAATATAAAAGTTTAAGTGGTCATAAAACAAAAATTTTGCTTACCAGCGAAAAATACTTTGGAGGGATTTGGAGGGAGCTATCAACTGCAATCGGAATAATTCCGCCCCCAAAATACTGTTGCATAGTGTTATTTTTTATTTTTTTTAATTTACTTTTGATATTCAATTACCCAAAAAAGTTTAAAAAGAAATACCAGAACTTATCCAGAACTTGAAAATAAATAAAAATTTTAAAGACCTTTAAACTTCTTAAAACAGATTTTTGATGTCTTTAAGAAAGTTATCTTGTTTAACATTTATAATTTTTTCCCTTTCTAAAGAAACTGCTATTAAAAGCTTATGACTGATGGTATTTTTAAATCTATAAAATCACATACATAGAATTCAGTCATTTGAAAATAGGTTTCATCATTATATTAATTTGCACAGAAATTTGTAAATTAACACAATCCATACAAATGTTTGCAATAGGAAGTACACGAAGTGAATTAATTTCTGCTGTACTGAGTTAATATTGTTGCTCTTATCAAAAAACATGATTGCATATAAAATTTCCGGTCTTCTGTTCATAATGTTTATAATAATGTTCATGCGCATATTTAAGTGTTTTGTTATCTATTCAAAAGATTAAACATATACATAAGAAATAATATGTTTTATTGATATTTGTAAAAAATTCTAAAGAATTCATTTAAGTTTATGTAATATTTAATGTTAATTAAAATATATAATTTATTGATAAATTAATAATAAAATTACAATGATTGTAATATTTATCGGAATATAGATTTATTACTAATAAAATAACATAATAAATTTTGTTATTTGCAGTTAAATAGATATTTTTACACATTTTTTTAAATTTTAAAAAAAGTTAGATTCTTAGTTTAACTTTTTTTTAAACTTCCTATATTCCTTTCATAATAAAACTAATATAACCATAACAGAAAACAAAACAAGGTCTTCAATTAAAAAAAGTTTTAGAAAATATCACGAAACCAGAAACAACCAAATAAGAGTATTAAGGAAGTGTCAACAATGGTATGTAGTAAAGTTTTTGTTGTCATCATCGGAAGTTTGTAAGAGAAGCAGTAAGTTTGATTTGTGTTACACATTTGGTAAGCCTGTACATTCTGCATGTACTACTAATGTTTTTAACAGGCAAAATTTTTAGAAGGGAATTTATATTGCATAAATTTTTCATTTGGTTGTTTAAAAAGTAGGTTAATTAAGACTGTGGTTGTATTGGTGATAACAACTAAATCAAGTTTTTACTATTTTTTGTTATTAAATACGCTTTATCTAAGCCTTTAAAATTTGCACTTTTTAGATATTAAGGAGAGAGATCGAAAAAATCTTAATACTCGTTTTGCTTGACATTTTTTTTTGGGAGCAATATTTAAACTTTTTTTTCTTGATCTGTTTAATTTTGAAAAATATGTTATTAATTATTTTGAATAGCAACCATGTTGACTTGTTGTGAGTTTGACCAAATGAGTGAGAAAATAGGAGTGAGTGCTAAAATAATAAAATTAAAAAAAAAAAAAAAGAAATAAAAAAATCCAAATTGTTCCTACAAAAAATTGGCAAAAGAATTAAAGGTCTGCCAAAGTTATTAAACAGTATCAGGAGAATTTGACCATTGATAGAAAACCTAGTGCGGGAAGAAAAAAGGTTCACATGATACTGAGAAGGCCAATAAAATTTAAATAATATTGAAAAGAGCTCTTTTCTGGTAGAAAAGCAGCCCGGTAGGCTCAGTGTTCTCACTATTTGGTGTGAAAAGCTAAAGCAATCCAGGATTGAATACATGCTGCAAAAAATTTAGAAGCCAAGAACAGGGCACGAAAATTAAAATCAAATTTCAAAAATAGCCATGTTGTATAATGGACGACTAAAGCTAAATTTAGGACAGAAAAGCAGACAAAATTTTCTAAAAAATTCCTGGTATGGCAAGCTTTATGCAGTTGCGGCAGAAGAAACAAGTCATTTGTTACAATGGCTCTATAAATACCGGAAAATATATCAAAGATTGTTTTCAAAAAAAGTGTCTTCGTTTCATAAGAGCGCACAATATGTCCACATACTTTTGGCCCATTTTGGCACCATGTCACTATGGTAAAAAAGCTCTAGAGTGGTATCAAAACATTGATATAGTTTTTTTTTACCAAGAGAGGTCAATCCTTCAAATATTTCGGAGCTAAGACCAGTGGAAATATATTGGGCTCTTGTGAAGGAGAATTGAAAAGCACAAAAAAAGTGTCCCAAAATATCGAAGATTTTAAAAGGAGATGGGCAAACTGTTTCAAAAAAGTGACTGAAATAATTATCAAATATCTATTGGAAGGGTTACCAAAAAAGGTCCACGTGTTCATAAATAGTAGTTAGAACTATAAAAGTTATAGTTTTCTGTGATCTGTAATATAGTTTCAATTAAATTAAAAAAATCAAAACGCTAAGATCAACCGTTTCCGAATTATTGAACTTTATATATGTTGATTTTTTTCAATATCACTCTTTATTACTGTGCTCAGAATTTAACGATATTCGTGAGTCTGTAAGTGATGTAGGTTGACAGCCCGTCAGCAGAATAAGAATAATTCATTTCAATCTTGCATGTGCGGTTTTCTGATTCAGAAATTAACTCTATTAAAATTGGTTGTTTATGGTTCATTATTTTTACTGATACAAACGTCTTTTCTAAATTGGAGTATTATGCTTGTAAATGCCTTCAATGAAATATTTGAATAAAAGTTGCCCCAAATAAATTATATCAATTATAAGGAACCTTCGGATATAAGTTTTATATTTTATACCTCGTTTGTTTATTTCTTATTCTTTCCATTTTTATTATTTTATATTATTTAGAGAGCAACTTTTATTGAAAGCTTCTTTATTGAAAACAGTGCTGTTTTAAGAAAATTCTGTGTTGTCTTGCTGATTCTACACCTCCTATTTAATATCTCCTATTAAGAATTAAGTCTTGGTTGTAATCCGAGATTTCTTTGGTCCCTGTATATTTCGAGTGAAAACTTCCAAGAAAATATTCTACCACTTGGCTTTGAGCAGTATTTACCTCTTACCACTTAAACCAGATTGTAAATCTTGTTGAAGTCTTTAATCTTACTGATTGTATACCATTATACTATACGTTGGATTGTTGTAATCAATTCAACCACTTATTATTATTTTTCCCCTAACACTGATCTGTTGGTCTTTTATATTTTGTATTAACAGACTACTCACCACGTGTGCTTTGTTCACTTTCCAGCACAAAAGCGATAAGAGAGAGCTTGATTGTAAATTTTCTTTGGCTTACATACACTTCTTAAAACTAATATTATTGCAGTTTTCCTGCACTTTGTTCGAATCGATAGCTGTTGTTGTATCGAACCTTCTTTTTTTCCCCTGTTGTCTTCTTGATGTTCGCTTTAAATGACTAGCGTGCCATCTAAGATCAAACCCACCACCTTCCCCTGAGCTGAATGCTTTTCCTCCTGTGTACCCCATTGACCTCAGGAACACTTCATTCCATCCTTTATCCCAATATAGATGGATGAAATCCATCTCCCTAGCAATAAAACGCCAATGGATCTTTTATTCTCTTACACTATGTTCACATTTCAAAAGTTATTCTTTATATTTATGTGGTCCAAAATTCCAGTGTATAACATTTCCTGAAGATTGGTTCTTAACTGACTATAGCTCCTATTTGAAGTCACTTCCAAAAATCACTTTAACAAAAATCACTTTAAAGTGGTTCTAAAAAGCTTTCATTTTTAATAATTCTGTAACTTTAGATCCGTAAAAGATATTTCAATTAAAAGACTAGAGTTCAAAAGTTTTCGAGTTGATTTAAAGAAGTACAGATCCCTAGGAGAATAGAGGGCCAGAAGATGGACCTCCAAAATGTATAGTTTTTGTTTTTCAAAATTCGCCAAAAATTCATTTATGATTTGAATGCAAAAAAGAAGAATTCTTGTAAATATCAACTTTATGGAACTTTAACTTACTTGAGGTGGTAAGATTTGACACCCTGTAGCTTATCTATATCAGGGTGATTACGAGATGATTTTTTGAAAGCTCTCTATAACTTTTTCATAGATTAAAATTTTTTGAAGGAGATACTGATTTATTACCAAAAATTTCACTGTATAGCACTTTTGATGTTAGATATAATATAAAAATAAAATAATATAAAATATTAGATTTGTGTATCCTTCTCTTTACTTATATCCTTTCTATAAACTTCAGACAATTAACTAAAACTAATATTATACAAATAAAATTCTAAGAAAATTTAAAACTGATCAATCGTTTTCAAAATACATTTTTGATTTTAATGTATGTACCTTTATTATTTCAAACTATTTCTATATATATTTTTTAAAATATTTTCTTCTTCAAATATCATTAAATATTAAGTTACTTAGCCAGCAACTAAGAATCATAAAGTTAAACTAAAAAAAAAACTTGTAAAATTTTTAAAAAGTTTTAAAATGTTTAAAACAAAAATACGGTTTTTACTTAAAAGCTTTTGTGTTCATAGTCATTACCCAATAAACGAAACGATATTATAACGATATCGAAACGATACTATCTAGTGATAATCGTTTTCGAATTTAAAACGATAGTTTTTACGGATTAAATTGTACCTTTCCTTATGATATCGTTTTTCCATAAAATTATGATATCGTTTTCGAAATCGTTATTTCCAAAAATAACGATAGTAAAATCGCCATGAGCCAAATTTTTTCTGAATTTTTACCACTAAAAATCTGTAAACTATTGATTTTTTTGTATTTGATTCCCAGCTTGTTTTTGTTTGTTGAAAAATTTTTATTTTTATTTGAAGTTTTTTCCAAATGATTATTTTTTTATTTTATTGGAAAGAAATATTTCGAAATCTCAATATCATAATAATATCGTTTTCTGCAATACAATATGATATTAAAATCGGCACCTAATATGATATCGTTTCCGCTACCATTTCGTTCTATGGTTTATTGGGTAGTATTTTAACAATTTAAGTTCAAACGTAAATGCTTAGTTTTATTAAAACAATAAATAAACCAGTAAAATTTTCAATGAGCTGATTTCTAATTCATTTCTTAAAGCAAAAAGTAAATATAAAATAAAAGTATATACAAGTCCAATATGTATGTAAGTATATTTAAGTTTTAACCTTTAAACATTACTCAGTGTATTGCTAACATGTTAAATATTTATTTTAATTCCTTTTCCGCATTAAAACATAAAACAAGTACCTTCCAAAATACTGTTGTTATCAATAAATGTTATCATCCTAATTAGTGTATCAACTTTAATAATTAATTTGTGAGTGTGTATTTTTAGTTATATGTATGTACTTAATTTTTATTTTTATCGGAATCATACATATCAAAAATCACTTAATATGTATTTTGCATGTAATTCAGCATTTATGATTTTTATTTTATATCGATTATATTAATTATTATAGCATTTATAACGTGACTGGTGTACACAATTTACAAAAAACTATAATATAATAATGATTTTTAACATTTTATTTTATTGAACTTTTATTCATAACTATATATTATATTGCTTTCATTTAATAATTATACTTTTATTATACCTATGAAATACAATATTTATTTCTGGTAACACATTAATAATTTTAAAATTTTACATTTAATACTGAAGTTGTATGTATGTATGTATGTATGTATGTATGTATGTATGTATGTATGTATGTATGTATGTATGTATGTATGTATGTATGTATGTATGTATGTATGTATGTATGTATGTATGTATGTATGTATGTATGTATGTATGTATGTATGTATGTATGTATGTATGTATGTATGTATGTATGTATGTATGTATGTATGTATGTATGTATGTATGTATGTATGTATGTATGTATGTATGTATGTATGTATGTATGTATGTATGTATGTATGTATGTATGTATGTATGTATGTATGTATGTATGTATGTATGTATGTATGTATGTATGTATGTATGTATGTATGTATGTATGTATGTATGTATGTATGTATGTATGTATGTATGTATGTATGTATGTATGTATGTATGTATGTATGTATGTATGTATGTATGTATATTAAAAGCCAACTTTATTATATTACACTGGTCAACAAAAAAATCGCCCCCCATAGACGAATAGTTGGACTTGATGTATTTTGATGTGCTAAACATGAATTCCTCATAACTCAAGAACGGTGTGTACGATTGACATAAGTGATACACCAAAAGATGCATACTATAAATATCTTCAAACCATCCTAACTTTATTTTTATATGCTCAATAGTTTCGAAGTTATTTTGAAATAAATGTCCAAATAATAATAAAAATAAGGTATGCATCACAAATTCTTTATTCACAGTTAAGTAAAAATACCCATATTACATACAATTGCGTAGAAATACAGTGGTGGGCAAAAAAAAAAAAAAAAAAAAAAAGAATAAAAATTATTTTTTCTTGAAACAAAAATAGGTGGACTAGGTGGATTTTCACGAGTTAAACAAGAATTCACTTTTTTTCTATCACGTACTAATTTTTTTTTAGGTACATGACTAATATAATCACATTATTCAGCGGTCACACTATAAAATTCGAGAAAGGTTTGTCAAGTTTGGACTATAACTCAAGAACCGTTTACAGGATTTTGATAAATGATACATCAAAAGATGCATCAAGTATGTTGACACATGCATCAAAAGATTATGTCCATGATGGTCAAAGTTGCCAAATTATAAAAAATGGCTCCGTTGGGATTTGAAGGAAAACTAGCTTCAGAAGTAAGCTTTTTTTTTTAAATTTCTAGTTTATTTAGGATCTTCAGAAAGAATAATAAAGGATAATATGTCACGATTTAAAAACTTTTCGAGTTATCACAGTTTTGAGTTAGCATTTATGAATATGATAATGATAGCGCATTTTTTCGCTGTTTTTACATCCTGTACCGCATTGACATTGGTTTTTATGAATTCATTTCATTTTTTGAATATCATGTAATAATGTCCACCACTTCTACTCCAAAATATCACGCAAGTGCTCAAGATATTAAAATTTGTTCTTATTATTTGTGCTAAGGAACGTAAACTTTCGATATTGTAGCTCCAAACTTGATAGGACGTTATGCCAACACTGACAACATTCCTTTGTGTAAAAAAAGTTATTTGCCGACGTGACCTATTTTAGGTGAGAACATAATATGGATCCTATGCTTAATTGTAGATGAAGTCAATGCTAACATTCTTTAGGACTGTAAGAACGTTATAGTCTGTCTTGACGGATTTTCTCGTTGAGTTTATATGGAACGTGTGTTTTATATATATATAGTTCAAGTTTTATTGTAAAGTTTAAAATTACAATTGTAATTTTAACCTAAGTGAGAATATTAAAAGTTTATTTGAGTGGATTTTTTTTTCGTACTTGATTCTCAATTCTAATTTAGAAAAAAGTTGAATATTTAAAAAAAAAAAAATTAAATTTACTTCAAAAAACTTGCAATTGAGAGCAAAAGAGAGACCAATTTTGACAGTTCATTGTAGGGGAAATTGATGAAAGCTGCTGGCTGTTTTTCTTCCATCAGCAAAATATATGTTGAAAAAAACATATGATCATTTGTTTACAAATGTAAATAAAGAAACTCAAAATATAAAAACTCAAATTCTACGAAAAGTAAAAAAAGAATTGTAGTACAATATTACACAAAAACCTACAATTCATATTTGTTTAGTTTTATGTTAAAAAAAATTGATAAAAATTAATTTATAAAAATCTTTTTTTCTGTTGAAAATCATTTTAGAGATGCCATGTTAGAGTGTTTAGTTAAAGATTTTTAGCTTTTTTATTGTTTTGCTTAAAAATTATATTTTAATGAATGAACTTTTAATTTAATGTTATTAAAAAATAATATTTAATATTGATAACATTTTACTTTTATTTTGTTAACAAAAAAGAAGATGCCATGTTAGAGTGTTTAGTTAAAGATTTTTAGCTTTTTTATTGTTTTGCTTAAAAATTATATTTTAATGAATGAACTTTTAATTTAATGTTATTAAAAAATAATATTTAATATTGATAACATTTTACTTTTATTTTGTTAACAAAAAAGAACAAAATTACAATGTTTTTATTTTTATACATAAATTAGCGTTTTTTTTTCTAACATTACTTTTTGTTGTTTATGAACAAAAATCTGCAAACGTTTGCAGAATGTTGTTCGCGTACTTTTTTGAATATTATTTAATTTGGGAATAAATTGATTTTTACTCTCTCAAAAAAAGTTGCTGGATAAATCTTGCTGGAAATTACGCAAACACACCTTATATTAACAAAATTGTAAATCTTTAGAAATATGTTGTTTATGAATAAAATTAAATAAGAAGTGCAATCGAAAAATCTTAAAATATATAAAATTTAATAATGTGGAAACGGTTGATCTTAGAGTATTGATTGTTTTTTTTTTTTTTAATTGATATTAAGCGCACAAAAAAATCCGTGCATGCTTTTGGGCTTATAACTTGTGGTGTGATGAAAACTAAATAATTCCGTTAACTGGTTTACATTTGTTATTATGCTCACTAGCCATGTGCTAAGTTTCATGGTTATATCGAAACTAGTTTTTCTTAAAATGGAAATTGAACAAAAAACACCAAAACACATAATTCAAATTGTTCATGAAATCTTACATCGGTCATATAAAACAATTGTTAGGAAAGCATTTGTGTCAAAAAAATACAGTTTCTTTGGTCATAATATTATACAAAGAAGTCATGGTCACTGAATGGAAACCTGGTAGTGGAAGAAAAATAGTATCTTCAGGCGGTAGAACTCAGACAAAATAGAAAGGATTTTGAGAGAAAATCCCCTCATCTTTGGAATAAAAGTGTCACTAAAAGTTAATTGCTTTGAAGCTTTGTCAGAAAATTTGAATGGAAATCTAGCCTGGAGATGTATGAAGTACAAAAAAATCCTAGAAGAAACGCAAGAAGGAATTTAGAGTTAACAAAAAATTACGTGAAAGTACTTCAGACGAATTTTTCCATATTTATGATTAGTGTATGATAGACGATGAAACATTCGTATAGACTGACTTTTTTCAACTTCCTAGCTAAGAATTCTATGTTGCAGGTGCTAGAGGGAATATTGCAGAAAAATATCGTGTATCAAAGAAATCAAAATTCTTAAGAAAGTTTTTGATTTGGGAAGCCTTATGCATATGCGGGAAAGCAGCAGTTCATTCATAAAAAATGGTTCCATTAACTCAGAAATATATGTGAATGAGTGCCTTTGGAAAATAATTCTTTCTTTCCTAAGAAAATACTGTGTATCCACTTTTTTCTGGCCTGTTCTCGATTCTTCTCATTACAGCAACAAAACAATAGAGTGGTAATAAAGAAATTGTCCGTGTTTTTACCGAAAGTGGCTAATCCATCAATTAGCAATTGAAAGATATTGGACTCTAGTAAAAAATAATTTAAAGGACATTAAATGCTCAGCTTAAAATGAAATGTAGTTTAAAAATAAGTGGACTTATTCGAGCAAAAAAGTGACCGAAACACAATAAAACCTTTAATTGGAAGAATTTTTGAAAATATCAGATATTTTCTTAAAAACCAACAGGAAATAATTTATTCTTTTATGTTTTGAACTTGAACATAACAGTCATTAATAAAAATGTAATTTAAGAAAAATTCTCCCATTGGTTTAGCTTCTACAAGCAGATTTGTATGCACGGATTTTTTCGTGCGCAGTCCTTATATTACAGATCACAGAAAAATACAACTTTTGTACTTCTAACCACTACTTCCATTAGAGATTTTATGTTTGTTTCAGTCTGCCCATATTCTTTTAAAATCTTCGATATATTGGGACACCTCTTTTGTTCTCTTCGATTTCCAATATCTCTTCACTGGTCTTAGTTCCAGACAATTTACAGGATTGACCTCTCTTGGTAAGAAAACTATATTAATGTTTTGGTACCACTCCAAAGCTTTCTTACATAGTGACATAATGCCAAATCGGGCCAAAAAAATGTGGACACATTGTGCTCTCTCATGGCATGAAAAACGTTTTTTTGCAAACACTCTTTGATGTATTTTTCGGTATTTATAGAGCCCATTGTAACAAATGATTTGTTTCTTTTGTTGCAGCTGCATAAATATTGCCAATTCAGGAATTCTTTTGGAATTTTAGTCAGCTTTTCGGTCCTAAACTTATCTTCAACATTTCCTCGAGCATCAGCAACATAAAATTTTTGACCCGGAAGCTGCTGGTCAAAAACGTATGCCAGTACATACGTTTTGTCGTTCTTTATACAACATGAATATTTTTGTATGAAATTTGATTTTAATTTCCATGCCCTATTATTGGCTTCAAAATTTTTTGCAGCATTCCAGTCTGGAACTTTTTGAAAATTATATATTTTCAACTCTGCATTAGCTTTAACATTTCGCACCAAATAGTCTGAGCACTGAGCTAACCGGGCTGCATTTCTACCAGATGTGTTTGGAGTTCTTTTCAATATGCTTTAAATTTTCTTGGCCTTCCCAATATCATGTGGACTTTTTTCTTCCCAAACCATGTTTCTTTTTGATGGTTGAATTCCCCTGATACTGTTTAATAACTTTGGAAACAGTTTGACAGGAGACATTTAATTCTTTGGCCAATTATTTTTAGGACCAATTTGAATTTTTTGAAATTTTTTAATAATTTATAGCACGTACATCTTTTTCGTCACTCATTTTGATAAAACTCACAACAAATCAACATGGTGGTCCTTAAAAATAATAACTGACATGTTTTCAAAAATAACTAGATCAAAAAAAAATAAATATTGTTTCGAAAAAAAGTTGTAAGGTAAAACAATGCCAATTCAATGAAAAATATTGCAAATATATGCACTGAAATTGATTATGTATACATTTTCGATTTAAATACCAAAAATTGTTGCTCATAATAATAGATGCAGTTAATTAATTTGTAAATTTTTTCATATTAAATCGAATTAGTTTTTTTCTTTTTTGATTATGTAATAGAATAAGAAAAGTTGCATTTAGGTTGAAAATATTATAAAGAAATAGTATTCTGACACAGAAAATGAGAAGAAACAATCAGTGTACCAAATAGGAGAAAAAAATGGTTCAAAACAAGTGAAAACTGCAAAATCGTTGCAAAGAAATTTCCAGAAAAGTACCACCGATGCGTATACAAAATTTTAAAATACTATTAAAATTTCTAAAATATTAAAAAAAAAATTTGCTTTAGTCCGAATATGAACGCGAAAAAAATGGAGAGTCATAATATTTTCTGGCTAAATGAAAACTAATTTGTTGGGAAACAACTTCCGAGGAAGTGTCCACTACCATGTAGAGAAAAAAAATTCCACGTTAAATTATGTCTGTTTCAGAGTGAGGTGAAAATATAAAGGTTTGGGGATGCTTTTAATTCAATTCAAATGGTCCTATTTATCATATTGTTAAATACAATAAATCCATATGGGTACTGGGATATATTGGGATATTGTACAAAACGAAGACGAACTCTTTTCGGACCCATTCCATCAACAATTTCAGCTCAAATAGCTTTCAAAGAATTGAAGGGGTACTTTTTTGCCTATAAAATAGGCAAATAATTTTGGGGTTATGAGGTCTATTAAAATTTTCAATCGTTTGATTTTTATGTAAAGCATTTTGTAGAAAACGCATATATTTTCTTAAACCCCTACTGGCATTTTCCATTTTTCTCTTGGTCTGAACAATTTGTCTCTTCTATTTGGTACATTGGTTGTTTTGTCCCATTTTTATGTAAGAATGCTATTTCTTTATAATATTTTCAACCTAAATGTAACTTCCTTATTCTGTTATATAAAAATAATCAAAAAAAGACAATAGAATTCGACTTAATATAAACAATTATAAATAAATTAAATGTATCTATTTTTGTGAGAAACAATTTTTGGTATTTACAGTAAAAGCTCCCTTAACGGACAGCTTCCATAGGCGGACAGCTCCAGTAGACGGACAATTTTTTAGGTCCCATGGTTTAGGTGGCATTTTTTGAATAAATTCATCTCCGCTAGGCGGACGCTCTCTTGGGCAGACGCGGACACCTGTTTTTAAAGAAAACATCTCTCGTAGGTGGACAAAAATTATAAACGGTAAAGGAAATGTACCAAATATTATATAATGAAATGCTTCTTATTTTAATTTTTGTTCGTATTTGTATTCATATTTCATCTTTATTTACATTTTTTGAAGTTAAATAGTTTACTATTAATTATACCCTCCACCACCACTAGTGGTGAAAGAGGGTATACTAAGTTTGTCGTTCCGTGTGTAACACCTAGAAAGAATCGTTTAAGACCCCATAAAGTATATATATTCTTGGACCATATGAAATTCTGAGTCGATTAAGCAATGTCCGTCTGTCCGTCTGTCCGTCTGTTGAAAACATTCTCACGTCTAAACTGATTGAGCTATTCCAATGAAAATTACTCAGGTTATTTGTTGTTCCCAGACGCTGTTTGGGATTGCAAACCAGCCAAATCGGTTCAGTAGAAAAAAAGTTATATATCCAAATCTGAAAGAATCCCCAAACCACACTTGAACTGATAATATTTCAACAAGCAATTAACGGATTTAAATAAAACTTAGCCAAAATGTCTACCTATATTCACTTTAGATAACTGCCAAAAATTGGCTAAATCGGTTTAGTCGGAGAAAAGTTATAGGCAAAAATATGAACAGTTTCTATGATTCCAACGTCATAAGTGTTTCTTAAACATCATGTTATAATTTGTATATGGAGTGCATATGTGTATGTTCGCCTCAATATGAATGTTGATAAACACAAAGGCATACAACTATGTTGAGTTTGATGTTTGATCGTGGTCACCATCGAACACACCACGATATGGTACGTTCGCTACTTTTTAGCAACATATGTTGATAAGTTTATTAAACTAGTTAGTAGTTCGGTGTGTTTCAAACTGTACACATCGGTAGAGAAGGATATGTAATGGTTTTATTAAAAGTTTGCCTGCTAACATAAAGATATAAATAATGTTGATGGAATAAATTGCATAAATATGAAATTGTTTTGAAAATGTTTTGATTTTTATTTAGCACATTGAAGAAAAAGTACTGATACATAATTATGTTACTTTATAATTTCTTATTCATTATAGCTTTTTGTGCGTTTATAATTAATAACTTGTAAATGTGGTGATATTTTTTTAATTTTCATTGTAAAAATAAAACTGTAATATACTTAGTTATGTTAGAATTTTGTTTATCTCTTTTTAATTTATTTAAATAACTATCTTTAAAAATCATTGCTAATTTTTATAATTTTCTTAAAGATTAGTATTTATAAAAGTTTTCAAATATAATTTTTCAAAAATTTTGAGAGCGCCGTTGGGCAGAAATAATATAATTCAACAGTAAATTCTTAATTCATGACCAGTTAGGGTGATTTATATAAATGCAAATTACGAAGAGGGAAACTCTTATAGTTAGTTTATATTTGCTTTAGTTTACTTATTTAGTTTTTCCAACATCATCAGAGAAACGGCTCTCTAATCGAATCGTTAAATATAAATTTGAGGTAAGCGAAGATTTACAGAAATAATTGATCAATTTTATTATATTGATTAAAAGAATAAGTTTTAAATTCGGTAATATTAAAATGTTTCTGAATAATTATGGCCTATTTGGTTTTTACCAATCGAGCTTAAATTTTAACGCAAAATAAAATTTCAGTTTTTCGTTCTTTAAATCGACTTTGCACAGAAATACAAAAAAATTGGTGGAAAGTTGCATAAAAATAAAGAAAGTCATGTTTTTATTATTCGAGTGTGCTTAACCCATTTACGACTGCTGCTGCGTTTTCGCATCAGTAGCTTTAACATCGCCTAATTATTTAATTATGCAGTCGATGATGAAGAAAAAATCAATTTTTATATAAATACTCTGTCCAGAATTGAGTGTTAATGCCAGGTGTATCAAATAAATGGTTGGTGTAGTGAAAAGGCGATATTTTCAGATCTGCTTTTCGAAAATATGTTTTTATATTATGGGTGTATTCCAAAGGTAAATAGCTTTAAATTTAAGCTAAAAATGGTACGATTTCTGAAATTCTCGAAGCATTATATTTCGGAATCAAAAATATGTAGGTGTCCAAATCTTTTTAATTTGTTATAACAGTCGCAAAAAAAAAACTTCATGCTAAATTTCGTAGTTATCTTAACGGAATTGGGTAGTGGTCGGAAATAGGTTAAATACACATTTTCTACATTTAAATGGTAATAATTGTAATTGTAACAAAACTAAAAATACAGATTCTTTACAAACACATACAAGGTATTAAAAAAAACTAACAAAATAATTTATACAAATCAAACTACAAAAAAATCTGTAAAAATCGGGTTTTTTGATAAGAACTCCAATTTTTGCGAAATATGCAAGAAATCACATAATTTCATTTCTCCTAGCCCTTAGATTTCTTATAGAATAAATTAGTTTTCACCAAAAAAGGCATTTTTTTGTGAAGATAGTATATAGTAAAAACAAATTTTCGTTCGTTTCGCTCTGCCACTACTATTTAACTTTCTTACAAAATGCAATTTTTTTACTAAATGAAAAATATACTTTTATTTAAAATGAAATATTCTATTTTTTTTTACCAAAATAATCGACTTTTTGTAAGAAAAATAAGTTATCAAGATTTTCCTCCTTTTTTTACTTTTTACACATCATTTGCATAATAGTTTGTTAAAATATCATATACAATACAAAATCTTTATTAGAACAAGTTTATACTACTACACTATTATGGACGCCAAAAATTAATAAGTAAATTAGAAAAACATCACTTTCCGAAGAGCTTTTCCTACATAAAAACTGATGAAAACACTAGCTCAGTGGTGGAGGGTATATAAGATTCGGCATGGCCGAATATAGCATTCTAACTTGTTTTTTACTTAACTTTTTGCTGGTTTTGATCAAAAACTATTTTTTTTTAATTTAACTTTTTCAAAGAAATTCTGCACAACAAGCAGGTTGACATTGTCATCAGTCATATAAAAAAATATAATTGGGCGCTGCTTAAGATCGAGACCAGGCTTCCAACATCATTTTCCCAACTTAATCCTGTCGTTTTTAAATGGATTAACATGCCAATGATGACTTTGTAGTCAAACTGCTCCTGAACATGCTTTTTATTTTTAAAATTTCGTCAAAAAATCATTAGTAAAAGCGCTGTGGAAAGAAGTTTGACCTTTTTTTCGCTTACGAAAAATTACTAAATTTAGAAAATAAATTTAGGAAAATGGAATGAGAACGGAGAGAAATAAAATCATAACTTATTGCAAATAAAACGTCGTTTACCGTAGAAGCAAAAGAAAAAAGAAATCACAATTTTTTTGCATTAAAATTGAGCTATTAAGTAAAATTTTTCAAATGTCCCTTTAATGCAAAAACAGATAAATCATAAAACACCTTTCAAATAAAATTTTTCTTATATGTAACAAATTTTACGACTGTTTCGTTCATGAAGTTATGTTGCGAAAATTTGACTTTTATCAATACCGAAGTAATTTTTGAAGATATGAACATGAAATTTTTTGTATAGATGTAGCTTGGGTCAGTACATTATAAACCAGTAAATAAAACCAACATTTGATTTTTAAGTGGTTACGGCCTTTTATATTTTAGTTGACGATATAATTATTATGTATATTTAAAAGTTAATTCATTACAATCATTCTTGAATGTTGGAATAGAAAGATATAGTACGGAATTATACCTTTGAAACACAAATTATGTACCATATCCCATAGACGGACATCTCCCGATAATGGACAAAATCAGCGTGACGATCGCTTTCACTGTAAATCAAAAAAAAGTATGTGTAAATTAATTTTTATGCACATACTTGCCATATTCTTCATAAAAGTGGCATTGCCAGATCAAATTGTTTACTAAATGAAACAATCTCGATGAAAAATTTTCCAAAGTTATCGTCACTTTAATATAATACCACTAAGTGTATATATTATTTTGAGCAGGTGTGTATTTATATTTTTTATATACATTTATGAAATAGAGCAATTTAATTACAAATGTATATTAAGTAAAATATAGTAACAATTTTTTAATACATTTTTTTACTTTTTATTTAATTTACTGCCTAGATTTTATTTTTTTTTTAACATACTATTGATGTCTGCAGCTTTTAATTCATAAAAAATTGTTTTGAGATTTTTAATTAACAATTTCACAATAAAAGCAATTGCCACTTATATTTCAACATACTATATATAGTTATTATTTTATAGATATAATAAACAGTAGGGTATCCAATCGATTAACCGTCATTCGGTTATCCAGTTAATTTTTGTCGATTAACTGTCGGAATAATTTAAAACTGTCTATTTTCGAATAACGAATAAACTGATGAATTTCTGTCGAATAACCGGTTAACCGAAATGTAGTTTTCTTGAGTTATATATTTATGATAAATTTATGTTAACTACATCATACTGTTACATTCCAGTATAAATAAATAAAAATAATTTTTAGTGAGGTAATTTTTCTTCTGCTTTAGATGTAATAAAACAGGTTCCAATATATATAGAAAGATTTAAATGAATAGTTCTGCTATAAGACGTTTATATTTGGATGTTATCTTTACAAAAAAGAAAAAAACTGAAACAAATGAAAAACAATGTTATGCATAATTTTCTTTATTAATATAATAATAAAAATTAAAACTTTCCTTGATCCGTTAAAAAAAATTTGGATATTCATTGCAATTTTGCACATCGTGAACATGACATGACATAACACAGGTATCAAAAAATTAATTTCTGGATCACAATTTCCCTTTCTTACTGACTTCTTTGGATGCATTTTTTGTTGGGATAGAATGTCTTATAAAAAGCAATAAGAAAAGGTAATAATATTATATCTTCATAAATAATTAAACTTGTATCAATAGAAATTCGTAAAACATAACTTTGATTAAAGTAAATTCAAAGTTACACAAGTCATAATACTTTTAATTGTCATCTCCTAAATGTACCCAAAAAAATATTAATTTAGACTCGATTAACAAATAATCATTCTTACACAGAAAATACACTTACGTGCAAAATGTATTAAATAAAGCGTAATTAGGAGAATATTTTATAGTATTAGCTAAAAAATTAAATTTTTTCCTACAAATAGGAGAAAACAATTACGAAGTGATCCCGTTGTAAAAGAATTTGATCTTACATTATGTTTCTAAGTACCTATTTCAATAGATTAAATGCTATAATTTGTGTAATTTATATGTTTTACATATATAACTAAGGTTATTTAGTTAATCGTATAATTTCTCTATAATCGGTTATTAACCGATAAACTTTTAACCTCGAATAACTATTTGTCGAATAAACCGATTAATATGAAAACCCGAATAATTGGATACCATAATAAACAGCCACTATTTCAGAAAAAAAGATTATAGATTTTTTATATTATAAAAAAATTAATTAAAATAACTTTTGTAAAATAACATTTTAATAGATATCATCTACATTAAATATAAATAAAGTTTTTACATTCAACAAACTAGTGTGCATGTATCTGGAAATTATTTAAATATAATTACTGTTGAAAAAGATTTGATGAGAAAACATGATAATTTATAAAAAAGCGCTCAAATGATATCAGAAAGCTATTAGCTGCTTGATTTGTTTCAAATATAAAATCCTATAAATTTGAGTTCTTCGGCACCTAAAATCGACACAATTCTAATACTAAAATAAAACCGATAATTTTGGAATTTATGAAACCAAAGTAATTTTTTTAACTTTTTCAATTCCAAATCCGGCAGCAATTTTATTTTACGACTGGCCTGATTATTTGATGCTTTTGTTTAGCAATATTTTACCAACATAATATCTATGTTATTGTTAACTACTTTATACAAACAATTAAAAAATATATTTATTATTATTCAAAAGTCCTCATATTTTAAGTTTTCCAGTTGGAAATTGTGTCTTGAAGACAGTTTCATAAGTGACTTATATTGTAAAAGTCATTAGGTGATGACATTTATATGGGATGACTACATGACGATTCAACACTTTTTCTTCAGATTACTCTCATATGAAAATAAGTGTAAGTCTGAATGACTTTGATAGCTAGAAAATCTACATTTAGACAGAAAAAATATTAAAAACTACAGCGAAATAAATATGATTTTATAAAGCAGAAAATAAGGCAGATCTAAATGCATAAATATAAATTTAATTTCATTATTACTCATATTTTTTTATCTTTTAAAATGTTAATACATTTGTTAAACTTTTTAAATAGTTAACCATTTAAAGAGGTAAATCACTAAAAAAATATTTTGATCTTCTGTGTTCAACAACTTTAAACAATAACAAGCGAAAAATTATATTCGGCCATGCCGAATCTTATATACCCTCCACCACTGAGGCAGTATTTTCATCAGTTTTTATATAGGAAAAATTGTTCGGAAAGTGGTGTTTTCTAATTTACTTATTAATTTCTGGCGTCCATAATAGTGTAATGGTATGAACTTTTGTGTTGCATATAAAATATTTTAACAAATTATTATGCAAAAATCTGTAAAAGGTGAAAAAAGAGAAAAATCTATGTTGCCTTTTTTCAAAAAGTTGATTATATTGGTAAATGAAAGTATATTTTTCATAAAAGTAAAAAGAAGAAAACTTAATAGTAGTGAGCCAAATGAACGACAATTTGGTTTCACAATAACCGTGTCAAAAAAAAAAAAAAAAAACTATTTTTATCGAAAAGTAAAATTTTATTCTATAAGAAATCTAAAGGCTAGAGAGAAACAAAATTCTGTGATCTATTGCATATATCACAAGTATTTTACCGAAAATGAATTAACAAATTATATGGGTAATTATCAAAATTTTTTGATTGAATTCTGATTTGATTCAATTCTGGTCAAAATTACACATAATATCAAAACCTACTGAGTTATTTCATTAATATTTATGATATGTTCAATGTTTGATGGTATTAGTGCAGCATATTTTGGGGTTTCCAAGTAAAATTTTAAAAATTTTCTTTCATTTCTCTATATATTGATTGAAAATATATTTTGTTAGAACTTATTACATAGAAATGCATTTTATTATTGTGATCCTTTTTTAACCCAAGTAAATATTTTTTAGTCCATAAAATATTTATCTCTGAAAATTCTTTGATGCGCCTCCGAATTTTCATTAAGCTTAACAACAACTTTCTAATTATGTCGATTATAGTAAATTTCATGCTGTCCACACGATGTGCCATTGCGAAATATATTTTGACAAAAGTGTTCCGTTATCTTTTAACAACGACAGTTCAGTTAAATTTTTGATCCCAATCAATTATACTTATCGCCGTATTCGTATATCTATATATCCAGTATTTGTTTAAATTGCAATTTTCTGTATAAAAATACAAAAACAAAAAGTCCAATTTTTGCATAATTTTCAAAGAGTCCATACAATTTTTGTATTAAATTTATTTTCAATGCTCCTCCGATTTAGTTATGTAAAATGACAAAAAAAAAACTAAGTTCACGCAGTAATCCAAGCAATTTCATAATTAAATGTGAATGTGCCTCGCGAAGAACTGACTTTTTGAAAAGTTTTCGGTCTTGTTTTCCAAACTTTGAGATTATCTACTACGTTGACTATTTCAGGTACACCAACGTGATATAGCACAAAATACGTAAAATTACAACAAGTATCAATTCTCATCCCAAATTTTGTATTCGGTTAAGGGGCGCACAGACCACGCCCAAAAAACTAAAAAAATTCAAAAACCAAAAATTTTTGTCATCATAAGTTTATCACCCTGTATTTAGTTGCTGAAAGTCTGCACAACAACAAAGATGGTGCAGAATTTATGAACAAAGTCCGTTTACTTTACTTATGATGGAGTAAGATAAAAAGTACAAACGCGCGAGCAAAAATTTATCAATTATTTCCGCAAATCTTTACTTACCTCAAATTTATATTAAATTATTTGATTATAAAGTCGTTTCTTTGATGATGTTGGGAAAACTAAATAACTAACCTAAAGCAAAGTATAATCATTTAACTATAAGAGTTTCCCTATGCATAATTTAGGGTGATTTATATAAAAGAAATTACTCTAACCGGCCATGAATTAAGCGTTTACTGTTAATTTATATCATTCTTGATCAAAAGTGCCCTCAAAAGTTTAGAAAAATTATATTTGAAAACTTTTATACATACTAATCTTTAACGAAATGATAAAAATTATGGATGTTTTCCACTGGTTAGTTTTAGTTGCAGATTTTAATCATGTTTTCTAAATTTTTCTGAATTGGAAATGTAGAAACTTAATTTTTTTATGCAAAATATAAACAATACAAGGAATATTCAGATTTTAAGTATTTTTGATTTTTTTTCTTCAAATCTATAATTAATATTATAATGCGTACTTAATATAGAAAATGGCGTATTTTATTTATTTTCTAGAATTTTTTATGAAAATAATTTTTGTGAAACATTCACATATCAAAATACTATATGTTATTGTGTTGGAAATTTCTTATTTGAAATTTTGACAAATGTTCCAAACAAAGATGGATGGAATAAAAATGGAAATAAAAAATTTAAATATCTAAGTATTTCTAAAAGTAAATCATTTTCTCAAATTTCCAATTAAGTATATAAAAACAATCCTGAATTTGAAATTTTTTTAGTTTAGTTTTTTCAGTAATCTATTGAAACAATAATTTTTATTATTTCAAGAACCAATTATTAAATTTTATAAATTAAAAATTGCTGAAAAAAATTCCTATTTAAGATAACTTACTAAGGCGTAGAAAAGTCCAGAAATAAAAGTTAGAATTAGTTTCGGTACTTGTTTTGAATTAAAAGTTTCTTAGGTTTTATTCAGTATTTTCCTTCTCCTGTAAAATTACGAAAAGGGCAGCCATCGATATGTATTTTGTATTTCTATTTATTTTATTTTCAATAAATATTTTTAAAGGCGCCACAGTTTTCATACATAGGAAAAGATATGAAAAAAAAGAAAAAGTTTTAAAACAGGATTTGGCCACTAAGTGAGCAATATAATGCTGGGCCTAAGACCTTCATACTTTAATTTAACATATTTTTAATTTTAAAAGCTTTTAACTAAAAGTTATTATCAAATGTATAACCTCTCTTTGTCCCTTAAATATTGTTTTTATAAAACGTTAATGTTCAATATTGCATATTACTACCAAATACAGGAACTTAAAAAAACAAATATATATGTAATAAGTTGTTTTGCTCTTAATAAAAAATACTTACTTAACTAAAAGATAAAAACAAATTTTATTCAAATGTAATTTAGCGCTTTTTAGCGCGTTTTTAAGTGATGACCAGCGCGTTTTGCTTTAAAAAAGTTGACAACACTGCCTAACTCTTTGTATGTGTTAGTAAAATTTTCTACAGAACAAATTTATACGTGTGAAGACAGTAATTTTTTGTTTCTGAGCGAATGAAAAGAGTTGGAATTCTAGTTGTTTTCTATGCTACTAACTAGTTTAGTATACTTATCAACATATATTGCTAAAAAGTAGCGAACATACCATGTTGTGGTATGATCGAATTTCACCACGATCAAACATCAAACCCAACATAGTTGTATACCTTTGTGTTTATTAACATTTATATTGAGGCGAACACATACACATGCACTCCATATAATAATTATAACATGATGTTTAAGAAAAAATTATGGCGTTGAAATCATATAAACTGTTCATATTTTTGTATATAATGAGTTGAAATTTCTACGTCGCGGTCTCTAAAGTTCATCCAGTGATTCATTTTTGTAAAGAAATTAAATTAGTAAAATTATTAGTAATTTTGTTAATGATTTCAACAAAACTTTTGTTATTTTGTTATATTTCGTTGACCAATTTAAGGCGCTTATGTAAGAAATGTAAAAAAATTATTTTTTTCACATTTAAAGACCCCTGGTAAAATTTGACAAAGAAAATATGTGTAGAATATTTTAACCCATTAAACCCAAGTTTTTCTTAAAAACTGATTAGAAATGACTCCTTATAAAGAGAGATACAAAAATTTAAAGTTACAGTGAAATATTCCACAGTTAGAAGCTCTATATACACTGGTCGGCAAAAGTTTTTTTTCGTCCTCCTTCAGATTTTTTATGTGGGCGTGTCTAACATTGTGCCCTAATTAAGCAGCAAGATTCATATAAAGGATACATCAAAATATGCGAAATAAAATTGGCTTTAAGTCGTTCTAATATGATAATTTATATCGAGGGCTCATATTCAAATCGGACCTCATGCAGATTTAGGAAAAAAATTTTTTGTTTTCTATTTCTTATACATGGTGTTAATTTTGGAGTCAAAAGTTAATTCTAACATTATGTTTTTCACTTTTTGTTTTTGGGCTATCTACAAACATTATATTTTTTTAAGGCAAAACGGGCTATGTGCAAGTTTTTGTTTGATTTTCAAAGAAATGTTAAAATAAAAAATGATAAATAATGAGAATTTTCTTTGCGGTTTGAACTTTTCTTAAATATTTTGAATTATAATCTTAATATATCTCATAAAAATTTTGTTATCTCAATGCACTCTGGAGAAAAAAGCCATTGAAGTTAGATTTTTAGCCTTTTTTAGATGCTTATATATCATACGCGGGTACACCTATCAACATTTTATGAAGCTAGGTGAGAGCACTATACGCTAGATTTAAAGACAGGAATGACAAATTTTTATAAAATTCGTAATTATAAGCAACACATCTTAGATACCAAAATCAGTTTCTTAAAGAAAAAATTATAATTAAATAAAAAGTGCAATAAAAATTGTCTTTAAAGGTTTTAATAATTTTTGAGTTGTTGATATGGAATTTAATACAATTTTAATTGGTTTGAATTGTTTTTTTTGCAAAAATTTTTTTCGAAATTTTTTTCGCATGCAATTTTTTTTCAAAATTTAATTTATAATTTTAATTTTGAACACATTTTCGTCCTTTTAGTAAACATTCCTGTTATTTGAAATTTCAAACGATTAAAAATGGTCCAGCCAACCACAAAATTTCGCATTTTTTTACCTCCTGATTAGTATGATATCATAAATTTAACATATTGTCAATTTTTTTCCAAAAATACTATGTTTTACTTCTTTAATTTCCAATAAACAAAACGGGAAATGTGAACATTTTATAACAAACATTAAAAATAATTTAGACAAAACGGGCTATCTACCTTAACTTCGCGAATAATGGAGTTAAAGGATTTATTTTTCAGTGTGAGGTTTAGCAGACGTAATATTAATAAATCGTAGAAGAACGGATTGCAAAATATTGAAAAATGAGGGAAGTAAACAGTTTTTATGTTCTCCTGAAAAATGTTGTTTTGCATGAGGCCCGTTTTGAATATAGACCCTCGATATGATATAGTATTTTTTACCCGCTCAGTAGTTTTGAAGTTATTTCAAAATAAGTGTTGAAACTAATTTTCAATGCAATATTGAATATTTTTTTTTTTTTTTTTACTAAAATTTCTTTTTAAAAGTCAAAACATCGAAAATAATGTAGTTTATCATCTTTATCACAAAAGTAAGACTACGAGTAAAATAAGTCACGTATCTTCAAAATTTATTCATTCAGATTTAAGTTAAAATGCATACCTAGCATTTTCGTCTTAAATTAAAAATCGGTAGATTAGATGGAACTTAATGCGCTAAACAAGAAACTGCTTTCACTTTTTTGGTGAAATATACCTGAATAATTGACTTACTATGGGTGAAACATTAGGCACGCCCATAAAAAATACAGACCTGATGGAAAAAGCTGAAAGCAGATTTGTGTTTAGCACATAAAAATCCAACAGGTCCAACTATTCGTCTTTGAAGAAGGATTTTTTTGTAGACCAGTGATATTTATGCGAAATTAATAGAGCCTTTGATTTATCTTTGTTGCAAAAATGAGACGTCTGGAAGAAAAAAAAATTTGACCTATCAATGAAAAATCATTTGGAGGGTTCCTTACATTTAACAAGCACTATCAATTGCAAATGGAATGATTCCGCCCCCCAAAATTCTGTTGCATAGTGTTATCTATGATTTCTTATTTTACCCGCTCTTTGTTTCAATTTTTTTTTTTTAATACTACATTTTTCGTTGTGTAAAATTCAATTGTTAATACTTAAAATAAATAAAAATAAAAAGACAAAATATTATTGTATATATAAATTATTATATAATTACTTGTTTTATATAATTATTTTACTTAATTGCCATTATAGTTATTTGATAAGGTTTTATAATAAAAATTAATGTGATTGTAATGCTGCTATCAAGTGCAACTATTTAGCACTAAGGTTTGACACAATTGAAAATAATTATTGCAAATTTTTAGTTCAGTTAAACTTTATTCTAAAACAATAATAAATATTTTTTATACCCTACACCACCAAAGGTGGTTGGGGTATTATGTGTTTGTGCAGAAATTGTAATACAGAGAAAAAATCTTCGGACACCCACCTTAAAGTATACCGTTCGACTCAGAATCACTTTCTGAGTCGATTTAACGATGTCCGTCCGTCCGTCCGTCTGGTCGGCTAGCTGGCTGTCCATGTAAAGCTTGTGCGCAAAGTACAGGTCGCAATTTCGAAGATAATTTGATGAAATTTGGTACATATGCTTTTTTCAACACAAGGACAAAGCCTATTGAATTTGGTCGGGCTTGACCGACTATATCTTCTTCTCTCGTTTCATTCTACATAACAGAGCTCAATATAATAGATTTTAAAAATATAATAACAAATAACAAAATATAAATACATACAAAAACCATACAATTTGTCATGTAACATTTGATACCATGTTGTATGAGTAATAAATAATTATTTATATGTACATATCGAGGGTTTATATTCAAATTGGGCCTCATGCAGATTTACAAAAAAATTTTTTTTTTTTTGCTTCAGACTCTTCAGTTTTCTATTTCTTATATATGGAGTTAATTTTGGAGTCAAAAGTTAATTCTAACACTATGTTTTTCACTTTTTGTTTTTGGGCTATCTACAAACAGTATATTTTTTTTTTTTAAAGAAAAACGGGCTATCTGCAATTTTTTGTTTGATTTTCAAAAAAATTTAAAAATAAAAATTGATAAATACTGAGAATTTTCTTTGCGATTTGAACTTTTTTTTTAAACGTTTTGAATTAGAGTCTTACTATATCTCACAAAAATTTTGTTATCTTAATGCAGTCTGAAGAAAAAAGCCATTAAAGTTAGATTTTTAACCTTTTTTTAGATGCTTATAGATCTTATGCGGGTACACCCATCAACATTTTATGAAGCTAACTTGGAGCACTATACCATAGATTTGAAGACAGGAAGGAAAAAATTTAATAAAATTGGTGATTATAAGCAAAATATCTTAGATACCAAAAGCAGTTTCTTAAAAAATTATAATTAAATAAAAAACCACAAAATTTCGCTTTTTTTGATCTCCTGATTGGTATGATATCATAAATTTAACATAATGTCAATTTTTTTTTTTTTTCCAAAAATATTATGTTTTACTTCTTTAATTTCCAATAAACAAAACGGGCTATATGAAAATTGTATAACATAAACATAATTAAGACAAAACGGGCTATCTACCATAACTTCGCGAATAATGGGGTTAAAAGATTTATTTTTCAGTATGAGGTTTAGTAGACGTAATATTAATAACTCGCAAAAGAACGGATTGCAAATTGTTGAAAAATGAGGGAAATAAATAGTTTTTATGTTCTCCTGAACAATGCTGCTTTGCATGAGGCCCGTTTTGAATATAAGCCCTCAGTATATGAAATAAATATAACTCATACGTCTAGACTTACATGTGTACTACATAAAAGCATTTTAATAATACAATATTTTATTTTTATTTTTGGCATTGGACAATACAATATTTTTATATTTTTGGCAATCATGAAAAAATAATGTTTTCAATAGATTTTGACTTAGTTTTTGGGGTTAGTTAGATGTTTTATGTACACAGATTTATACAAAATAAATTGCTACATAAAATTGATATTTATTTTAGTTTGATATGAAAATTTAATGAATATTTTAAATGATGTGATATAAAATACTAATATTTATATATAGACAAAAATATATGTTTGCTGTTTGATTTAATTTAATAAAACTTGCGAATAAATATTAAAAGTTGTTATTAGTATGATGGGAATTTAAAACGTTATTTTTCTTAAAAAAAGGGGAAAAAAATAAAAATAATAAGGTTGTCATAGGAAGATGTTCCCTTTTTTGATACCTATTCAATGAATAAGAAGTTATGTCCACGATGTTATGCAAAATTGATTCTTTGGATTTTTTTATTACTGCATAGTGTGAGATTTTGTCATTCTGAGTGATCAAAAGTCTATGTTTTTGTAATTAACAAAGTTATATTGATGAAATTTGGCACAAATACTAATACTAAGCTGGTTTCGTGAAAAAATAGAAGTGATCGGACATCTGCCACTCATACTTTTCATATAACTCAATGCAATTGTGTGAAAAATTTGCATGAATGTATGTATTTTTAAATGTCAAACGAAATAAAATTGCGTTTATTGTATTTATAAGTGAGATAAATAGGAACATTTGAATTCAATTAAAAGCATTCCCAAACCATTATATTTTCATCTAACTTTGAAACAGTCATATTTATGATTTTAACGTGGAATTTTTTGTCTACAGAGAAGCGGACACTTCTTTGGAATCCTTTCCAAACAATATAGTTTTCATTTTGCTAGAAAATAACATGTCCCCCTTTTTTTCTTCCCTAACATCTGGGCTAAAGTAAATGCTTTTTTTGTTTAACAAATTTTAACCGTATCTTTAAATTTTGTATTTTCTAGCAATTCTTTTCGGAAACTTGTCTTGCACAAAATGAAGATGAAAACTTTGCGGACCTATTGCATAAAAATTTCAGCTAAAATAGCCTTCAGATAATTCAAGGGGTACTTATTTGCCTATAAAGTAATCCTTCTATCCGATTTTCGGATTAGTTTATGAGGTCTATTACACCCAGAGAAATATCAATCACATACGTGTTGAAAACGATACCATTCTGTGTCAATAGTGAATCTACACCGTATGTGTTTAAATTAAACACTGCGTGTTCAATTCTTATTGAAAATCGATACCTAATTGGCACCAAGTTGAAACCATTTCAGTATCAAATTTTTAAATTACATATGTTTTGTTTTAAATTTGTTAACGAAAGGTATTAAAAAGCTGTTACCGTAAATTACGAATGTGACCACAACCGTTGTTGATTTTGAATCGAATTTTTTCCCTTAGTGTACAAGTTTCAATCGTTCGATTTTTATATAAAGCATTTTGTAGAAAATTTAGATATTTTCCTAAACCCCCATTTGCAATTTGAAGCAACGACTTTCTTTCCATTTTTCTCTTGGTTAGAACAATTGTTTCTCCTATTTGGTAAAATGATTGTTTCATCCTACTTTCAATGTCTAATTCTATTATGTAAAAACAATCAAAAAATTAATATAGAATTCCAGTTAATATAAAAAATTTAAAATAAGTTAACTGTATCTATTATTATGAGCAAAAATGTTTGGTATTTAAATCGAAAATGCATGTGTAAATCAATTTTTATGCATATATTAGCCATATTTTTCATTACCAGAATAAATTCTTTACTAAAAGAAAAAAAAAAAAAAAAACTCGAAAAATTTCTGAAGAATTTTCCATGTTAATGTCACTTTATTATCATCTCATATGGTGTATCTATTATTTTGAGCAGGTGTGTAGGTATTGGACATAATCATCTTTTTTGTGCCAATTGATGTTAGTTTTTTTTTTTTTTTTTAATACTTTATCATTCTAATTGTAGAATACCCTCCCTACATATGTGGGGAGGGTATTATGCGTTTGTGCTGATGTTTGTAACACACAAAAATATTGGTCTAATACCCACCTTAATTTAAACCAATCGGCTTAGAATCACTTTCTGAGTCGATTTAACGATGTCCGTCCGTCCATCTGTCCATTCATGTAAACCTTGTAATCGAACTACTGGTAGTAATTTTGACCAAAAATTAATGAAATTTAGCACACAGGTTTCTTATAGTCAAAAGAACGAGGCTTATTGAAATTGGTTATGATCGGTACATTATTTCACCTTGCCCCCATACAAATGTCCTCCCGGAAAAGGGTTTAACGATCATAAATCCTTTAAATATAGCAATATTTTAATGAAATTTGGCACATATAAGTTTCTTATAAGTCTTACTAAGTGTGCCGATTTTTAGAAACATCAGTCCAAAATTAACTATAGCTTCCATATAAACCCCTTTTCAGAAAATCACTTTAACGGGCATAAATCCCATTAAAATGTTAGTATCAAGTTAACATTCAACACAAATAAGTTTATATAAACATAAATAATAGTTCAAAATTTTACAATGATCGGTCCATAATTTACCATAGCTCCCATATAAGGCCTCTTTCGGGAATCACCCAAAAGTTAATAAATTCATGCAAATGTTAGTATCGAAACAATATTCTGCATTAGTATGTTTATATGAGTACCGGTCCCCATTTGGCTCCAAATCTAATAAAATAACCCCCCCCCCCTGAATTATAATGTACACAATGGTGTAGGTTACCATATGGTCGGTCTTGACCGACTATAACTTTTTCACTCGTTTTTTTTTCTCATTTTATAAAAATTAAATAACTGGAGTTTCTTTTCACATGTTCTTCTAAATTAACAGGAATTTGTACAAGTTAGTATTTGCTGTTTGAAAATTTCATTAAAATTCCTTTTGTGTTTGATTTTCTAATAAAATACTTTCACTTACAAGTTCACATATGTATATATTCCTATGTTCATGCTTATTTTAAATATTTAATACATACCTTTACTCATAGCTTTTACTCATTTCATTTGTAAATGTTTGGAATTCTAATTTTTCTTAATATCTTCATAACTCAAATATGTATTTTATAGGTACATGAATGTATGTAGATACTTCTGTATATAATATAATTATTAATTTAGTTAAAACAAAAAAAAAAAAAAAAAAAGAAACAGAAGACAAAAATTTTCCAAGTTTTTCATGTTTTATGTCAAAATAAATAATTATATTACCAAAAAAATTGTCTTCATTATTGTGGCAGGAGTAAAAATCTACATGTCATATATGAAAAATTACATGCATCTTTAGAAATAAAATAATATTTTAGAACAATACAGAAGGAAGAATATAAAATTTTAAATATGTTTATTTAGAAAATGTGTTAAGATAATTATTGAGCAAATTTTTAATGAATATGAAATGAAACTAAAAGCCTCATTAAACTAATGTTTTATTTTTAAGCATGAATTTAATTAATATACGTTGATATAAAATGTTTCATAGAATATAAGTACATCTTTATTATATCATAAACTTTGTGAAAGAAAATAAATGTGTTTAGTAAGTGTTAACTTCATAACATAATTTTCATAGAATTATTTACTTCTACTTAAATTAATAACCATGAACTAATAATTACAGGAAGTAATATTAATATGCGTTTCATCTTCTCTCTAAGGTTTTTCTAAGAAATATCCCCTAGTTGTATATTTCACCTAAAAGAACTAACTATACACTTCTCCTATTATATCTACATGAACTTATAGCCATCGCATTAAGCATCCTAAACCCATAAAGTTTCTATAATTTGTAATTAAATTGTAAATCATAATTTCATTAAAGTACAACTCATATCGTATTAAAAATCTATTAATATATAATGTAATCATATAATATATTTACTATATTTTTAAAAACTCATATAATTTATTTTGTTTTACTAATAAATGTACTGTAAATAATGAAGATGATTATTTTATTTTAAGAAAATGGCTATTGTTTATTTAGGATATGATCTAATATAAAATTATCAATATATTGCCAATTGTTTGTTGTTTATTGTAATAAATTTAATAAAATACAATATTTCAAATACAACAACATTGTAAGTATAAGATTTTCTATAAATATTTTTTTTTTTGTTTGCTTCTAACATTTGGTAAATTTTTATTTCTTTTGTTTACAAATCCTTTGTAAACAAATCCATTATTTTCTTTAATTAACCTTATGGAAAAAATTGAACAAAAAAACATAAAACTAATAATAATTTTATTTGTTATTAAAGTAACTAAATATGTAATTAAAAAAGTAAGCAAAGAAATATTTTTGTACTTTTCTGTTATTAATATAAAAAGATTTCAGGAAAATATTTAAAGGTCATTGACAACAAGATACTTAGAACTTTTTATGAATAATATCAAACAACTCAATTTTATGGCTTTATATAGATACATATGTATATATCGCGTAAATGTAATGAGGGTCATTATACAAAAGAGTATTATTGTATATTATTCTACAAAACTTAATATTGAAATTTATATGGAAATTTTTGTCCAGATTTTAGGATCCAATTGGAGTCGCTAGTTTGTTAAGCGATAGAAATATACATACACCACATTTCGTTTTTATACCCTTCACCAAAGGTGTAAAGGGTATATATAAGTTTGTCGTTCCGTTTGTAATTTTCACAATTTTCGTCGGAGAGCAAAAAAGTTTACATTTTCGGGATCCTTGTAAGAAATGATGACGATAGGACCATGTCCGTCCGTCCGTGTGTCGGTTGAAATGGCGTTTATGAAGCCCACCGATAACTGACATATATAATATATATATCAAACGATCGGAAATGCTTTCGAGAATTTTGCTATTGGAATTCAGCAAGATCGGTTCATACAATGCGGAGATATGTTAAAAAAACCGGTTTTTAGAAGCGGTTTTCCAGTTTCTGAAGCCTCTGTATATACTAGAGACTTCTTTTTTACAAAGAAGTCTCGGAAATTCTTTTCTAAATTTTTGTTCTAAAAAAATGAAATAAATCGGTTCAATAATAACTGAGATATCGGACAAAACGCATTTTTTATTTTTTGAAGCCCTGGTTTAAGCTATAGATCTTTATTTTTATACAGTCACAAATCGGTCACAAATATTTTTATAAAATTTCGGTTTTTGGAATCAGCAGGATCGGTTTATAAATGGCGGAGATATGCTTTAAAAACCGGTTTTTGGAACCGGTTTTTCAGTTTCTGAAGCCTCTGTATATACCAGGGACTTCGAATTTTTAAAGGGGGCTCGGAAATTATTTTCTGAATTTTTGTTCTGAAAAAATGAAATAAATCGGTTCAGTAATAACTGAGATATCGGGGAAAACGAATTTTTTATTTTTGAAGCCCTTGTTCAAGCTACAGATTTTTATTTTTATATAGATCAGTCATAAATGTTTTTATAAAATTTCGTTTTTTTTTAATAAACCAAATTCGTTCATAATCAACAGAGTTATGGCCCAAAAACAAATCTGTTAAGAATATAAATACACACACAAACATGTATATTAAGCATTGTAATGGCTAATAGTGACGTTTTTTGTTTTTTGTATAGACAAGTAGTTTAGTTAGAAACAGCAGTCATATAATGAATAACAGTGTTGTTGTTCTTTGTATATGCAGTCTGTACAAAAATAAATAGATATGGAATTGTTGTTGTTTATTTTTTAAAACTAAAACATATCTGTTAAGAATATACATAAATACATACACAAACATGTATATTAAGCATTGTAATGACTATTAGTGACGTTTTTGCCTATAAGACAAGTAGTTTAGTTAGCAACAGAAGTAATATAATGAATAACAGTGTTGTTGTTGTTCTTTGTATATGCAGTCAGTTTGTATATACACACATAAAAAAATAAATAAATATGGAATTGTTGTTGTTTATTTTTTAAAAGCAAAGCCTGCTATGATTGTTTTTTTTTTATATATTCAAATTTTCGTAGTTTGAAAAAAATTTAGATTTATATATGTGAAAATATGAAAGCATACGTTAAGGCGAAAATTTTATTATTTGTCGGTAATATGGTAATATGATGTCGATAAGATAGTAAGATGGTAATATGGTAATATGGTGAAGGGTATCAAAGATTCGGCACAGCCGAATCTTTTTTCAATTTCATTTAATCTACATTTACAAAAAAAAAAAATGCATTAGCTTGTATTAGAACTATTTCCACAAAGTTTTACAATTTTGAGGAAATAACATTTTTATCAACCTTAATATTTGAGAATGAAAACGGAAAGGATAGGACCCATCCAAACAAACCAAATTATATCGCAGATATAATAACGATATTATTTCGACGACTAAGAAGCTCGAGAATATCATTTATAATTCTAAAATGATATATGCAGGTTGCTTTATAAAAGGTACACTCGAAAATAATACCATAGTTTTTAAATGGAAATAATTATGGAACTTTGGAACGGCTGCTCCGATTTCTATGAAATTTCACGTGGTGATTGTAGAGGTGCAGTCAAGTTTAAGTTTTGAGCTTGGATCATATAGACCTACAGAGGGCGAGTCCACAGGGTCCCAAAGTTGGACACCACGGGTACAAAATTTATTAAAATCTATCCTGATACCTCATATCTGAACCGTTTTCAAAGATGGGAGTTTATGTGGGAGGATTCTGCTAGTTAAGATCTACAAAAAACATTGTCTTATGCATATATTATCTCTTTTAGTTTAAGAGATATTGAGCTTCAAAGATTAAAACTTTTACTTTTTAGCCTGTCTTGGTTTCAGTGGGTCCAATTTTAGCCCCATTGTTTTAAAATTTCTCTTATTTCATTAATAACAAATAGAAAAGTTGTACAAAGAAAGAATTTTACGGAGTCAAAAGTTACAAGCATTTAAATTTAAAATTTCAAAAAAAAGTTGATATTTTCCCAAAAAAGTGGTAACATTTTTTTTCTGTTATATAAAAATTTTCTTAAGTAACATATATGGTATTTATATTTTTCTGAAAGATAACTAAACACAAAATACTTTAAAGAAAAAAATGCTTTCAAGAATAAAATTTTGCGAGAACCAGAGTTTCCCAAATTTGACCAATTTTTTCAACTAATTTCGAACTTTCGCTTTAATTTCTCAAATCGCAAAGCTGGAATAAAAAAAAAGTTATACTTTTTACTTAGTCTGAAGTGTTTTAATTTATTTCGCAATAGAAATTTTTGCTCTCCGTTATCGGTTGGAAAGATATAGCAAAATATTTTTTAAAGTTTTTTAGGAATTACGGGATTTTTGTAGACAAATCTAAAAAGGTAAATGGTGCTTTAAACTAATCACCAAATAATCTACTTATGCGTGAAATTTCATTCAAAAATATTCTCTAACAAGAATTTTTTTGCATAATTAAAAATGAAAAATATGCACAAAATCACAAATCCATGCCTTCTCAGAGTTTTTCGCAAAAAGTCTTCAACAAATTTTAGTACTTTAACATTTTTTTTACATATTTAAAAAGAAAACAAATTTTCCTAAACAACGATATATAATAAGTATTTTTTATCTGTCTGACTTATCCAATAGATGGATATGAATTTAGCACTATGCTGAAAAAATGAAAATAATAAGCTTTATTAAAATAATTCTTGTTACGGCATTATCACGAGCGGCATTATCATACACATAAACATGAGCTAAAATTGGCCAAATTACTTGAAACCATAAATTTATAATCCTTCAATTGCAAACGCAAAATTACCAATATACAATTGTTGTACATCAATGTTTAGGAAAATTTGTCTTCTTTTTAAATATGTATAAACAAATTTAAAATACTTAAATTTGTTGAAGACTTTTTGCAAAAAACTCCGAGAAGGCAGTAGTTAAATTACAAATACAAGTAATTGTAATTGATATTTTTTCAATTTCAATTACAATTACAGTAATTTTAATTGAAAATTTCCAATTACAATTACAATGTAATTGAAAATAATTGTAATCAATTACACTCTTAAATGAAATTAAATTTTATCGAAATGCTATTAAAAAAAAATCAACATACTTTTTTTATTTCCGGTAATTTTGTATATTTTTAATGCCATACAATCATTATTTTTTTAAAAAACTTATACATTTCGAAGTTAATTATTAATTGAAATTTTCAATTACTTGTAATTGTAATTAGAACTTTTCAATTCAACTACATGTAATTGTAATTTAAAATTTTCAATTACAATTAACCTGTAATTTTAATTGAAATTTTCAATTACAACTTACTGGTTAATTGTACATGTAATAGATTACCTAAAGTAATGATTACCCCATAACTTGGTTGTTTTTGGATCGATTTGTTGCATTAAAAAAAACCGACAATTTAGAAAAATATTTATGACCAATCTGTTCAACACGTAGATTATATAGTATCTTCAAGAAGTCTAAAAATACGTTTTGGCCGATATCTCAGATACTAATGAACCGATTTTTTTTTATTTATTCAGCAAAAATAAAAAAGATTTTGAATTTTTTGTGCAAAAATCAAGTCGCTACCTTGTATAGGAGCCTAGAAATATTGAAAATTCTGTAATAATTTTGACATTTGCGATAGTACTTTAGAAATTCTATTAAATCGGGTTGTTGTGATATTGATAAAGCTAAAGCTCTATTTATAATATTTTTTTGAAACTTTTAAATTCAAACCTCTACAGCTTTTGCGCGCATTAATAAAAACAGATTTTGTAGGCATTAATAAAACCACAAATCAACATTAGTGTCAGAAGAAAAAATTTCGAAAATATTTATCTTAATATTTTAAAATTTTTTGATATTCTTCATATAATTTTCAGATTTAAATATCTAAAAGTTGAACAAAAAATACACAATAAGCTAAATGTTGTTCCTAAATTTAAAATATGCAAAATTATGCTCTTAAGAGTAAAATATGCCAAAATTTCTTATTTAAAAAGCAAAATATGTGCTGCAATAAATTCTTAACCCATTTCCTACCACATCCCGATTTTAAAGTTACTGATCCGAAATTGCAACAGCGAACGAAAATGAGTTAAATTGTCCAAAGCGGATTACTAACTTTTAGTGTTAAACAATTGATACGAACGCAAACAAAATATTGCATGTTTTTGTTTACGCCTACATTGAAAAGTAGTTTGTCATTAACACGTATTCATATGTCAACGGCAATTCACAATTGGGATTGAATGATAAACCAAAAAAAGTGTAATTAACTTGTAAAAAATAAAGTATGAGATATTTATTTAAAACTCTTCATTTGCGTTATCAGCGTCAATGTTAATATTCTTGCCGAATTTGATTACATTCGGAAGATTTTTGGAAGCAATTGGCGATTTTTCTGTTTTATTATAAACTAGCTCATACCCGGTGTGCTTCGCCACCCCCCGAAATGAAATACATAGTAATTAAAGGATTAAAAAAATATATTTATTTAGTAATTAAAATATAAAATTTTTCTTAAAAATTACATAGACAGATAGATTTTTCCCGTGCAAAATTTGAAAATTCAAGCTCTAGTAGTTTCCCATATATACTAATATTTTTCTTAAATATTAGTATTCATACCAAAGTGGTTTCGACAAAATTTTAGAACTCTAACTGTTATATTTTCTCAGATATGATAATTTAATATTTTCTTTATATGGGAGGTGCCACGCCCACTATTGCTAGTGTACCAATTTTTGTCCAAAATATTCATATTGAAGCTAATGCTAATCGTACAAAATTTGAGCTCTCTAACTTTTATAGTTTCTCAGATATAAAAATTTTGGTATTAACTTTATATGAGAGACGACACGCCCACTATTTCTTTTCCGCCCATTTTTGCACAAAATGTTCACATTGACACTTATGTTTATTGTACAAAATCTGGGAAATGTAACTGTTATAGTTTCCTAAATTTACGGCATTTGGTATTGGCAAGCAATATTAGGCGTGGGATGTGCCACACCCCCTATTGCTAGTTCGCCTATTTTTTTCCAGAATGTTCATATAGGTGTCAAAGTTGTTCGTGCAAAATTTGGGGACTCTAGTATTACCAATTTCCGAGATATACTACTTTTAATAGTTATTTAGTAAGTGGGCGTGGCACCACATACATACATACATACATACATACATACATACATACATACATACATACATACAAACAAACACATATTAATTTTTATATATATAGATAAAACAATACAAATTGAAAAAAAAAAAAATAGTTCGTATTTGTTATGACATTTGTTGTAATAATTCATAAAATATTGCGAGTCCCAGAATGCCATTTACCATTTTAAAAATACCATTTTTCGAAATATTTACCTGCGAATTAAAAGTCGCGATATATAGACCATTTTGAAGTTGAGAAAAAAGTCATGTTATACGTCATATTAAAGGTAATTTTGATACATTTAATATGATATCTCAATAAATCTTATAAAATAAATACTTTGAAAGGTATTGTTAATTTTGTATATACAACTTTGTACATATTTTTAGCTACACAGAAAAAAATTTTACCGTCTTTTTTACAATTAACTCAGTTGTTTAATTTTGCATCAACATTTAATAAATATGTTCAAGAAAAAATAAAATAAAAAATAAATTTTGGTATGATTTTTTTTCCTATATACATTTTTAATTCATTCAATCATCTACTTGATTGATTTTATTAATTTATTAATTGGGAATTTTTTTCTGTTTTGTATTTTTTATAGTTTTTAGTAATTGATATAATCATTTTGGTGAGAGGTGCAAATTTAAACAAGTTTATAATTATAATAATATATATAATAATTTTTGACAAGAATAATGATTGTACCAAATATCATTAAATTTGGAGAGGTATAGTCAGTCCAAAATTGTAATTTCTCGTATTCGTTTAAATGGAATAACTCATATGTCAACTTCAAATTTTTTTAGAACTCAATTTTAACAATTTATGCACTTCTATCACTCCTCTTATTTGAGATTGTTAATATTACACTAATGAGAACAATTAAGTTTAATTAGGAAAAACTTAAAATAAAATTTTCAAAGTTATTTAATTTTATTTGTAAGTATTTACTAAAGTACCCACTTTAACACTATTCGATATTATGAAAGAAGTAATTTCATTTTATCTATGTGACATTCAAATATCTACACTTACTTTATGGAAAGTGAAAATATTTTTGCTAAAAAAAAAAAATTAAACTATCTTTGTAAAAATATTTCATTTAATTTGTTAAATTCTTCGTTAGAGCAAAGCGGATCTTAATTTTAACTTGTTTATTAAATGCATTATCTTTCTATTATACAAATTATTTCCAATTAGTGCAGTAAATTACAGACTTTGGTCTCAAAGTAAGGAACTCGTTTTTCTGTAATACTATTATCAAAAAGCATTTTAATAAAATTCTAAGTTACAATTCCAGTTGAATCTTATTATTTTGACTATTTTCTGTTGAAGTAAAAATATGCTTTAAGTAATTTTTTTTTTTTTCTCTTCCTTTTCATCCAAAATGTATTTTAAAAAATATGCAGCTATTCATTTTTTTTTCGAATATTAAGTATCCATTAAAAAGATCTTGACAAAATCCAACAGCTTCTTATTTAAAAAAATAACTATGAAACACTTTAAAAATTTTGCATCATAAAATAATTATTTTTCTTTGCCATTTAAAGCAGACAAGCAGTTTATGTCAAGGCAACGAATATTACATTTTTATATATTTTTATTTTTTGCAAGACATTTTCTGTATTTCCTTTGGGTAAAAAGTAAGCAGACAAAACAAAATCAACATTTTTACGCCTTATGTTTAAAAAAGGAGAAAAAAAAAAAAAAAATACTCGAATATTTTTAAAAAGAAATGAAAGAAAAATGTTCTTAAAATCACTGTAATTATACAATTCGTATCTTTGAAATGGTAATTAAAAATGCATATTTATATAAATTTAACATTTCCTTCACAATCCTGTCAGTTCGATGAAAATGTATGTGAAAACGGATATACAGTGGCGAACAAAAGTTATTGTAAATGGTGAAATGGACACTTTATAAACAAAATACTTTGCTCTATTACTTCCTTTCTATCTTAAGATATTTCTCAATATTTAAAACTTTTTCCATAACAAAAATATTTCTAATGGAAAAAAATTTCTTTAATTAATTTTTTAAAGTAAAACTACGCACAATTTTTCTAATTACTGTAATATTTAACTGGTTTTAATTGTTAAATATTTTGGCTTCACAAAAGCTAAAAAAATACAACGACAGAATTACCAAAAGCAAGATTAATTGATGGAACAAAACTGAAACGTAAACGACAGAATGGAAGAAAGGAAAATTAAAGAAAACTCGGGTCATTAACTTTTTTGCGTTGTGAATAACTAAGGGTTTGACCATTAATTTAAGGAAAGGATAATTTTCGAAAATAAATTTAAATATCACATGACAATGCATTGCAAAAGTGTAAAGTGAAATTTAATTAAATTGGAGCCAAACACTTAAGAAATGTTGTACGTTTCATTCGCTGTGAAATGTCTTGCAATTAATACATATTTAAATCCTTAAAAATTAAACAGTGTGATTTCATTTCCCAAGACATTTAAAGATGGAAATATTGTAGAGATTTCTTTTCTAAAGTCAAAAATAAAATTTAATTTAAAGGAGTTTAATAGAAACCGAAATGAATACATTTGTATCTACGGAATAAATGAAAAAAAGCCATAACCAAACAAGCATTAAACATTTTAAATATACCAAAAATTGAGTATATGTATGTGTATTAACTAATTGCTTTTTTTAACCCGCTACAAAAACAATTTTTCATTCGCAGCATTTCCTTATTTTTAAATTGCACTCAAACGATTGTTCACCATCTGCGCCTAATTGATTTGTGGTTATTTAATAAACAAACTGGGGTTGTTGAAATAATGATTTTCTTTTATTTGCTTTTATGTTTAAATTTTAATTATTTTTGTTATTGAAAAAAAATTTATGGTGTTAGTTGATAAGTGAAGTGTTATTTAAAATAGAATCCATTATTAAATTATTTTTAAGCCTGTTTAACCCATTAATGCCCACGGTGATCTAGCCAACTTAGAGATTTAAAATTTTGAACATCATGTCAAATGAGGCAAATAATAATTGACGGTGAAAATTTGTTTATATTTGGTTTAGTAAGAAAGTTAACAGCCGTTACATATACGTTACAGTGGACATTACTCAATAATTTTTGGACCTTGTATTTTCTATATAAATGAGAGCAAAACCTAAAAAATTTAAAATTTTTTTAAAAAAGTCACAATTAAATTGATATATTAAAGAAGTTTTATAATATTTATACTGATTCATTATTTAATTTTATTTCTAAATTCATATTCGGAACGAAGTCACTACTTCCGATTACCGGAAATGCCCTCCTCTGTTTGATCTAGGATCACGTCGTCCTCTTGATCTGCGTTTTCATACAGATATGTGGCACACGAATAAAGATATTCAAAAATAAATCTGACTGAATGCGTGTATAGTGCCTAGGGCGAAATTTTTCGTAGGCCCCCTAATTATTAATACCCACAATATTTATCAAACTGCTAATAATAAACGAGAAAGGTGCTATAATCACTTGTTTAAACAATTTATCATGTTTACTGCTCAAATATTACATTTAATTAAAAAAAAATTTTGTCATTTAGTCCTTTTTGTATTGAAAATAGAAGGGGCTAAAAAGTATTGAGAATGACCCAGTGTTACATATACGTAACACTTTCTTTTTCCACTTTCTAATTCTTACCGGACACACCTTATATATTTCTAAACAATCAAATAAACAAATTTGATGTGTTTTCTTTTAGTATACAAAAAAAAAAAAAAAAAAATTTTTTTGGTTAAAATATGCTTAGCGTAAATAATAAGCCTTTTTGCAGACCTCCTGCCGTTAAAATCGAGTTTTTGTAAGCTTTAAAATAATGAACTTTACAAAATCACTTATTGCTACAATAACAGGAGAGAAACTGAAATAAAAAACGTTTGAGGATGCAGGACGAATATTAATTTACTCAATTTATAACAAAATTTAAGTTTGTTATTCCGTTTTTTGACAATATAGTTTTAAACTTAGACATTGTCGCGTTACATATATGTAACAATGGGCATTAATAGGTTAAGATATTTTTAATCATTCAATCACTTTTATTTATCGTTTTTAATTTTAAGTGTTTTTGACAGCCAAAGTATCATGTAGAAACAAGAGTATTTTCAAAATTATGTAACATTTAGCAATAAAGCTATAAATATAATTTTTTCCATCAACTTGATACACAGAAAAATATCACCAATTAACAAATATATATGAAAATAATTCATTCAATTATAAACTTGTTCAAATTTGCACCTCTCACTAAAATGATTATATCAATTAATAAAAACTTATTATTATTATTATTATTATTCCCAATTAATAAATTAATTAAATCAATCAAGTGGATGATTGAATGAATTAAAAATGTGTATAGGAAATAAAATCATACAAAAATTTGTTTTAATTTTATTTTTTCTTGAATATGTTTGTTAAATTTTGATGCAAAATTAAACAACTGAGTTAATTGAAAAAAAGACGGTAATAATTTTTTCTGTGTAGTGATCATCAGATTGCTACAGATAACTGATTACCAGAAATCTGTTATATCCCCACAAAAACTATACTTAACTCGTTACTTAGCAGGTTATATTGGAGACAACAATGCAAAAATGTTTTAAATGTTGGTAATAGGTAGTAATTATTTTATACATTACACAGTAATGAGCTATCATTATATATACCATTATTTTAAAGTACAAAACAACTATTCGGCATCAGCGTTACCGTCGAAAATTTTTAAAAAGTGTCCAAAAAAGGGGATTTCAAAATAAAAAGTTGCCTAGAAAGGGGATTTTTTGAAAAAAAAGGGGCCAACAGCTTCAAAATCTAAAAAACTCCTTAACATTTGTTTATTTGATAACAATAAATACAAAAAAATGTATTTTAAGAAAAACTACTAAATTAAATTATATTAATAACAAAATAATTTATTTACAATTATTTTACAAAAATTTTTATTATTGAAAAAATAAAGATTTATTTATAAAAATAGTTAACATGCAATTCTGAACGTATGGATTCCTAAGTGTTGACTTAAGTCTGTTGGATAATTAGTTTCATTACTGATAATTTGAAAAATATAAAAACGTTCCTTCGAGGCACTAATATAAGGAAGGTAAAGCATAATTTAGAATATAAGTATTCATTGAATCTTGTTTTCTTAATTTTCCTAATCCTATTCAAAAAGATTTAATGGATTTATTAATTTTTTAATTGGCAATTTTTTTTTTCCATTTTTTTTTACAGTTTTTAGTAATTGATATAATCATTTTGGTGAAAGGTGCAAATTTAACCCTACGGTACATACCCAAACAAATTAAGGTTAATTAATACCCGTGGTACCATAGTGTAATTTTCGTTGATATAATATATATAATTTTATACAACTTATTTATCACATCCATTAACCTGGTCATAGATATTAAATCCAATTGGTAAATACATACAGAAAAATATGTTAAAGTATTTTAGCGATGTCCGTCCGTCTGTCTGGTTGTCCACGTTAAGCTTTTAATGAAGCTACAAATCGCAGTTTTTGAAACAATTGTATGAATTTTGGCCTTATATAATGCAAACACGAGCTCTGTTAAAATTAGTTTATAATGGTTACCTATTATAACTAAGTCCCATACAGGATGCATATAATATTCTCATCAAAAATAGGTTACATCCGAGAATAACTTTATTTAGAACTCTGAGGAATGTTGTCAGTGTTGTCATAGCGTACTATCAAGTTTGGAGCTACAATATGGACATTTTACGTTCCTAAGCACGAATATAGAAAATAATTTCATATCTTGAGCTGTTGCATGACATTTTCCAGTAGGAGTGGTGGACATTACTACATGATATTGAAAAAATTAAATGAATTAAAAAAATAAAAGTCAGTGCGGTGAAGAATGTAAAAACAGAAAAGTTAAATCATTAAAGTGTTGATACCACCCTTCTTTGAATAATGCATCATTTTCGACCCATTTAACTCTAATGTATAGACGGATGGACAGACATTACCGTTCTGCTAAAAAAAAATCTTAAAATTCTAAAACTGAATTTTTTTTACTAATAATACATAAAAAAATAAAACGTGATCATTAAAATATTGATATCACCTTCAGCGTTACCGTTTGGCGACTTTAGTCGCCAAATGCCCCTTTTTCAACCACCTGGACACTTTTTTGGCCCCTTTTTGAAATGGAGACTAAATGGCGACTTTTTAAGACTATGAGCTAAATGACGAAAATTAATTAAATTAAACAAATAAATGATCTATTTTAATATTGTTTCACAGTATAGTAATATAAAGAACCGCGGAATATTTATATATGGACTGAAACTGTTAGTAATAAGAAAGTTTATCAATAGCTATTTAAATTATCATATGCCGAATCCTTTTGGACTGGTTTGAGAAAATAAAAACAGATACTATATTTTTACATTCTTCATAGCAATTCTTAGGGGGAACGTGTTTTTTACTGAGTTATCAATAATAACAAATACTTTGTCCAACAGACTTTAGTCAATATTTTTAGATCTACACGTTCAGTCCTAAATTGGTTCGACGAGGATTTAAACAATTTGAGTACGAGTAAAAACCTTGTACAAAAGTACAGAAGTGTAATTAATAAAAAAATAATTGTATGTCAGCTATTTTTGTGAATTAATCTTTAATTTGTAATAATAAAAATTGTTGTAAATTTTTTATAAATAAATTATTTTATTTCTAACAGAACTGAATTTAGCAGCTTTTCTTAAAACACAACATTTTTTGTTTTTGTTGTTATCAAATGAACAAAATTTATGGTTTTTTTTAGGGTTTTAAGCAGTTGGCCCCCTTTTTTTTAAAAAATCCCCTTTTTTGGCGACTTTTTATTTTGAAATCCCCTTTTTTGGACACTTTTTAAAAATTCTCAACGGTAACGCTGATCACCTTTCCCTGAATTAAGCACCATTTTCGACCCTTTTTACCCCAATAGGTTAGATATAAATAAACTTAATTTGTTTGTCCGAATAAATTCAAAAAAAAAAAAAAAAAAAAAAACAAAAAAAAAAAAAAATGCTTAAATGGATGATTATGTAAAAATAAAAATAGCAAATTGTTCTCTTTATACATTTCTATGCGTTAAAAATATCCGCACATATGTACGTATAATGGTCCTGCCAAGTGCAAGTGAGAATTATGTTATATAGTTAAAAAGCATTTTGAATTGCAGAGAGATGTGTAATTTGATTTCAATAAAAAATAGTTCAATCACTATGATTTTGATAGGCTTAGGACATAAAGCATGAACTCCTTGTATGCAATAGTGTAGATTCTTGTATGTTGTATAAATCTAAATATCTCTAAAAACGAATATAATTAGCATAATAATTTGCTTATAGTAACAAAATTGCTCATGAGTTTCGTTAACCTTTTTCTACACTATTTATTATTTTGTAAATGTTTAAGTATATTACTTCTCAGTAGTAACAATTTATTATTACCCATAAAGTATTATTCGCAATCATACTAAATAAAATTTTTTTATAATAATTCTTTTTAAAGAATGATTTTAAATTAACCTTTTTTAAATTTATATACAAATAAAGTTTCTTACTTTATGAGGCTATCAGACCAATAAATTGTGTATATGTATATATCTGTATGTATTACATATAAATTTAATAATATTTATTGAATTCGTAGAACAAAAATGGGTATGTATATACATAAATCTATAGATGTTGATATTGCGAATTTTGGGATTATGCTTTTGTGCGTTTTTTTTCCAATATCTTTTTTTGTGTTTAAAAATATTACTTATTTAACTTATGTATAATACTTTTTTTTTACATAATTTTTGTTATTTTGTATACATAAAATCATATTAAATACTTTTTTCTAAGAAAAAGTTAGATAAACCAAATGTATATTTCATAAAGTAAGGAATTATATAAACTATATACATATTTTTTTATTTTTTATTTTTTTGCTATTACATAATAATTTTTGCTTTAAACTTTTTGTTCATTATTCATATTGCCCACAAACAAAATCGCTCAAAAAATAATAATAAAAAAAAACTTTCAGATAAACCACATGTTACTTGTGAAAATTATAAATAATAAAAACTATAAACTTTTATTTTATTTCTTTGGCTTCTCTTTATAATATTTCATATTGCTTAAATTTATGTTATTACTTAAATTATGAAGTAACAACGAAAAGAAATCTAAATTTTTAGTTTATATTTTTTTAGGACAGGTTACCATTCAGTGATCATGGCTTTTTTGTATAATATTATGACCCAAGAAACAGTATTTTGCGGCACAACAGCCTTCCTTGGAATTATTTTATATGACCAATGTAAGATTTCATGAAAAATTTGAATTATGTGTTTAGGTGTTTTTTGTTAAATTTCCATTTTAAGAAAAACCAATTTTGCAATTGGTCCCATACATTTTGGTAAAAAAAGTTTAGATTTTTTAATAGAAATGGATATAAAAAAATCGCAATTTTATGCCGGTTATGGAAAAAATATTTTAAAACATTTTTTTATAATTAGTTAAAAACTACGAATTTTTTGATACCCATTTCAAGAAAAACCTCAGTATTTTATCATATAATTCTAAAATTATTTTATCATTTATGATACAGTATCGTTTCTTGGTTAGTTGGGAATATGAATACGTCTAAAGGACAATATAAAATGCTTACAGTCGAACTTTTTACAACATTCTTGTTAGGAATTCCAAATCTTTGATCTGGCAGGCCATTGCACTATGGTTTCGCCGACCACTTTTCTTGGCCAAAACTAATTTTGGTAACATTTTCTTTTTGTGTTTTAATTATCGTAGGTGCATTTTTTCAACGGTTTTCATTAATTTATAATTATTGAATACAACAATGCCAAGATAAAAAATAAAATAGCAGATATTGCTAAAATATAGTTGTATATCAAAATTAATGCTGCTAAAGCAAATTGCTCGCCTTTAGGTTGAGTTATAAGTAAAATATGTTAAAACTTTCGTTGTAATGACTTTACTTCTGACACACAAAAAGTGTAAAAATTAATTAAATTTTTGAAATATAAAACAAATACATTAAGTTGCTTTGATTTTTATCCAAATCATATTTCAAACAATACAATCCTTTTTTCCATTTTGGTAATTTTGGCCAAGAAAAGTGGTCATCGAAACCATAGTGCATTGGTATGTGCGGGGAAAGAAATACTTTATTTATAACAAATAATATATTTAACGGAAAAATTATAGAAATGAGTGCTTTCGGATCACAACAACAAAAAAAGTTGTTGAGTAGTATCAAACAAATGGCGCTGCTGTATACAAAGTCCACTAAACTGTTCAAAACTTAGTCCAGTTAAAACGTATTGGGTTATAGTAAAAAAATATAAAATAAAAACATTTAGAGTAAAAAAATCAAAAATAAAAAAATAACAGTGTTTAACGGTACAAAACTTCAAAAAGATTAATCTAATAGTTTCATTTTTATAAGTTTAAATATATGCACTAATTTTTACGGGCGTTGTCCTTAGTATAAAATATGATTAGTTGTTTTAACAAAAATATAATAAATTTTTAAAAATTTTGTCTCAAAGTTTTGTTGATAAAAATTTGTTTTTACATTTAAAGAAAATTTAAATTTATTCATACCCAGCAAAAACTTGGTAATGGCATGTAGTTACGGATGTAGTTACATTTCAATGACAACAACATACCGTTTATATTACATAGAAGTAATTTAGTGCCTACTTATTTATAACCCGACATGTAATTACTTATTTGTGATTAGTGTTTTTGAAAATATACTGCTTATTGGCTCTTTATCCAGTTTACCAATTAACACATTTACCGAATAAACAAATACGTAATGAGACAAAGTTTAAATTCATTTTTATTGTTAAATTTATTTAACTAAAAATTTATAGAATATTTTCATTCCAGCTAAAAAGTGTTAAATAATTATCTTATTTCAATAATCGTATACAAATATGATATATTTAATAAATTTATATATTTTTACTATATTTCGTATTAAAGGTTTGAATACTGGATAAATTCTTGTCTTTGATAAAAAGTGTTTGTTGATAATTTACATATTTACAAAAAAAAAAAAAAAAAAATATTTGACAAAATTTTCAAAATAAAAATTCTTGACATTTAAAAATAAATCAAATAAAAATAAATCAAATAAATTAAGATATGAAAATATTTTCACAATTCTAAATAATTTGTTGTGTATCCTTGTTGAATTATGGTAAGTGTCAAAATATTATTTCCAAATATCGTAAAAATTGTATTGCTGTTTTTTAATAGGCACAAATTTGTTAAATGCAGAGGAGAAAAGTCTATTCTCTGATTTCCCATGTTTTACATAAGGTAAGAATATTTCATTCGTTATATTGAGATAACACTTAAAACAGACTGAATTCTTAAACATTTTCAGTTTGGAGCTTCTGCGTGGAGATTAATTCTGTAGCAGATCCTTAGATGAAAGCACCCCAAACAACAATGTACCATAATTCTGTTTATAGATGGAAAACAGAGTCTGGATTTAAACTCACCTGCAGCACGGACCGAAAGTATGTGGAAGACCACTGATGGAAGGTCATGGTATGTATTTTAATTGAAAAATTTTAATTGAAGCATATTTGATGTATAATTTTTTTTAAATATTTTTAATAAAATTAAAAAACCGCAACTAATTCCTCTTGTTTTAACTTATAATGACTTCAGTAATACTTTAAAATCAATGAGTTATTGAACGACTTAAAAATAATTAGTTCTTCTAATGACATCTAAGTAATGACATGAGGTAAGTAGTTGCCTCTAATGTCATCACCGTGTTAAAATAATGGGTTATTCAGCCAATGTGTAAGTAGTGTAAATCCATTATATTAGCTTCTTAACTCATTACATGGCAACTAAAGTTTTTGCTGGGTATGTGCTCGAAAATGTTAAATTTTATAAAAATAAATCATGTGTATCGATCTATACATTTTTTTTTTTAATTTATTGACACTATTTAATTATAAAATATATTAAATTCGGTTTGCCACTAAATTATTTTCCGCCCGGCCAAAAAAAAAAAAATCGATCCAAGAAGTAGTTTAGGAGATACAGATATATTTCCAAAATTTTTTCGATTGGCCCCATTGCACGTTGGACTAAAATGTGTCAAAGGTGGCGCTAAATTTTATTTTAAAATTTAAAGTTTTGTAACAAAGTTGGGTACTGAATAAAAATACATAAAATTATGTATCAACATCAATTAAAATCTTTAAGCTAGGTTAGGTTGTTTTCTTATAAGCAGCTGTCAAAGTTAAGATTTTTTTTTTTACATTTTTGAAAAATAGTAAAAAATTAAATTTTCATAAGATTTCCATGTACTTATTTTAAATAAAAAGTTTTTTAAGGCAAAAATTTTAAATGAAACCATCAACCTTAGATGTTTATGTGTACTTTTCCTCAAGTATTTGTAAATTATATTTTGTCCTAATTTTTTTGTTATTTTTTTAAAAATTATCCTAAAATACACTAATTTTCAACTTTCATGGAATGCAACTTAAAATCTTACAGGATGTTTGTTCTGAAAATTTTCTAAAAAATAGTACATGTTGTCCACTTTCGAAATAAATCGTTAACTTCTAATCGGCTGGTTGGATTTGCATAAATTAACAAACAGACGGACAAATTGACGGACATTAGAAATCTTAAAATTTGAAAAATATATTTTCTTTTTTTTTACTTTTTGATTAATATGAAAACCAAATGAAAGTATTAAAATTTTGATATCACCTTTCTCTGAATTAAGTGGAATTTTCGACACATTTAACCCAAATAGTTGATACCACCCTTCTTTGAATAATGCATAATTTTCGACCCATTTAACTCTAATGTATAGACGGACGGACAGATATTACCGTTCTGCTCAAAAAAAAATCTTAAAATTCTAAAACTGAATTTTTTTTAACTAATAATCAATAAAAAATAAAACGTGATCATTAAAATAATTTCACTGAATTAAGCGCCATTTTCGACCCCTTTTACCCCAGTGTGCATTGTGTGTTAATAAGAATTTTTTTCAGTTACTATGGTTTTATTTTGGGTTTAGGAGAAGATTCCAATGGCACGTGTTGTTTAAGATAAAAATATTTATTTTATTTTGTAAGATATATTCACATAGGTGTCACTAATTTTTCCAGTCTGTATAATTTTGTTTAGAACTACATACATTTGTTAGTATGAAATCTTCACTCAATCTAGAAAAATATTTTTTTGAGTTTTTAATTAAAAATAAATTTTTCTGAAAAAATTTTAGTTTGAAAATTATATAGGACTATATCAGAAAATAACAAATAATCAGAGCACTTAAATACTTTATATATATGCAAATGTTCTTACTTATGTTAATGTTACCATAAATATAAATTTTAATTTAAATATACTCTTAAGGATATATTTTAAACTTAAACTACTTAATACTTTGAACACATATAAGATATAATATATAAAATACATACATATAAGCTTTGTATATTGATACTTCTTAACTAATAAACATTAATCCTTTAAGTACCATAGAAAGTGTATATTCTTGCACACAAATCTATTTTAATACTATGAACAAAGTAGATGTCAAGAATGGAAAACAGAATTTAAAAACAAATTTTTAAATTGAAGATAAATATGATTAGGTATTTTTCTGAAAGTTAAAGAAATCACATTTTTCAATTTTTCCATGTATCGGTGATAAATTAGAAATAATAATAATTTATATATTAAAAATATAATTATAAACAAAACTTTTATATTTAAATTAAAAAATCAATCAAAATAGAAAATTTTACAAAGCATTTCTTCCTAAAGACATAATATTCACTTTGATATTTCATTAGATAAGTTATCAAACCATTAAAAGAACAATATTTACAATAAGTAGTATTGAGTTTTCCATTCCTGTTAGATGTTAAATCCCCTTTGGAATAAATAACTATAAGTTGTCCCATTCAGATTCACAATTAGTGTTATAGGAGTATTTCAAATGACCACTGAATGTTTTTAATGGATCAAAAACTAATTGACCTTATTGATTTCTTGTCTGTGCATAAATGTTTAACTAAGTATTTAAGCTTCCGTATGATATTTCTTGTTTTACATCAAATTAGCTTAACTCTTTAAACGCAAACAGAACAAGTGCCCACTATTAAGGCAACTTAAGTAAATATCTGTTGTGGTAATTAAAAGCAAATGTATGTTATATTTTGTCAGAAGAAGGTATTAGAAAAAATAGAAAAAAATAAGTAGGATTTAAGTAGAGCGCATTAAGTTGAAATAGATATTAAGGCAAAACATAGAAATAATAATCTATGTTTGTATGAATAAGTAGGCTCTTTGCGATACATGCGTGACATTTAATTAATAGTTAGAGTTTTTCATTTCATAAAATCATTGGATTATGAATACATAAATTTACTAAAAGGACAAATTTGGTAAAAAAAATTCTACTTTTTAAAAACACTGTTCGGCAAAAAATCCTCTATATGGGGAAGAACAAATGGACTTTGATGTGCTAAACAAAAATCTGCTTTCAGTTTTTTTTCCATCAGTTCTGCATTTTTGTGGCATGTATAATATTTCGCTCATAATAACGCCGTTACACGTGCACATTTCACCATAATTAAAGAACGGTGTGTGCGATTGTTGAAAAAATGTACTACACTCGTGATTTTCAATTACAGGTACATATCAGTTCTTTTTTAATATATATTTCCCATATTCTGCTTATGAAACTGCATCATATGAGTGGTGTTCCCGTTATTTTATACCCACCATCCAAAAAGGTGAGGGTCTAATGAGTTTATCTTTCCATGAATAACTTGTAGAAAAAATTTTCTAAAACCCCATAGAGTATACATGTTCTGGGTTTTCGTAACTTCTCAGTCATTCTCAATGTCCGTCCGTCTGTATGTCCTTTGAAAGAATGACCACCTAGGAAGACGAAATTTCGCTAAGATATTTATATTACATAAGGTTTGTTTTATGTTGAAAATGAGCAAAATCGATTAATAAACAATTTATGTTATGGGCCAAACTAGAAATACAGAGTGTCCGTAGTAACTCCAGTTCATACATCTTCGCCGACATCTCTTGTAAAAAAGCATTCATGCCAATGAAATTTTGTACAAATAGTGAAAGCAAATGATGCTCTATCATTTCAAAATGCATTTAATAAGGGTTCAGCAACTCCAAACCAAACTCAAAAAATGGGTTCAGTTACCCAAATAAAATACAATAATGAAAATAATGTCCCATTATTTTCATATGCACATGCACTGAAAGAGGGTTCAGCAATTCCCAATACGAATTCTTAAAACTCAATTGAGATTTTTTTTTTCAACCCATGAATAGCTTCATGAATAGCTTCATAAGCAAAATATGTTGCAACAATTAATGCAAAACCAAAGCATGCTCATGCAGATTTTGCTTAGTAAAAAATGAAATCATTGAGAATATGTTACTGGAACGCCAACGGCCTTAGCCAACATAAATATGAAGTACAACAATTTTTACTAATGCAAGAAATTGATGTGCTATTAATATCCGAAACTCACTTTACACAAAAGAATTGTTTCAGAATAAATGGCTACTACACCTACGACACAAAGAATCCAAGTGGTAAGGCATGTGGCGGCACTGCAATCTTAATCCGTAATGATATAAAGCATTTTCCTGTGCCAGAATACAAAACGGATCATATCCAGGCCACTTCAGTAAATATACCTTATATTAATACAACAATATCATCCGTATATTGTCCTCCAAAATACAATATCTATCGAGATCAGTTTCTTGACTACTTCTCCACCTAAGATCCAAGATTTATTGCAGCAGGAGACTGTAATGCTAAACATACATTTTGGGGCTCTCGCCTTATTACACCCGGGGGTATTCAACTATTCGATGCAATGTCGTTCAACAAACTAGACTCCATATCTAGTGGCCAACCAACTTACTGGCAATAATCCGAAATATAAAACGCGAATTTATATCAGTGATCCCTTCACTGGATCTCTCGTCGGATCATTCGCCTACTATACTTAGACTAATTAATAATCCAAGTCAACTAGAAACCCAAAGCAATCGTTTTCCAAACAAGAAAACAAACTGGTTAAAGTACAAAATGTACATAAGCTCACACTTACCACAAAATATTTCACTGAAAAGTGAAAACGAAATACAATCTGCCGTTAAAACTAATGGTGCTATAGTATCTACACCTCCCTGTTTCTCAGGAAGGCAAAGATATAATAAATGTTCTTCCAAAATCGAAAATCTTATTAGGGAAAATAGAAAATTAAGGCGTCAATGGCAAGAATCTCGATCACCAATTGTCAAGACTAAAATTAATCAATGCATCCGAAAATTACGCTTCGCACTGAAGAATCAAAATGAATCCGAATTGAAAACATATCTGCAAAACTTAGATCCCACTAATAAAACAGATTACAGTCTATGGAAGGCGGTGAAAAATATGCAATGCCCTATTGCACATGAATCTCCCATACGCATCCAAAATGGCCAATGGGCCAAAAGTTATAATGAAAAAGTGGAAGCATTCGCTAGTCATTTGGAAAACGTTTTAACTCCAAATGACACAGGCTCAACTCTTAGGCCTGTAGTAGTTAGCGACCATACTCCCAATCCAATAAAGTTCCGGCTCTCTGCCGTGAAGTCAGCAGTAAAAGGTCTAAAGGCAGGAAAATCTCCTGGAACGGAAAAAATTACCAGTACTATGATTTGTTTCTTGCCAAACTCGGCTCTAAGTTTTTATTTATTTTCAATACCATTTTACGTACTGGCTACTTTCCATGTACATGGAAATTGTCAGAGATAATAATGATACCCAAACCCGGAAAAGACGTCACTCAAGTAACGTCTTACCGTCCAATAAGCCTACTATCAATTTTTTCAAAATTGTTTGAGAAATTGCTCCTTGAGAGCCTATTATTACATCTTACTAGTAATAACAGTATACCAAACCATCAGTTTGGTTTTAGAAAAAAACATGGTACTATTGAACAAGTTCATCAAATTACAAATCTCATAAGAAGAGGTTTCGAGAGCAAGCAAGCTTTCGATAAAGTCTGACACGAAGGACTTATACATAAAATTACCACATTACTTACACAAAACGTTCATAAGTTACTAAAAAACTATATATTAAATAGATATTTTCAAATTAGATCAAAAGACGTGATTTCTTCACGCAGAAAAATTTCTGTACCTCAAGGAAGTATTTTAGGGTCGCTTCTTTATATACTTTATACGGCAGATATGCCCACGAGCCCCATGACTCATACATCAACTTTTGCAGATGATACTACTTTTTTAAGTGTGCACACAGATCCCGTTATAGCATCCGAACAACTACAATCCCACATGACTGAATTGGAGAAATGGCTACACAAATAAAAAATCAATGTGAATGCTACGAAATGTGTCCGCATTACATTTACTTTACGCAGGGAAAGTTGTCCTCCTATTCGAATCAAATCCCTGAACAGAACAAAGTAAGGTATCTTGGAATTCACCTGGATCGGCGTCTAACATGGTCTCGTCACATAGAATCAAAACTTACACAAATGAAACTAAAATCTTCCTAAATCCATTGGTTAATTGGTCCAAGGTCGGTCCTAGACCTGGACTATAAGGTTCTCTTATATAAAGCAGTAATAAAACCTATATGGTTGTATGGCATCCAGCTCTGGGGATCAGCCTCCTCAACAAACATTGAGAAAATACAGAGAAGACAGTCGAAACTTCTAAGAATAATAACAGGTGCACCATGGTACGTCAGAAATAGTAATATCCACAGGGATCTAAATATTCCTACAATTCGTGAGGAGATAAAAAATAGCTGCATAAATTACATGAAGAAATTAGCGGAACACCCAAACCCCCTTGCAAGGCATCTGCTTACATTTGAGGGTCGCAGACGTCTAAGAAGATTAGAAACATTGAATCTTGGAAGATAACACTATTAATAAAAACTCTACGTTGGATTTTGCAGTATCAATATCAACATTAATTTAACTTTAGGTTAAGATTTTAATTCTTATTGTAAATTTCTGAAAAAGAAAGATTCAATAAAAACTAATCATATAAAAAAAAAAATAGTTCAATTATCAATGTAAACTCATAAGTGGACGGGATCTGCCCACTTTACCGCTCACCTGAAATTGAAATTTTAACCCAGGGAAAAAAAAAGTTACGGCTGGTGCGTACATTCACACAGAAAAATAACTGGTTGGAAATCTGTTGCAATATATTAAAAATAACTAATATTATATTATATTATAATTATTAAAAATTAATTAACCCGTTAATGTCAAATATTGCTTATAGACAACTTCGACTTTAGCACCGTTTTATTAAAAACTAACAAAACAAATTCATGTAAAAACATATCGAATTAGTTAATTGAAGGCTTTAGAATAAAAGAGCTATAGAGAAGTATCAATTGTAACGCTATCAACATTATGCATAGTCGTCAAAATTCTAGGTGGTAAAATTTTAGTCGAAAATTTAGAAATTTAATAAAAATTTGTAAAGAATCGTATAATTAAAACTTTAAAAAAGTAAGTACACAGTTCAAATAATAAAAGATGGGGTAGAAAATAGAATATGCAATTTTTGAATTTTACCACTTTTTATTGTCCCAAATCAGCCCAGGTTTGTTTAAAAACTACTTCCAATATCTATGGACCCAGAAATCTGAAATCTTCAAAAGTCCTTAATTTAGATGTAATAAATATAAAAAAAAAAAATAGTTTTTCCAACAGCTGGTTTAGGAGATGGCATCAAAGGTTTAAAACAATAGATTTTGTATACTGATACTATTTTTAATTATGCTAAAAATAAAAATATTTGAATGATGATTCCTAGGAAAGTAAATTTGGTCAGGTTAATCAATATGTGTGTAGAAAGTTGAATAAAATGATTTAAAAAACACAACTGAATTTTAGTACTAATATTGATGGTATTGTAATCATTTGTTTTATAAAAGCTTCGATTTAGTTTATTTAGTTATGCAAAGTTATGCCAATTTTCATAATTGTTTATATTTTGAACCCATTTCCAACCACTGTTGCGTTTTCGCATCAGCAACTTTACCTATACCGTAACTAATTTAGTTTAAGATAAATGATAATGTTTTATACATGTGTATTTAGCTTGGAATGTTAGCTAAATAAATTGAGTGAAAAATTTTAATTCCGATGAATTTTTACTCCCGGTAGAGCGGTTCAAAAAAAGGTCTACAAAATGGACCTTTTTTTAAAATTTAAAAAATAAATCGAAAAATTATTAAAAACATCTTAAATACATTTTCAGATGATAGCCAAGATATAAAAAAATAATAAAATTTGTATTTTTTAACAAATAATTTTGTGGGATAGGAACTCTTAGTTCCCTAAAATTGGTGTTGCGAAAACGCATCAATGGTCAATTAAGGGTAGTGTGATTTATCTACATCACGCAAGGTGGCGCACTGAAAACATGAAAATTTTTATTTAGATTATGCAAAAAAAATATATTAAGATTATGCAAAAAAAATATAAAATATTTAAGAAAAAATATTGTTTATAAACGAGTAAAGAATATTTTGAATTGAGGCTACATGTGCAATAAAAATTTTTATTGTAGCCTAATAAAAAATTTGTTCTAGATTTTTTTGAAATTTGCAGAAAAAATAATAAGCTATTGTCAGCTTGTAATTTTCTTCTTTTTTACATTCATTGAGAACAAATGTAAGAAAATAAATTTGCATAGAATCGACGCTACCTGCATATGAGTGTATTTTTGAAGGAATAAAGATATATTGAATATGATCACTAAAATTCAGGAAGTTACCTGTAATATGTCAAAAACAAATGAATGAAACCAATAAAATTATGTTGTTTGACATTTTCAAATGTCCTAAATACAGGATAGGAATTCAAAGGTCATAAAATTTGCAATTTTTATTTTTACTCAAAATATTAAAATATTCGAATAACTAATGAGAGAAGGTATGTACCTACTCATAATTTTTTGAGAGAATTTTTTCTATAAAAGGCTATCTTCTCAAAATGTCAGTTCATTTTAATCCTTCAATTAAGTGGATATCGAATAATAAAAAGTGCTAAAATTGGGCAACATGCCTAGAGGAAGGAAAACCGCTTCAAAACTAGTCACGTGAGAAATTCTCAGGGCTAGTAACCGGTTCCAGTTCCGGAAATTTATATGGGAGGAACCTGCCATATTTCCATGGGAATGTCATTAGAGGTGGCTAATTATTTTATAATTAAAACATATTTCTGGTTTTATAGTATTCAACTGTAAACGCTCAGTTACAATTGTTATTTAGTGAGTGTGGTGGTGTCAACTGGAACTTTGGTGATGAGTTAGGTGTCAATTGTTACTCAACCGGTACTGATGGACCGGTGCATAACTGAAATTTCCCGCAGGGATATTAAGAAATGAGGCATTTAAAGTGGCAGAAAAGAGCAACTCGAGGGATATTCAAGCGTTAAATGAAAGTAAACTAATTTTTTCTTTGTCAAGATAATGGTAAAATTTTGAGATTTGCATTTAGAATGCATTAGATTATGCGTCACTACATTTGGTATTTAACCAGAATTTATGATTTCACAATATTCGAAATGAAAATTAATTTTGCTCTGCCAAGAATAACAAAATCGATTAATATTTTTGTTTGGAGAAAAGCGTAATGCTGGCCATTATAGAATAATTTTATCAACTCCTCGGTAAATAGGTAGATAAGAACTGAAAATAACTAGTTGATGAGCCAGTTCGATATCGAAGGTGAATTATATAAAGAAAAACTTAACATCAGATTAGGCCACCTGTATGAAGTATCAAGTGCGTTCCTGATCACTATATTTAAATCGAAATCGAGATGATACGCAAACAGATAATCAACAAAATAATATTATAAATGCCTTAAAATGTAACACATTTCAGAATGAGTAATTAGATTTTATACATTATAAGAAATTATTTGGTATTACACCGTCAAATTATTTTAACAATTTTACATCATTATTTAATTGCATTAAATTTAAATTTGAATAGTCCACCTTCAATTTTTCTGCTTCACACTAGATATATTTAATATAAAATTTTGTAAAATTATCACAAAACTAAATTTAAATGTCAAATAAAACTATTTTTCCATACAATTTGTTAAAACGTCTGCTTCTTATATGAGCGCAACAACATACCCCTAATTGACCATTGATGCGTTTTCACAACACCCGATATGTCGGAAACCAAAATAGCTAGGCACATAAATCTTTCGAATTAATGATCACAATTACCAAAATAGACCCCACACCAAATTTTATTAATTTATCTTAACGGGATAAGGTAGTGGTCGGAAAGGGTTAAACACACAACGAACGATTTTCTATAAAAAAACTATTTTTTAAACATCTGGTTATTTTTATTGTTGATGTTATTTATGCACAAAATAGTTAATGAATCAAAAAATAAAAAAGGGCCACATATAGCCACATAATTATCTCCCATAAAACACAGTAAACTTCCTAGAACTCTCGAAATCAAATTTGTTTGTATATATTTCTTCTTAATATTTTTTATAACCAAAATAATTTAATTAACAAAACAGTTTTCAACTTATTTAGTTTAGCTTATCTACACGTAAAAATTATTTAAAGTTTTGTCCGTAAAAATAAAATTTTAGGTATTAAGATTTTCAAAATAAATATAATGGAAATTTTGACAAATTTACACATATCCACTATGAATCGGTTAATAATTTACTCCTTTGTATTCAATTTGATATAGAATTGTAATAGCATATTAGAAATGTGAGATGTGCGTAGTGTTTGGGGTCTGGGAATTCCTAGGTGGAAAATACCGGGATTTTCCGAAAAATTTTCATCAGGAATTCTCGGGAACTTTTTAAAATTTTTAACGAGAAATTTTGTATTCACGTAGTTTTAAAATCCTATAGCAATAATGTTACTGATTCGGCACAGCCGAATAGTTTTTTTAATTTCATTATATTTTAAATTTCACAACCTAAAACTACAGCACTTTAATTACAATTAAAATACTTTAATATGCACAAAATTATAGAACTTAATCCCTTTTAATTCAGATTAATTATGAAGCATATACACTTGAAAAATTTCAGCAAAATACTAAATCTATTGGTCGGATCGAAATTTATATGAATATACCGTACTATAACATGTTAATTATGTAATTATTTTTCTGAAAGCTAGGTGTTTCTCAATAACTTTCATATACATCTTAAATCGTATCGACGAATAGTTAAGTGTATCAGTGACTTTTAAATATTATAAACATTGATTTGTAGAGTGTCATAAATATGTTAAATAACAACTCACATTAAAATGTTATTTTAAATTAAATAATTTTGCGAAATTAAATTAAACAAAACATAATAAATTCAACAAATTTGCATAAATTATCATATTTACATGACTTTAAAACAAGTAATAGATAATAACTAAATTTTTTCTTTAAATATTTATTTAATTGATCATTTAGATAAATATTTATTTAGTAAAATATATAATAGGATTTATTAATATAATTTATTTGCATTGATTAGTTGACATAGACAATTACTAAATTTTTTTATAAATTTAATATTAAAACACGCTGACCATACAACTTATGGTTAAAAAAATTTAAAAAAAAGTAATATTACAAACATAAAAACCCAACCAAGCCCACCAAATACTTGAATGATTTAAAAAAAATTTACATTTATTAAAAACTAGCTAATACCCGGTGTGCTTCGCCACCCCCCGATAGATAGATGTTTCCCGTGCAAAATTTGAAAATTCAAACTCTAATAGTTTCCCATATATACTAATTTTTGTATTTAATTTTTATGGGAGGGACCATACCCCATAATCCGCTAATTTATTAGGCAAATGTTTTCATGGATGTCAAAATTCTTTGTGCAAAATTTTAGCATTCTAACTGAAATAGTTTCCCAGATACACGAATTTTTGCATTTAATTTATATGGGAGGTACCATGCCCCCTACTTCTAGTCCGCCCATATTTTTCTTAAATATTAATATTGATACCAAAGTGACTCCGACAAAATTTTAGAACTCTAACTGTTATATTTTCTCAGATATGATAATTTAATATTTTCTTTATATGGGAGGTGCCACGCCCACTACTTCTGGTGTACCAATTTTTGTCCAAAATATTCATATTAAAGCTAATGCTAGTCGTACAAAATTTGAGCTCTCTTACTTTTATAGTTTCCCAGATATAAAAATTTTGGTATTAACTTTATATGAGAGATGACACGCCCACTGTTTTTTTTTCGCCCATTTTTTGAACAAAATATTTACATTGACACTTAAGCTTATTGTACAAAATGTAACTGTTATAGTTTCCTAAATTTACGGCATTTGGTATTGGCAAGCAATATTAGGCGTGGGATGTGCCACACTCCCTATTGCTAGTTCGCCTATTTTTTTCCAGAATGTTCATATAGGTGTCAAAGTTGTTCGTGCAAAATTTGAGGACTCTAGTATTACCAATTTCCGAGACATACTACTTTTAATAGTTATTTAGTACTACTTTTAATTTAGCACATGGCCCACATGGAATTTCAAAAAAAAACTAGCCTATTTTTCCTTCCAGGCATATAGGAACACACTGTGAAAATTTCTAAAAAATCGGTGTAGCCGTTTAGGCGGCTATTGACTTCAAACAAACATACATACAAACAAACACACATTAATTTTTATATATATAAATATCCTTAAAGAAAATGTAAAATTCAACTTAGTTCTAATTTTGATTTGACAGAAATATAATTTCTTTAAAATTATGTATTTCAATAATAATACATAAAATTATTTTACCAAAGTTAACTTAAAAGTATTTGTAATTTGGAGTTTTTTGTGGAAAAATATTTTAAAGTTAAAGTTTGTGATATGTAATAGTAACTAATTTACATAAGAGGTCTAATTATACGATAGCGAAAACAATTCAACCTTTTACGAATTTTAGTTAGATATTTTTAAATAATAAAATTTAAATCTAAAAAAAATTTTCCAAATAAAAAAATGCAATCTTATAAAACTATTTTCCTTTTTAAAGAAAAATTTAACATCTCACAATACTTTCAAAAAGTTTCTACAGCAAACATTTGACACTTTGTTTTGCAGTTGTGTAAAATTTCCATTTTTCCAAAACGTTTTATTTAATAAAATGTAACACGCGTAAAACTTTTAAGTTGTTGTCTACGTTAGTTTTTTATTAGATGAATGCAAGTTTTTTATTTGCATAAAGTTACTAGCTTAACCCAGTGAGCTTCGCTACCTCTTTTGATGCGATAACTAACATTTATTTACTTTATATAGGAGCTACTACTGCCCTTCAATATATCCACCGAAATAAAAATTTGCTATCAAAATTATTTATAAAAATTTTTAAGACTTTTAATAAGTTACTCCTTCAGATATGCGAAAATTATTATGTTTCTTTATTTTGGGTGCTACCCCTCCTGCTGCTTCTATCCGTCATATTTTTGGTTCATAAACTAAATATAATAAGAAAGTAGTTTCCACAAAATTCTTCTTTAGATATGCCACTATGAATATTTATTTTGCATGGGGCTACCAAATAATATTTCTTAAGACATAAAATATTTAATATTTTCGTTGTATCTTCTGAAAAAAATTAAATTAAAAAAAAAAAAATTAAAAAAAAATAAAATTTTTTTCAAAAGTTCATAAAAATTCGAAAGTGTCAAAAATTAAAATTATTATTATTTATTCATGGAAATGAATTAAGGACTGCGCACGAAAAAATCCGTGCATGCAAATCTGTCTATAGAAACTAAACCAGTGGGCGAAAACATGACATATTTCATTAAAATCAATGCCTAAGTTTTCATTTATTTCACAAGTTAGTGAAAATACTCATTTACAAGTTACATAAAAAAAAAAAAAAAATGATTTTGTGATTTTTTTAATTTTCACTAATTTGTGAATTAAATTAAAACTTAGATATTGATTTTAATGAAATATGTCTTGTTTTATTGACAACTTATTTATCTCCATGAATAAATAATCAAAATTTAAATTTTTGACACTTTCGAATTTTTATGATTTTTTGAAAAAAGTTTTTTTTTTTTTAATTTTGTATAAAATGTAAATTTTTCTCAGAAGATGGGCTTAATATCTCCAAAACTGTTAACCGTATTAAAAAGTAATGTAAGAATGACTTGAAGACAATCTAAATTGAAATTTTTTTGATATTTTTTTGAACAAAATCAGACAAGTCATTTTCCAGATATGCTTCAATATATAATGCAGCCTCATTAATTTTACAATTGACTAGAGTCAATTCGAGAAAAGTGGATTGACTGAGAAACCTCGTGCTGCAGAATTTTTTTCTCATTTTGTAACTTTGTGTAATTGGCCAAAGAATTAAATGTCTGCTATCAAACTGTTTCCAATGTTATTAGACAGTATCAAGAGAATTCGATCATTGATGGGAAACATGATTCGGGGAGAGAAAAGGTCCACATGATATTGAGAAGGATAAGAAAATTTAAAGCATATTGAAAAGAACTCCACACACATCTGGTAGAAAAGCAGCCCGGTTAGCTCAGTGCTCAGACTATTTTGTGTGAAAAGTTAAAGCGAATACGGAGTTGAAAACATATAAAGTCCAAAAAGTTCCAGACTGGAATGCAGCAAAAAAGGCCAAGAATAGGGCACGGAAATTAAAATCAAATTTCATACAAAAATACTCATACTGGCAGATTTTTCCGGGTCAAAATTTATATGTTGCTAATGCTTGATGATATATTGAAGATAAGTTTAGGACCGAAAAGCTGACGAAATTTCTTAAAGAATTCGTGGTTCGTGCCGCAATTGCATAAAGAAGCAAGTCATTTGTTACAGTGGGCTCTATGAATACCGAAAAATACATCAAAGAATGTTTGCAAAAAAATCTTCTTCCTTTTATAAGAGAGCACAATGTGTCCATATATTTTTGGCCCGATTTGGTATCATGTCACTAGAAACAATGAAATAACTAATCCTATTTTGGACAGATGATAAGTTAGATGAAGTCGATGGGAGCCTATAATCGCTAGCGATCAGCCGGTTGGAGGGGGTTCGTGACCCATCTACTCCTACCCTTTTTTATTACATTTAATAATTTTATAAGACTCCCGTTGAAATAAGTTATATGGAACTATTTTATTAATGTTAAAATAAATTATTAGTCATAGTATCAAATACAAAGCCCCTACTATGCTATCTTTGTGAAATAGAAAAACATTAAATGATCAAATGTTCATGAATTTGGGGTTTTAAGATGTTATGAAAACCCTGTGTCTCAAAACCCTCCCTTACCATGATTCTATAGGCACCATTTATTGTTATATAGAATCCCAAAACTGTTTACCCTAACATCTGGATTCACATAGAAAACTGTTTAATTATTTAGAAATTTATGTTGCTTAATGCACTTTATTTTCAAAATTCAAAATGTAACAAAAATTATACTTAAATAAAAGTATTTAGAATAAAAATATTTGTTGAAGATTATACATGAAACAGTATTTAATACGAGCGCTAAATAAGTTATTAAAGTATTTTTGATGCGAAAATAAAACATATATATATATAAAAGAGTAACGTTACTGACTGACTGACTGATTCATCATCCCACAGCCCAAACGGCTGATGCTAGAGAGACGAAATTTGGAACGTAGGTAGGTCTCCCCCCATATAGATCCACTAAGACGGAAATTTGGAAATTCGAATGTTTAGGGGGCAAAAAAGGGTAAAAACGGGTAAAATCGGTAACCTTATAACTCGCAAAATAATAATGATACAAAAAAAGTTGAATAGTTATCGTTATTCATTAAAAATATAATTGGACAGGTGTCTGGTACATTTTTGAAAATTGGCCGTTTTAGGGATAAAACGGGTAAAAACTGTATTTTGGTACTTTTTTGACACCATATGTATCTTTGAAACCAATCAACATACAGATAAAATTTATGTCGTATTCAAAACTTATCAAAAAATTAGAAATACAAATTTGTTACTTTTTTGAAACTCAAACGTTTAAGGGGTAAAAATTGTACCTATTTTTAGTACTTTTTTCATAAAACATTTTTTTATATTTATTGAAATCTTCATATGAGTATTTTAATATGGGATACCACTACAATTTAGAAATTTATTGGAATACAATTTTTGATACTTCGATGGGTGAAAAAAAGTACCAAAAAAAGGGGTAAAGGCGGGAAATTACATTTTATTCAAACTTAATAATGAATTCTCAATTACATTAAACATAGAAACATGAAATTAAGAAAATGTAGATAAGAATTTACAAGAGTGGAATTTGTGGTACTTAAAGATACATGGTCCTGTGGGTAAAAATTCAAGAGGATGGACTTTGTGGTACTTTTTTGTTCTTCTATTGGTACTTTTTTGCATTTTCTGTAATACTTAACCTAGAAACATCAAATTAAATACGCTTGGTCCGATGTTGGAAAGAATTGACAAGCGGGGGCTTTGTGGTACTTTTTCGTTCTTCTAATGGTACTTTTTGAATTTTCTATAATTATGAACCTAGAAACATGAAATAAGGATATGTGGTCCTTAGTTAATGAGAATCCATAAGAGGGGACGTTGTGGTACTTTTTTGCTATTTTAATGGTACTTTTTGAATTTTATATAATATTTAACCTAGAAATATGAAATTAAGGACATGAAGTGCTAATTGAATGAGAATCCATAAGAGAGAACTTTGTGGTACTTTTTCGTTCTTCTAATGGTACTTTTTTGAATTTTCTATAATATTTAACATAGAAACATAAAATTAAAGATATTTGGTCTTAAATGAATGAGAATTCATTAGAGGGGACTTTGTGGTACTTTTTTTTTCTTCTAATGGTACTTTTTGAATTTTCTATAATATTCTACCTAGAAACATGAAATTAAGGACATGAAGTGCTAATTGAATGAGAATCCATAAAAGAGAACTTTGTGGTACTTTTTCGTTCTTCTAATTGTATTTTTTGAATTTTCTATAATATTTAACATACAAACATAAAATTAAAGATATTTGGTCTTAAATTAATGAGAATTCATTAGAGTGGACTTTGTGGTACTTTTTTGTTCTTCTAATAGTATTTTTTGAATTTTCTATAATATTTAAAGTAGAAAAGTGAAACTAAATATGCATGGTCCTATGTTAGAAAGAATTCACAAGAGGGGTCTTTGTGGTACTTTTTTGTTCTTCAAATGGTACTTTTTTAATTTTCTATAATTCTGAATCTAGAAACATGAAATCAAAGATATGCGGTCCTAAATGAATGGGAATCCATAAGAAGGAACTTTGTGGTACTTTTTTGTTCTTCCTATAGTACTTTTTTAATTTTCTATAATTCTGAATCTAGAAACATGAAATTAAAGATATGTAGTCCTAAATGAATGAGAATCCATAAGAAGGGACTTTGTGGTATCTTTTTTTTGTTCTTCTAATAGTACTTCATCAAGATTATAAACCTGAAATTAAAAAGATATTGTTATTTATGGATGATATAACACCATTATTAAAAATGTTCCCAAGGGAGTTAAAGGTCTTAATTTAAATTTATTATATAGTATGGTTTTTATAAAAAATTTCCGCTAACGAAGTAGCGGGTTTACAGCTCGTCTTATTATAAATTTGTATTATAAATATGGAAAAATAAATACCAAAAATAAGATTTATAAATGAATACATTTTAAATAAGAATAATTAAGAAAAATATATATTGAATAAAAAATTTTAAATTATAAATAACGTTTTATAAATTCACAATGATCTCTTTTTCCAGAATAATTTCATAAAAAATGGTATAAACATGTATCGTTTACAGGTACAATTTTGTTAGTTGTTCAAAACAGATTTTTAACTTTCACTATAAAAAATATATAATTTCATAACCGTTTACGGCATGTAATTTATTTAAGAAATACAAACGTTGTTAAAAGGAAAAACTATATACATATATGTTTATGTAAATATAAATTTATAAAAAAATCATAATTCTAAAAAATATAAAAACGTTCACTACATACGTAAGAAAGCTCTGGAGTGGTACCAAAGCAATAACACATTTTTTGTGCCAAGAGAGGTAAATTTTCCAAATTATCCGGAGCTAAGATCAGTGAAGAGATATTGAGCTTTTGTGAAAAGAGAATCGAAGAGGACAAAAGAGGTGTTCCAAATTATCAAAGATTTTAAAAGATGGGCAGACTGTTCAAAAAAAAAAAAAAAAATTAAAAAATACTAAAACAATTTGTAAATCTCTAATGGAAGGATTTCAAAAAAAGGTGTATGAGTTCATAAGTATTGGTTAGAAGTATAAAAGTGATCTCTAGTATAATATTAATTAAATAAAAAAAAACAATCAAAACTCTAAGATCAACCGTTTCCAAATTATTGGATTTTATATATGTTTAGATTTTTGCGATCGCAATCCTTATTACAGAATTATACTGTGAAAATCCATCGGTTTAGCTTTCTATAAATCCCAAACAAATAAACACAGATTAATTTATATATATATACATATATATATATATATATATATATATATATATATATATATATATATATATATATATATATATATATATATATATATATATATATATATATATATATATAGAAGTTTAAGTATCCAATTTTTGTGGATGTAGTTTTAAACAAGTAATGAAGTCATAGAGACGATTGAGATAACTGTCGTTGTTGAATTTGTCTGGAAGTTTCTTTACTTAGAATTTTTTATTTTTACTGAATTTAGCCTTGTTATGTTATGCACATTACGCGCTATAATTGAGACATTTGTACAAATCAAATATGATTTAATTTATATCTATCTAAAGTAGATTTTTGTTGAATTTTATAAGTAGATCAATAGTATACACAATTGTTTGTGAAGGTTAAAGTATAAGGTCTATTATACATTTACAAAATTTAACATTAAATAATACAGATACGTTCCTATAGTGAGACACATTCAAATACACTTTCCTTTAGTTTGGAGTATATAAGTGGTGTATTTAAATTTATTTAATATTGATTTCAATTTAAAAATAAAAACCATGTAATTTAAATTAAACTTTACACAAATGTTTTGTGGCAGTTAATTTGTTAACTTTTAAATAATTTTATTATTATATTAATTATAATTAAATATTTAAAATGTAAACAACAAAAAGATTACAAATTGTTGCTAACAAAAGATTTTGTAATTTTATTTAAACCATTTCAAATAAAATATTTGTAAAGTAAAATGTTTATTTTCAAAACTTAAATAGTTAAATGCCTGTATATTTGAGCTTTAAACACTGGTTGACAAAGAAAATATAATTTAAGCAAAATTATTTAGTTATTGGTGTAGACTTAATTTGACGTCTTATACACGAAGCTATCTTTAGATCTTGCTACTATGTACTGATTTTGTACATGAGCATCTCTAATATTTCTCCCAAAAAAAAAAAAGGGTTTACACGAGTATATTTCGCTATAAATAGAGAACGGTTTGGCCGATTTAGTGTAATAAAACATCAAAAAATATGAACCAAAATTACATTCAAGTAATTTTGATTATTAATTTCGGAGTAATTTTTTTTCATACAAAATTCAAAAACTTTATCTTTAACAAAAAACAAACCTTTTAGACGACCAGTGTAATTTAAACCAATAGTAATAATAAATTACATTTTACATGTAAATAAATTTATATTTGTAATATATTTTATTTAAAACAATTATTTAATAATTAAAACTAGATTAAATTTAAATTAATTAAAAATAATACATTTTGAATAAGATACTTTTTGTTCATGTAAAGAAAATCATGTAAGAAAAATTCGAAATTTAAAAATTTGTTAATATACTAAAACTAAAACTGCGATATCTTTTAATCCTCTTTGTCAAATTAACATTCATCAACGGATTTTACATGATGCTGCATTAATTTTTCTTTATACAAATTGATATCGTTACTACAATAAAAAAAATGTTTATCAAACTTAAAAAAAAAAAAGTATTTTTGTCCACATCTAAAATATAATCAATTATCTATGTAACTCAATCTATTTATTGTAATGCTAACGTTGTCTAATGTATATAATTTGATGTTTGCAAAGCCGTTTGTATTGTCATTCAAATTTATTTATTTTCTCTCAGTAGGATTAATGAAAACAGCTGAAAATAATTTTTATGTTTTTCGTTGACAATGATTAATCATCATTTGATTATTTACGAAAATGTGTAATTATTGTATGCTCGTGTAGACTTGTGTTAAATAGATATGGCTCACATCATCATAGATACTAAAGTATGAATTTAATTTTTTCAGTAACCCACATGTTTGCAGAAAAAGAGATTATTTTGTTATAAGAAAAATGCAAACTGTGCTGAAAGTAATAAAACCCAATTGACTAAAATAACTGAAAAATTGTAGTCTTGAATTTCACTTCGTGGGAATATTTCTCACAAAAAAACGGACATACAGAGACACACTCAAGAAAAAAATTCTCAACAATTAAATCAATGTGTATGTTAATCAAAAATCCCTATTTTGCGAGGGTATTTGTATGGGGAATTAGCAGACCGATCATTTCTACTCAGTGTTGCCGTTTGGCGACTTTAGTCGCCATTTGCCCCTTTTTCAACCACGTGGCCGCTTTTTTGGCCCCTTTTTAAAATGGCGACTAAATGGCGACTTTTTAAGACTATGTGCTAAATGTCGAAAAAATAAGATGTTTGAAATATATCGACCCATTATATATTAATTTCAACAAATAAATTAATAATTTTGAGGTTATTTTATAGTATAGTGATATAAAAAGTCGAGGAGTATTTATCAATAATAAAAATATTATGTCTAATAGACTTAAGTCAATACTTGAGTAGCTATGCGTTCCGTTCTAAATTTGTCTAACAGGGAATTGCAAGAATGGAGTACGAGTTAAGAACTCGTACAAAAGTACAAAAGTTTAATTAATTAAAAGAGGATTGTATGTTAACTATTTTAGTGAATAAATATTTATTTTTGGAATAATAAAAATTGTTGTAAAATTATTATAAATAATTTTGTTATTGATAAAACTGAATTTTGAAGTTTTTCTTAAAATATAAAATTGACTGTTGTTAGCAAATAAACAAAATTTAAGGAGTTTTTTAGGTTTTAAATCAGTTAGCCCCTTTTTTTTTCAAAAAATCCGCTTTTTTGGCGACTTTTTATTTTGAAATCCCCTTTTTTGGACACTTTTTACTAGATTCATACTTATAAGAAAAATAAATATTTGTGACAAAAAGCTAGACAGACGGACATAGTAACATCGTCATAAACACTTTAGCTATTTATGATATGTAATACTAATATCAAAATAGATTTTTAAAAAAGAAAAAATGAATTTGCAAAAGCTTGAAATATTCAAAATTAAAAAGACTTCGTAATACGGATGGATGTAAAGTATATTTGGATTTTCTTAAAGATATTTTGATCAGTGTCCAATATCTCTTAGTTTGGCAGATATCCAGGAAGTTTGAAAGATATACTTCTTTACGAATAAAATGTTGGGAGGTGGGCGGTAAAGTAAGCGGACCACGCCCATTTTTGGGTTTCAAATTTACATTGACTCTTGAACTATCTGTACAAAATTTCGTTGTCGTATATGCTTTTGTTTAAGAGATATCAGCAGAAAAGTATGAAATGAAGATACAACGGACACCCTGTGTTTCTAGTTTTTAACCAATAACTTTATTGTTTATCCCCCTACGTTGCCCCGTTCGAGCCCTACCCTGCTTTCAACAGACGGACAGACGGACGGACATAGCTAGATCGACTCAGAATCTAACCAGGACCCAGAAAATATATGGCCAATTCTCTTTTTACGTTTGCCTTTGTGAAACCGACCTTCAACCCTAAATATTTTTTTTAAATTCTGACTTTTTTGAACAACTTTTGATGCTTATGTTAACAAAACTTAATTGTGTAACACAAAAAAAATTCAAGACTTGAAACGGTTCCATGTGGTGCCGGCAAGCACCCAAAGTCAAAAATTTAAAAAAAAAAAGTTTGAAACTAACAATTTTTTTTATTTCTTTCTCTTACTGTAGTCGCAAATTTTATCATAAATGTCCAATTCTTCTAATGTAGACTACAAACACAGCTGGATTTAATTAGCGTGCATTTAACCAGTGTCAAATTGTGTTGTGCAAAATTCGTGAAACCAAATTTTAAAAAATTTAAAAATTTTGCAGTTTTTTCACTGGGGGTTTTACGCCGTTTCAGATATTTCAAAATTCAAAACAGAGCCTTATAGCTCTAGAAATTATGCATCATTTTACATATATTAATATCGTTAATATGCCTTCAATAGAAATGCTGTAGGAGTTACCCAAACTTGGAGAGAAAAAACGTGAATGGCTCCTTTTTTGCGAGGCACACTCGAAACGTTATTTCAGTGAAGCTAGAGTATAGCGTTATCAAAGAAAATTTCCAAAAAACATTTAAAAATCATTGTGGCGTTTTAAAATATTAATCTGCTGAACGTTTATTATATTATATTGCTATTTTAAAGAATTCAGCAATATAATTTCACTAAAAGTATTCATCAACGGTTTTCATTAGCTAAGAATGCGATGTTTTCAGTTTAACATTAATCGTCGAGCACATCCAAGGCGCTAATCAAAATTGGCGATTATATATGTCAATCTATAGCTGCTTTAATACCGTATATCAAAATCAATATAGCTTTCGAAAAAAAGTACGATTTTTTATTTAATGCAACTTTAGAGATTTGACTAAGTGCAATTAAAAAATTTATATAAATCACATTGTTTTATGACTGATTTAAAAAAATTATGAATTTTGCAATAAATGAATGAATATGAACAACATTACATCACTAAAAACTTAATTTTCCAAATTATATAAGAAGGTTTAATTTTTATTAAATCGCTAATATATCCACGCATACCTAACTTATCACTATATTTTTAATTTGTATTTTAGATATAGCATTGTAGAGTACATAAAAGCAATAATTTTTAATTAAGGACTATAAATAGAATTTTGGCAATTTTGTTTTATAAATTTTTATCTTAAACCGCCATAACATTCACTCGAACAGATCTGTGTTCCACTAGAGCCAAGGAATATTGGTACTAAATATCGTTGATGTGTCATTAAAAAATTTTCGAAATTTTTTTTGAACATCAAAAGTAAACGAGTTTGAAAAATTTCCCATATACTTTGTGGGGTCTTAAATGATTTCTTCGACATGTTATACACGGAATGACAAAATCAATATACCCCCTATCTTTTTGATGGTGGGTATAAAAAATTAAAAATTTTTTTAGGCAAAAACATTAATTTTTTTTTTTTGATAGTTTGAGAGCTTTTTCCGCCCTTTCCAAGAAAAATAATTTGTGGGTATACATTTTTAATGTGCCGTAAAGTTTTAGTTATGATACGTTTTTTTGTGATTTTAGACTTTCCTTTCGTTGATGCCGGAAGTTGGTGCAAATACTACGGAACCAAAATTATATTGAAGTTATCTTAATTACGGCCCTTCATCACTAGTCATAAACTTGTTGCAAATGAACAAAATTTGCAGAACAATTAATCAAAATTTGTTATATTATTTGTTGAAAAATGTTGTTCTCATGTTCAGATGAATTATAATTCTCGGTTTGCCTTCTGTTTCGTTTTTTTACCCTTTACAAATCGATGGATAATAACATTAACAAGTATATTCCGAATTCATATGTGCAATAAAAAATTTTCAATATGCGGATAAATTTGTTGCTAGTGAAAAAGATTTGTCATTTCTGAGATTTGTGCTAACTTATTAATTTTGGTTCTTAGTTTTTAGATGCTACCTCAAAAATATTTAAACATTTTAAAGAGACTTTTCAAAATTTAAAAAAAATTAATAAATAAGTAAACGTGTTGTAAATTATTTTTAGTATTTTAATTTTTGATAAATTGCAATAAATATTTGCACTAAAAATGGTTTTTTATTGAAAGAAGCTTTTTGTGCAATGAAATAATTAATATATGAATCAAATCAATAAAATTTATAATTGATGTATAACAAAGTTTTAATAACGATTCTAATTAATATGATTAAAAAAATAATTCAGATTTAAATAAAAATTAATTAATTAAAGTAAATTAATATTTTTTTATGATTAGAGCAAAATCAATTAAAAATTTATTTAATATAAGGAATTTCGTAATTAAAATTAATTTTTATTTTTTTCTGTGTATACTATAATAAAAAAAAATCAAATAGACTACACAGAAAAAAGTAAAAATAAACTTCAATTACGAAATTTGTAATATTAATTAATTTTTTATTGATTTTGCTCCAATCATCAAAATGATAATATTAATAACTAGAATAATTGATATTATTATTACTTCCTTTCCTTAAATAGATGCAATGAGTTGAAAATTTTTGAAAATTTACTCAAATTTATTTTATTTCTGTACTTTTATAGACAAATATTTAATTTTTCTTTATATTTTATTAACAGCTGTCAATTTATTAAAAAACACAACTGAAAACCAATTAGAAAATTCATTATATTAATAAATCATATAATTAAATTCCAATATAAAGTTAATTAATAATTTTATTAAAAAATTATTTGAAATATTTTGTTCTGTGTATGTTTAATATGTATAAAGAATACTGTTTCTTAGCAAACCCTTAGCATTATTTACTTGCTTATCACAACAATAAATAAACTTCCATAATGTTTACAATAGTTATATTGAAATATATTCTGCCTGCCTTAAAATATCTAGAAAACTTTAAGCTAGACATACATAACTTAAGAAGACAGTAGATATTTCTCTTATTTTTTAATGTTATACGTGAAGAAGTTAGAATAAAAAATTTAATATAATCTGTAAAACAAATCAGCATTATTATTTAGCAAAAGAAAATTGTTTAAGAATATAATTTAATAGCGCGAGATTTACTTTACAAAGTTTGGGTAAACTTTGTTGTAGATAATTTTTGAAAAACAAGAAATCTTTTACTTGCTTCTATAGGGGCCATTTGTATATCCAATAGGACTAATAAAATTGAAAATATAAAATTTTATTCAAAAATATTGGTTAAAAAAAATTGATGGAAAAGAGACAAATAGGCTTGATTAAATAAAAGCTTATAAATTTAAAATAAAGTTAAATTAATAAATTAGTAAGTTATTTCACATCTTTGGTTATTGTCAAATTCAGCATAAATAAAAACATTCAAATAAAAATAGGCTTCAGTTCTATTCAAGTTTTTATTAGAGGGAGTTCTTGTTGTATAGTAAAATTCCCAGCACAAACAAATACTTTTTACGAACCATCACCATTTTATTTCGTGCTTAACCCAATTTGTCTGCTTAAGTATAATATAATTAGATTCAGTTTTAGTTGTTTTATATCTATTATACTATTCTATGACATTCTTTTCAGGTATCTAATTAAAAGTTTGTTAACTCTTTTTGATGCTATTGAAATGCGAATAATATTATAAAACCATGGTTGTTTTAATTATTTTTTTTAGAAGAAATTATTTTCTTCAAATAAATAGTGAATAAATGCTAGTTTCGATTTTTCATTTAAATAGATTGTTAACATTTTTATACTTGCTTTTCTAGAGGAATTTTAATTAAGAACAAATTTAGTACCAAATTTCTTTTCAAAGTTAAAATACTCGCACAATGCTTTTGGCTATTTAAAGTGATTTAGCTAATTAAATATAAAATTGTGAGTGCTCATTAAGGATAATTAATACAAAAGATTAACTTGTTATGGATAATTTTTTGTAAGCAATAAACTTTAAAAGCTATATTTGCATTCAAAGCGCTGGTTCTACATACACATATTTATAAAATCTAGAATCATATTAAACCCATTTCTAGATCAAGTCTTTAAGCCTTTAGGAAAAAAAATTATTCACAAAAAATAAACAAAACCAAATCCTCGTATCAGAGAAATAAAGTAATGACGCACATAAGGATTTTCATACATTTCAGCCTGTCAAAAATAAAAAAATAAACTGAAAATGCAAACCAACAAACAGTATTTTCGTTATACATACATACTTTGATTTGATTACTAAACGATTTTATTACCAGCTAAAGTATTTTCTCATCACGTAAAGGATAAGTAAATATTGGTATTCTGGTAAAAATAACATTTGAAAATGTTACTTTTGCAGGGAATCAAAAAACAAAAAAAAAAAAAAAAATATATATTTTCTTTTCCAGAAAATTAAAGCAGAAATATTAAGAGATGTAAATTCATCAGTAAACAAAGTAAAACAATTTTTCTTTACTTTTATTACGATAGTAACAAAAAACTGTTTTAATTTATAGAATTTTTCTTAAGAATTCTAATGAATCCGATTTAGGTGAATTCAAAATCAGCCCACTTTATATCTTAATGTTTGTAATAAAGCTATTCTATTGTTTGTTTTCTAAATACTACCTTAGGCTGTGGAATATTAATTTTCATTTTTCCTTTATGTAAAAAAATAAGAAAGATAGAAAAACAAAAAAATAAGAAAGAAATTAAATACAATTTTATTTTTATCATTCCTTAAAAAATAATATAAATAAATAACAAATTTACTAATAAATATAAAACTAAAACAGTGAAAAAAAAAAAACTATTGGGAAACATTAGAAGATGGATGCAAGTATTACAAAAACAAAATAACAATATTTATTTGTTACAAAGTCCAAATAATCTTTGTGCCAAATTTCATCAAATCCCCTCTTCCGAAAATCACCTTAACATACATAAATCCCATACGAAAGATAGTATCAAGTTAATATTCGACACAAATAAGTTTTATATATGTAGAAACAACATTAATGCATTGTTATGTATTTATATAATACGAGCTGTTAACCCGCTACTCCTTTAGCGGAAATTTTTTACAAAAACCATACTATAAAATAAATTTAAAATAGGATTTTCGAAAAGTACAAAATGCATATTTGATAGGATGCCAGTAAAGTACCAATATTTTACATCTTTAATATTCGAAAGTTAAAAAACTACCAAAGTATTCCTATTATTTTCATTTTTTAGTATAGAGAAATGTGACTAATAGAGCTTGAGAATTCTCATTCATAAATAACAATATCTCTTTAATATTAGATTTCTACAAAGAATAAGAACCACAAAATCACTTTTACGGATTCTGATTCACTTTGGACCTTACATCTTCAATTTTATGTCTCTAGAATCTATATTACAGAACATTCAAAAGGTATTGTTAGAAGAACAAAAAAGTACCACAAAATCCCTTCTTATGGATACTCACTAACTTAGGGCCACATAACTTTAACTTCATGTTTCTAGGTTAAATATTATAGAAAATTAAAAAAAAAAATTTCCTTAATTTCACGTTTCTAGGTTCATTATTATAGAAAATTCAAAAAGTACCATTAGAAGAACAAAAAAGTATCATAAAGTCCCCTCTTATGGATTCTCATTCATTTAGGACCACATATCTTTAATTTCATGTTCCTAGTATAAATATTATAGAAAATTCAAAAAGTACCTTTAGAAGAACAAAAAAAAAAAAAAAAAAAAGTACCACAAAATCCCCTATTGTGGATTCTCATTCATTTAGGACCATATATCTATAATTTCATGTTTCTAGGTTAAATATTACCGAAAATTCAAAAAGTACCATTGGAATAAAAAGAAAGTAGCACAAAGTCCGCTCTAATGGATTCTTATTCATTTAGGACCACATATTTTTAATTTCATGTTTCTAGGTTAAATATTACAGGAAATTAAAAAAGTACCATTAGAAAAACAAAAAAGTACCACAAAGTCCCCTCCTATGAATTCCAATTCATTGAGCACCACATGTCCTTAATTTCATGTTTCTATGTTCATAATTATAGAAAATTCAAAAAGTACTATTAAAAGCACGAAAAAGTACCACAAAATCCCTTCTTATGAATTCTCACTCACTTAGGGCCACATATTTTTAATTCCATGTTCCTAGTTTAAATATTATAGAAATTCAAAAAGTATCATTAAAATAACAAAAAAAGTAGCACAAAGTCCCCTCTTATGGATTCTCATTAACTAAGGACTACATATCCCTAATTTCATGTTTCTAGGTTCATAATTATAGAAAATTGCAAAAGTACCATTAGAAGAACGAAAAAGTACCACAAAGTTCCCCTTTGTGAATTCTTTCCAACATCGGACCATGCATATTTAATTTAATGTTTCCAGGTTAAATATTACAGAAAATGCAAAAAGTACCAATAAAAGAAGAAAAAAGTACCACAAAGTCCACAAAGTCCATTTACCCCTTTTTTGGTATTTTTTTTTCACCCATCGAAGTATCAAAAATTGTATTCCAATAAATTTCTAAATTGTAGTGGTATCCCATATTAAAATCCTCATATGAATATTTCAATAAATATAAAAATATGTTTTATGAAAAAAGTACCAAGAATAGGTACGATTTTTACCCCTTTAACGTTTGAATTTCTAAAAAGTACCAAATTTGTATTTCTCATTTTTTGATAAGTTATGAATACGACATAAATTTTATCTGTATGTTGATTGGTTTCAAAGATACATATGGTGCCAAAAAAGTACCAAAATACAGTTTTTACCCGTTTTCTCCCTAAAACGGACGATTTTCAAAAAAGTACCAGACACCTGTCCAATTATTTTTTAAATGAATAACGATAACTATTCAACTTTTTTTGTATCATTATTAGTTTGCGAGTTTTAAGGTTACCGATTTTACCCGCTTTTACCCTTTTTACCCCCTAAACATTCGAATTTCCAAAAATCCCGTCTTAGTGGATCTATATGGAGAGAGACCTACCTACATTCTAAATTTCGTCTCTCTAGCTTCAGCCGTTTGGGATGATGAATCAGTCAGTCATTCAGTCAGTCAGTCACGTTACTCCTTTATATATATAGATATTTTACATTGAGTAAAAGTGTTGGTCTACGATTAGCCACAGGTCTAATTTTTAGCTCATACAGAATGATGTAGGGTATCATGTAGTCGGTCTTGACCGATTATAGTTTCTCTATCGTTTTATGAATAAAATGCTTATGCATATGGCTCCCAAGTCAAAAACTTTCTTTAGAATTTTGGTTTCTTCTGCTACATTCCCTCCAACATCTGCAACATAGAATTCCTGGACGATAATGTCTATTATAAAATAATCATAAACATACAAAAAAAAATCTGAAGAACTTTCACGTTATTTTTGTACCCCCACATTGACTGAGTCCTACAGCCCGAAGGTACTATTTTTCTTCCACATCCAGGTTTCAATTTAGTGACAATGACATCTTTGTATAATATTATAACTCAAGAAAATTTTGACAGAATTATTTATTTTTCACTACATCAAAAGTTATAAGCCCAAGAAAATGCATAGATTCTTTCGTGCGCAGTCTTTACAACTAACCGCAGAAGTAGTAGCGATGGTCATACACATATAATTTTTAAAAGAACTAGAAAGTTATCATAGTTGAGGGGAGACTTGATATATCTTTGCTAAACAAATCTTGAGCAGAAATGGTTTATATTCTTGATGTTTAAGACTAAGGTTAAAAATATAAACTGTAATTTTTTGTAAATTGAAGATTTCTTAAAGCAAACTTTTTAAATTGAACCATCAACTTAAAGTATATAAGTGTAAATTTCCTCAAATACTTGTTTTATCATTTATTATTATTTTTATTATTACAATTTTTTATTTTTTTTTATTTTATTTTTTTAATTGCTATTACAATAATTTTTCTTTTTATAAAGTTTGATGGAATACAACTTAGACCCAGTCTTATAGTGCTCACTTAGTGGCGAAATCGCACTTAAGTTGTAAAAATTGTTTTATATTTAAAAACTTAAGTGTTCTTTTCCTATTCCTTAAGTTTTTCCTAAATATGAACATTTTCTGACGTCTTCAAAAATACGAGGGCGGATCAATATTTCCGTGACTTTTCGAACTTCCCTCGTAGTTATATGAAATGCAACGCTGTTCCCATCAACTACTACTGTCAAATTTTGAGCAAGTGTCGTCATTTACTTTGCGTTTAACAGCTGTTCAAAACATACAACCTCGTGTGTTTTTCTAAAAATGGAAAAAAGTGAATTTTAAGTTCTCAGACCAAGGAAAAGCTCGACAAATACTATGGGGACTCTGCACCATCGATTTCAATGGTAAAAAAGTGGTTTACTGACTTTCGTTGTGGTCGCACAAGTACAAATGACGCTGAACGTTCTGGACGGCCAATTGAGGTCAGTACACCCGAAAATGTCGAAAAATTCCACGGTATGGTATTGGCGGACCGAAGAGTAAAATTGCGTGAGATTGTTGATGACATAGGCATTTCATATGGCAGTGTGGTTTCGATTTTAAAAGATCAGCTGGGTTTAAGAAAGTTGCTTGCAAGATGGATGCCGCGTTTGCTCTCAATTGACCATAAACTTTAAAGGATTGTTTGAAGTTGTTTAACTGCAATCCGAATGAGATGTTGCGGCCTTTTGTAACTGTGGAAAAAACATGGATCCATTACTGTACAAAAAAATGGGTTTCTCCGGGTGGCCTTCCGCTTCGAAGAAGACCAAGGTAAGTTTGTCGGCCAATAAGGGCAACAGTTTTATTACCTTCAAAAGGGAAAAACAATAAATGGCGACCATTATGCCAACTTATTAGACCGATTTAATGAGGATTTAAAAATAAAACGACCCCATATGGCCAAGAAAAATTTCTTTTTAATCAAGATAATGCATGGGTGCACAAGTGTGCTGTCTCAATGGCAAAACTCTATGAATTGGGCTACGAATTGGTACCTCATCCGCCATATTCTACGGATTTAGCCCCTAGTGACTACTTCCTATTTCCAAACCTTAAGAAATGGCTCGGTGGAAAGAGATTCAGCTCCAAGGATGAAATTATTGACCAAACAAATGCCCATTTTAAGAACCTCGAAAAATCCTATTTTTTGGAAGGGATACAAAACTGGAGAAACGTTGAACTAAGTGTATTGAGTTAAAAGGAGATAATATTAAAATATATATATATATATTTTTTTTTTTTTCTGCAAACAACACTGTGTTTCATTCAGAAAATCACGGACTTATTGATCCGCCCTCGTATTAATTGAAAATAAACAAAAATAAATAACAATACAAAATCTAACAAAATATTTTAAAATTTAAAAAATCTAAAAAAAACTATTTGAATGAATCTTTTCTTTGTGGTTTTATACTTAGCACAATATCTTTTTTAGTCGCGTAGCTCATAAGCAGCAGATTTCTTTGCATTTTTTAAATTATTTCAAATTATTAAATAATTTTTATTATATATATTTGACATTATTTGAAACAAATAACAACCTAAAGTAAAAGGTATTCAATAAAAGTTAAATTAATTAAATAATTTAAAATAAATAAAATAAAACAATGAATGTTACTCAATATATATATAGATATATATATATATATATATATATATATATATATATATATATATATATATATATATATATATACATATATATATATATATATATATATATATATATTGAAAAGTAGAAATAACCTAATGTAAATACATAAAAGCTTAAAACTTTTTGTTTATTTTCTTGTCAACTTAATTTTTAAACTATAAAACGAAATATGTGTGAGCATTTACTTAAATGTTTCTTAACTAAGTTTGCACTTAAATAGACACTAAGGGACCTGTATAAAACAGGGCAATAAAATTTAACAGGTTGTTAATTTTCATATACTTTGGAATTTGAGAAATACTAGGTTTATATTGCCTTTTTTAAGATCTTTAAAAAACTTGTTTAAATGTACTATTTATCTTTTATAGCTTTTGAGTTATATGCATTTTAATCTTAATTTCAATTTCAACTTCAAAAGTTTTTGGTCAAGTTTTTTCTATATATACACCAATATGTTTAACCAATTTTATTATATTTCTTTATAATTAGTTAGAGAACAAAATTATCTATCGATACCTTTATTGGGTTTATAAATATAGGATTTTTGATTTGAAAAATGAATAAACAGATGGACGGAAGGACGGACATTATAATTCTTTCAAAACGTCATCAAAATTAATTTTTTATTTATTGGTCAATATAAGAATAAAATGTAAACATTAAAATATTGATAATGCCGTTCCCGATTTTTCAAAAATTAATAAAAAGACGGACGGAAGAACAGACATCAGAATTCTCACAAAAAAATCATCAAATTTCAAATATGCATTTTTTTTAACTTATTTATCAATATAAAAACAAAATGAAAACATTAAAATCTTGATATCACTTTTCCCTGAATTGAGCGAATTTTAAGATCTTTTTACCCCAATAATCCTCTCCCAAAATCTAATAGTTGGACTTGATGCATTATGATGTACTAAACACGAATCTGCTTTCAGTCTTTTCCCATCAGGTCTCAATTTTTTTTATGGGCGTGTCTTATATATTGCCTATAGTAAGACCGTTACTCTACTATATTTGCTCATAACTCAAGAACGGTGTGTACGATTAACATAAGTGAAGTGATCGGAGTTTCAGAGTTATCATGCAAAATTTTAGATTTTTAGATTTAGATTTTTTTCCATTAATGTAGAAATACTTAACTGTAGGTATGCATATTTTAGGTATGTAGGTATGTATTTTAACATAACTGTGAATGAAATCAAGATTTGTGCATCAATGATACGTGGCTTTATTTACTCGTAGTTTTACCAGCTTTGAGATAAAGATGATAAACTGAAACATTTTTGATATTTTCACTTTTAAAAATAAATTTTAGTAAAACAAATAATAATAATAAAAAAAATATTCAATTTAGCATCAAAAATTTCGAAATATCTCCTAAACTATTGAGCGAATAAAAATTTGATATTAGAACGACTTAAAGTCAATTTTATTCCGCATATTGGTATATCATTTATAAAAATCGTGCATACCGTTCTCGAGTTATAATGAAATATACTCAAATAATCGGCTTATTTAGGGTTCAAAATTAGATATGCCCATAAAAAAATCTCGACCTGATGGGAAAAAAACTGAAAGCAGATTCGAGTTTAGCATGAGGAGTTCCATTTAGAGCACATATTTTACTTTATTTTTTTATTTTTTGAAGTAGGAATAAAAAAATTTTTATAGACCAGTGTAACAGAATTTAATTAATTTTCAAAATTGAGAAAACTTTGAAAGTAAATTAGCGCATTTTGTAGGTATGAAGAAAATTTCGCCTTTATTACAATTTTCTATATACTTCCAAAATCAAGAATATATCCAAGAAACCAAATTTTTGTATATCGCATTTTTTTTTTTTTTTTTTTTTTTTTTTTTTTTGTAGTAACACCGTGTTATGAAACTAAAAATAAAATTTAAAGTGTAAAATTCTCCAAATTTATTCTTCAGTTTCAAAGTGTTTCAAGAATGCGTATGAATAATATTTCAGGTGTAACAAATTATTAAGTATACGTCACATATAACGACGGTAGTATAAATAAATAATACGCCACATATGTCTGTACATTAAAGTGTCTCACGAAAAAAAGTTGCAAATGTACTCCTCTATAAATCAAGATTAGTATGTTCTTATATGATTCCCAAAATATTACATCTCAATGTTAAGATTTACGTGAGCTGGACCATTTTTAAAATACCCCTGAAATTACGTATTTATTTCAATATTATTATCAAAATTTTAGTTATAAAAAAAATTAATTTCAAATTATAATAGAGGCATACTACGACCTCCAATATTCATTTAAATAATTATTATGTCTCTTTTCAGTCGCGGAATATTAAGATTTTACTAACATTTTTTATCTTATTTTCTTTTTTCAAAATGTAATTTTATATATTTCGGAAATTTTTTAAAATATGTTAGGTTTTAATGTACCATAGAAATGGTACATCCTCTTATTATTAAAGATAACTCGTATTTAACCTATTATGAGCCAGAGAGTCAATTTTATGCATTTAGTTCCCAAAAGAATAAATTTGCAATTTTTGCAAATAAATCGCATGGAAGAACTCATTACACTTAAATATTGATAAATTTATGCAAAACATAATAAGTTCATTTAAAACCGCAACATTTATATCCTTAATTAAACATTTATTTGATATAAAAATTAACTTAACCAATTATGGTCCAAAAATCCCAAAATATTATTTGTGCAACTATAGGGTTAAATGAATACACATATCAGTAGCATTTAATGAGGGCTTTCCAATGATGCGCTAAAATATAAATTACGATGAATAATTTCCAAAATATTCCAGCTTTAATAAAATAAAATAAAATCATTGAAAATTTTACTAAAATTTTAATTTCGCGAGAATGAAAACAAATTTTAAATTATTTTTTGTTCAATATGTGACGTCGTTTTTCATATGTTCTAATTTTTTTGACAAAAAGTTAAAAACTATGTATACTGTCGATCGAATTATTTTAAAACATATCAGACTTTAATTTTAAGGGGGTACATTTGCAAATTTTTTTTTCCCCATACAAATCAAGGCACTGTACTATACATGGACGAGTTCCCAAAATTAAAATTATTAAATTATAAAATGGGAAATACTAGAATACGAGCTGATCATAAATATATTTTGAAAATTTTTATAATTTTATAAAGTTTAAGATTAAATGTAAAGCTAACATACCATGAACTATTAGGTGAAAATATTGCAAAATTATGTATATTTGAAGCAAAAAATTTTTAACAATTTTAAAGAGCATACTTTTTGCATCTTAAACTTTATGAAATATAATTTATAACTCTTTAAATGTAGAACTATGTGGCCATGGCATGTCTAAACATTGTCTCTGCTCTGGACATACAGACGGACGTAATTATACCACCAAAGTTGTTTAAAATAAAATGTCATACATATGTATATGTGATTTACAGCTATGAGTATAATTAACCTGCATTTTAATTACTCAATTAATTTTTCAGTTATTAATAAAAATAACTTTGTATTTACCTATTTTCAATTTATTAAATTATACTAATTCTTTTATCTAAAGGAATTAATGTTTCTCTCTTAACATTAATTCCTTTAGATTCTGAATATAATTTTAACTTAAGTATGTTATCAAATAACAATAGATTCCAAATTTAAAGAGAATATTCCAAATAATTTTCAAAAGGATTTAGCTTATATTAACTAACATTATAGAAAATATTCTCTAAATTATTGTTACATAATTTTGTTAATTTATTAAAGATTAAAACATTACAAACTTGCGATCAAAACTTTGCAAAAGTTTTAGAAAACCTTAGTAATGATTCTTCTTTTTTAAATAAAATAAAAAAAACAACCTTTACCGTTATGGATCTAAAGCTATGTTAGCCTTTTTTCTTGTATAAAACTTTTGACACATTTATAAATATTTACTTTCCCATTACACGACTGAATGGCTAGACAAGTCCCCTTCTACTTGCTCCATTATAATTTATATGGCAATCAAAGTCATTTTGTTAATTAAACAAAGAAGAGTTAAACTATTTACCTACAAGATATGTTAAAGAAATGTAAGAGAAAGCTTAAGGTGCGAAAAATAATTAGTTTTAGTTTCTATAAAATATTGTAAATTACAAACAATATTAGAATTAAAAATTACTTTTAAAATGTAGAGAGATTAATAAGTATTACTGCTTATGAAATATTAAAATGTAAAATAGTAACAAAATATAATAAAGAAATTTGTTTCAATTAGTTCTGATAATTTACTTTTGTCAATTTATCAATATAGCGTTAACAATTTTTTTAATACGAGGGGTGCCTTTTATATTTTACGAAAATCACAGAAAACGATATTTTATTCCAAAAATAATAGTATTATTTTCTATAGTGGTGTTCATGATAGTTAACACCCTGCAGGAAATTTGTGGTAATTGCAGTAATGGACCGGTTTCTCTGTACCAGTTGAGTACCAATTATCACCTAACTCGTCACTAAAGTTCCAATTGAGAACCAGTTGACACAAACACACTCACTATTAACATGCTCGTTAAGTGCGCAAATAGCAACTCGCGCGCTATAACAATCAGAGGCTGAGTGGTAAGCGTTGAAGACTATAAAACATAACATATGTCAGATGAACATGGGTTCGATCCGGGGTGCCGCCATCGACATTAACGAAAAATTATAAAATTAAAATAAACGTAATTTAATAAAGATAATAACAAAAATAATGTTTAAAAAGTAAATAATTACCGAATTTTTATAAAATTTTTAGTAGAATAATCGTTACTGAACCTGTCCTCTTAGACCAGTCCTAACACCTATCCTGTGACATGTCCCAAGGGGCTAATTAGCCACCTCCAATGACAACCCCATGTAAAAGTGACAGGTTCTTCTCATATAAAGTTCCGAAACTGGGACCGATCACTAGCCCTGAGATCACTAGCCCTGAGAACCTGTCACGTGACTAGTTTTGAACCGGTTCTCTTTACTCTAGGGTACTTTTCTCTATTCGTTTAAATCAAATATTAAGGCAGTTTTTTTATTTTGATTGAAACACCTACAAAAAACACATATTTTTATTAAAATATCCAATGTTTCAGGTGCCGAAACAAGTTGGTCAAGCAATTTATTTTTAAAAAGGGTAATAAAATAAAGTTATTGGATGTTAAAGTAGTATTGGATGGTGAATAGCCCAACAACTCAAAATTTGTGCTAATAATGTTTTAATAATATATCAGAGAATGATCCACACTTGAATATTAACTTTTCTTACTTTTTGGAAGACGTTTGTCTAACAAATGACGGCGAATTATTCACAACTAACAGCTCTTTGATAATCCAGTAAAGTATAAAAGTATCCGGATTTCCGTGGTAATACGCTGGCGTTTAAATGCTTCAACGAGGTGCAACTTTTGTGACGTTGGGCACACTTTGAAGGAGTAGTACTGTTGTTTAATCTCTTGCTGCAGTCTCATAACTATAGATCCAAAATTTGTTATCGATTGCAATCTAATTTGTTCATGGTTTCCTTGCAAAATTCAGCACGAGTTATTTTTGTATTTCTGTTATATTATATGAGATTAAATGAAATTGAAAAAAGATTCGGCTGTGCCGAATCTTTGATACCCTTCACCATATTACCACCTTACTTCTTATCGACATCATATTACCATATTACCGACAAATAATAAAATTTTCGCCTTAACGTATGCTTTCATATTTTCACATATATAAATCTAAATTTTTTCAAACTACGAAAATTTGAATATGAAAAAAAAAAACAATCATAGCAGGCTTTGCTTTTAAAAAATAAACAACAACAATTCCATATTTATTTATTTTTTTATGTGTGTATATACAAACTGACTGCATATACAAAGAACAACAACAACACTGTTATTCATTATATTACTGCTGTTGCTAACTAAACTACTTGTCTTATAGGCAAAAACGTCACTAATAGTCATTACAATGCTTAATATACATGTTTGTGTATGTATTTATGTATATTCTTAACAGATATGTTTTAGTTTTAAAAAATAAACAACAACAATTCCATATCTATTTATTTTTGTACAGACTGCATATACAAAGAACAACAACAACACTGTTATTCATCATATGACTGCTGTTTCTAACTAAACTACTTGTCTATACAAAAAACAAAAAACGTCACTAATAGTCATTACAATGCTTAATATACATGTTTGTGTGTGTATTTATATTCTTAACAGATTTGTTTTTGGGCCATAACTCTGTTGATTATGAACGAATTTGGTTTATTAAAAAAACGAAATTTTATAAAAACATTTATGACTGATCTATATAAAAATAAAAATCTGTAGCTTGAACAAGGGCTTCAAAAATAAAAAATTCGTTTTCCCCGATATCTCAGTTATTACTGAACCGATTTATTTCATTTTTTCAGAACAAAAATTCAGAAAATAATTTCCGAGCCCCCTTTAAAAATTCAAAGTCCCTGGTATATACAGAGGCTTCAGAAACTGAAAAACCGGTTCCAAAAACCGGTTTTTAAAGCATATCTCCGCCATTTATAAACCGATCCTGCTGATTCAAAAAACCGAAATTTTATAAAAATATTTGTGACCGATCAGTATAAAAATAAAAATCTATAGCTTAAAACAGGGCTTCAAAAAATAAAAAATGCGTTTTGTCCGATATCTCAGTTATTATTGAACCGATTTATTTCATTTTTTCAGAACAAAAATTTAGAAAAAAATGTCCGAGACGTCTTTGTAAAAACAAAGTCCCTAGTATATACAGAGGCTTCAGAAACTGGAAAACCGGTTCTAAAAACCGGTTTTTTTAACATATCTCCGCATTGTATGAACCGATCTTGCTGAATTCAATAGAATTCTCGAAAGCATTTCCGATCGTTTGATATATATATTATATATGTCAGTTATCGGTGGGCTTCATAAACGCCATTTCAACCGACACACGGACGGACGGACGGACGGACATGGTCCTATCGTCATCATTTCTTACAAGGATCCCGAAAATGTAAACTTTTTTGCTCTCCGACGAAAATTGTGAGAATTACAAACAGAATGACAAACTTATATATACCCTTTACACATTTGGTGAAGGGTATAAAAAGAAAAACTGCTCTGGACGTTGAAATAATTAGGAAATATACTTGCGTGGAAGTAGAATGAATATCCAGGAATTTCTATTTCCTACGATATGTTATATATCGGCATTTCTTAATTAGGACACGTACAGCATCATTGTTTTTTTTAGCAAACCAGCAATTTTTAGGAGGCCTTTCAAAATTCGTTCTGGAGGTATCCGCGACCACGATTGAACGATTGAATTCCGCATCTGGTTACGTATGGAGCTTCATTTTCAAAAGTTAATTAAAGTTAACCAATATATTGTTTTTCAATTAATTCACATCGTAGTTTTAGAAGATGATCGCATGAATATTTTTCATTTCAAAATTAAATATTTTGATGAAGTAGATTTTAAATTAAATTTAGCAAACAGAAATGGTCCTCGTATAAAAAAATTGTCTAAGAACATAAGCTCTCAAAAACTTCATATTTTACGATTCCGTCAAAACTACGTAAGTTGTGAGGTTTTTCCGTTTATCAAAATATAAAAGGCACCCTTCGTACGTATATTAGAGTGAAAGAAATATTTTTAAAATTTTCTCCATGGAATTTTGTTTCATTCGAAGACTTTTTGGGCATTTTGGTGAACAATTTTTTTCTTAATTATATGTTATTAACAGCACTTACTGTAATGCAAATTTTTAATATTGTAGCCATAAAAAGAAGAAAATAATGAAATGTTTATTCATTTTTCCAGAAAAAATATCGAACTTTTTTTTTTCCATGATGTACTAAAATGACGGTTTATGGACAAACATTTTTGCGAAAATTTGTTAAAATATTTTTTCTATAATTGGCTAAGAATTACCCTTATTTCAAGACAAAACTTAATACTTTTTTTGAACGAAATGTTCTAGACCCGTGACTTTCAATCGCTGGTAGGGAGCTGAAGATCAATTTTAAAAATTTTTTAAAATATTTTTACCACATTAAGCTAAGGAGGGGTCTTCCTACAACATTTTTGTCTACGGGACACTCTAATGTATAAGTATACAGTAAGTGTTTTATTCAAGTTCTATTTTCCAATTTTTTTTTTTTTTTTTTTTTTTAAACATTTTTTTACAATCCCATGAAAATATAAACTTTGATATATGTATGTGTGTAAATGCCACATTTTTGTTTTAACAAATTTAAACATTTTTGAAACTTTTACTTCATAAAAATTTTGTTTGTTTGGCTTAACTATATGACTTTTCATTTGCCAGTCATAAAAATACTGTTTTTCATTAAAGAAGAGATTAAAAATGAAATCCAGTATATTTATACACAGGGAATATAGTTTCATTGTGGCAACCGAATTTTTAGCCAACCGAATTTGGTCGGTTACATCAACTATCACAATAAACTATTACGATTGCTGAATATTTCTTTTGCATATACCAATTTATTATTAGACCTAAAAATATTTTCATTTACAATGATTAAAAATAACGATGAATAGAACTGAAACAATACCTAAAAATTCGGTTCTTATAATAGAATTTTGAAAATAAGAACTAAATGTCAAAATTATTTTCTAATTAATTTTATTTTTCAACAACAAAACATTAATGTCCAATAATTTACATAAATGTTCTTGTTCTTAAATGTGTTACTTATAATAGAGAAGATAATAAAAAACGTGCTTGTTATTAACTTTTGAGAGCATCACAGACCGAAGGAATAGTTGTTATAATTTTTGTTCGCAGTAGATTGATTCCAAAGAGTTCTTAAGTTTATATCACCCTGCAAGAAATTAAGCAAATTCGCTTTAGAATTTTGTATCATATTTATTTAAAAGACAATATTAACCTCCTAGATATTAGTTCGGAATTCTGGTAAGAATTGTGCGTTCACTATATCCATTAAAAATCAAAATCTATAGAATATATTTAGGACAAAACTTTTTTCAAACAAGAACTAACTTTTTTAAACTAAAATATCGCGCTTTATAGTTTGGTACCAGATTTATTTATAAAACAGTACTTTCCTTGCGGTTATTAGTTTGTGATTCGAATAATTTTTTCTCCGTCCACCACTTCCAAGAAATGTGAAATGTATTGTCTGTAAAGAAGATACTCAGATAAAACTTTTTTGAGAAATATTATAATAATACTATTAACTTACCTATGTAATGCTTTGCCTTTAAATGAGATCATTTCATTGATTTTTTGGTTACATTTTAATATATATTTTTTTAATATAAATTGTTTTTCATACCATATTTTCAAATAAGTATTTTTCAATTATTTTCTTTCCATTTATTTATAAAATGTCAAAAAGAACATTTTATTTCTCTTTATTTATTTAATATCATAACAAAAAAATTTTGAGGAGGAAATTTAAATACTTGATGTAATATAATATTGGTTGTAGCTAACGAAAAATATTATATTTAAATGCATTTAGAAAATTCAATTTTTTTTTTTTTTTTTTTTGTTAACATAACTGTATTGTTTACAATAGAAACTATTATTACGTCGTGCAGATAAAAATATTATTACAAGTATAGAAAATCTTCTATATTTATATATTTTTAATAAATGAGATAAAATTTTAGTTAGTTCTTTTATAATAGTAACCATTTTCCAATCAATCTTTTTTCTGGGTGTACCAATTATTATAAATCTATACAGAGCGAAAGTTTAATGTCATAACAACTGCACACAGGTCCATAAATACACAATTCTGTTACAATTCTGTCCAAATATTATTTACTTACCCTTTAAAAACAAACTTAAGAGATTAGATATTTACTAAAGTGCCTTACGAAAAAAATTGCAAATGTACCCCTCTAGAAATGAAGATTAGTATGTTCTTATATGATTCCCAAAATATTACATCTCATTCTTTAAATTTACGTGAGCTGAACCATTTTCAAAACACCTCTAAAATTACGTATTTTTTTCATATCATTATCAAAATTTTAGTTATAAGAAAATTTACTTCAAATTATAAAAGAGGCATACCATGAAAATTCATTTAAATTATTACTATGTCTCTTTTCAGTCGCGAAATATTAAGATTTTACTTACATTTTCAAACTTGTAGTTTTATATATTTTGGACATTTTTCAAAATATATTAGGTTTTTATGTACCATAGGAATGGTCTATCCTATTACTAATGAAGATAAGACGTAATAAACCCATTAAGAACTGTGTACTGTTGATAGAAAACCATATTTTTGGAGGTATTTTAAAAATGGTCCAGCTCACGTAAATGAAATAATTGATGCAAATATTTTGGGAATTAGTTTAAAACATATCAGAAAAGGTAATAATATTATATCTTCATAAATAATTAAACTTGTATCAATAGAAATTCGTAAAACATAACTTTGATTAAAGTAAATTCAAAGTTACACAAGTCATAATATTAAATTATTAAAAAATATTAATTTAGACTCGATTAACAAATAATCATTCTTACACAGAAAATACAATTACGTGCAAAATGTATTAAATAAAGCGTAATCAGGAGAATATTTTATAGTATTAGCTAAAAAAAATTAAATTTTTCATACAAATAGGAGAAAATAATTACGAAATGATCCCCTTGTAAAAGAATTTGATCTTACATTATGTTTCTAAGTAACTATTTCAATAGATTAAATGCTACACAGAGAAAACAGATTTGTTGTGGCAACCGAATTTATTGCCAAACGAATTTGTTCGGTTCCAAGTACTAACGCATAATTCAGTTGCTATGACTGTATGAATTCGGTATACGTAACTACTTTTAAAAAGTATTCTGTAGTAGGAAAAAACTTTTTTAATCCTATTTTGAACAATATTTTTTTTTTTTTTTTTCTTAAATAAATTTTATTAAATATAAAAATATAAAATATCTACATTAAATATAATGTAAAAAATTAACTACATATAGGATATGAGTACTGGAATAAAACTGCTTTAATAATTGTTACCCTCGTTAATGTTTTAGGTTCATTTATGAAAACCATCTATAGTAGTATACAATAAAGAGTTGGTTGTCACCCCGGAGTTATACATCATAGATACTTTAATCTTTTGGTATACGATTAACTGGTTAAAACAAGCCAAAAAAGGGAATATATTAATGTATTAATATTAAAGGAATACATTAATGATAGGTTTCTTACCTTTGTTTCAAAAGAAAAGGGTGCTCCATATCATAGAATAAACAGGATATTTTATGGCATCTGCGGTACATCGAATTATAAGCCAATAAAAAGGTGTATCCATCTTCAACGAAGATATACAAAATTTAATACTAACTTTTGAAGGAAGTCTACATGAAGGTAAATTATTAATGATTAGATTTACTTACCTCATATCTACCCACGCTTTATTATTGTTGTAGTTGATTTGTTGAGGTCTAAGAAATATTTTCCCCCTTTAAAAATCTAGAGATGTGCATGATGTTGCTGCCTAAGGAATGAAAATCATACTTGGATTTTAATTTTTGTAGCATATGATTTTATATACATACTTACGGTCACAACCATTGAAAACGGCTAAAGAGCACGAATATGTTTTTTTGTTATTATATTTTGATAGTATGTTTTTTAAAAATTTAATTTTAAAGTATTATATGTTCACAAAATTTTTTATTTTATAAATAATTTATTTTTGAAATGTCAGCAAATCTTCCTTCAAAGTAAATATATTTCCTATCATAAAATAAATGATTGTAACTACCAAGTCGTAGTACTAAAATTCGATGGCGTGGACCAAATATCCTAAATTGATTATATAAAAGCTTGAATTGGTTAACCTGATTGAATTTATTTTTGTCGTAATCACAACTCTATCATAATAAGAATTAAATTATTATAAATGTAAATAGTTTGTAGGATTTAGGATTTTTTAATAATTGTAATAAAATTTTGGTTATATTTCTTTATTTTTTGTTATCGTAACTGTTTTCTAATCATCCTTTTTTCTGTGTGTATAATTTGTGTAATTTATATGTTTTACATATATAACTAAGGTTATTTGATTAATCGAATAATTTCTCAATAATCGGTTATTAACCGATCAACTTTTAACCTTGAATAATTATTTGTCGAATAAATTGATTAATATAAAAACCCGAATAATTGGATACCCTAGTAAGCAAACATTGTAAAAAAATCTTTCTCACAAAAATTTTCTTGAACACTAAATGAAAGTTTTTAGTTCTTTTAAGTAATATACTTAGCACTTACGAGTTTTTTTCTTTCTTAGAATTTAAACGCTAAACTAAATTTGTTTATTAAAGATACTAACCAATATTCAGTTAACATTCATATAATTGTAGATTTTACCTTCTTGGAATATTGATAAATTTAAACATATCCTCATAAGACTTATAATACTTTTCACAAAAGTTTCAACAACAAAATCCAATATATCAAAGTAGCAGGTTTTTGTTTTAATTAATACCTGAGGCTAGTTGTTTTCATATATTTTGTGTTGCTTTGATATACAAAAATTATTTTTGGTCTTTATTTCTGAACAAAGATGGAAAATGGTAATTATGAAAAGAGTAATGTATCAAGTGGATATGATAATATTTAGACTGATTAATTGCTTACAGAAAATCTTTTGATATTAAAGCCATAGATTAATTACATCACAATTAAGTAAGCAAAAGTAAAATTATAACTAAATATATAAATATTTGTACACATTAAAGAAAAACGATGATTTGAACTTAATTTTATCCACGAATTAAAATATTTCGAAATAAAATTTATTCAAATAGTGCTTTTTAATTTAAGCAAATAAAACTAAATATTTATTAAGGCATCTGCGCTATATTTACGTTCAATCGATACTAAAATAAATAAAAAAGTGCTGCATTTACCAACCCTGCTGAAGATAAAATATCATTCTATGAGTCTTCGTAACATATTGAATAAAATCTGTTCATACCTGCCTTAACAAGGTTTTAGTTATGGTAATCAAATGGAATGTGTTAACAAATAATAATAAATTCTGGTTTATGAAATATTCAAAGATGAGTTAAAATCATCTGTTTTTTTTTTTTTTTTTTTCAAAACAAACAAAAAATTTACAGGAACACAGTAAGGTGTGAAGATTAGTTTGTCTTAGATGTTAATTAGTCAGCAAGTAAGAATGCTATAGTTAGTAAATATAACACTAATGTGCATCAATGGATAACACTGGTTTATTGGAGCTCCTTCAAAAAATAAAAAAATAAAAAAAATAAAAATATGTAGACTAGATGGAATTCCGCATGCTAAACTCGAATCTGCTTTCAGTTTTTATACCCTACACCACCAAAGGCGGTTGGGGTATTATGTGTTTGTGCAGAAGTTGTAACGCAGAGAAAAAATCTTCGGACCCCCACCTTAAAGTATACCGTTCGACTCAGAATCACTTTCTGAGTCGATTTAACGATGTCCGTTCGTCCGTCCGTCCGTCTGGTCGGCTGGCTGGCTGGACGGCTGGCTGGACGGCTGGCTGGACGGCTGGCTGGCTGGCTGGCTGTCCATGTAAAGCTTGTGCGCTAAGTACAGGTCGCAATTTTGAAGATAATTTGATGAAATTTGGTACATATGCTTTTCTTAACACAAGGACGAAGCCTATTGAATTTGGTTATGATCGGCCAAAGATATCTTAATGAAATTCAGTACAAATAAGTTTTATATCAGCAAAAATCTGTCTGCCAAATTTCATGAAGTTCGGTCCATAACAGACCATAGCTCCCATATAAACTCCTCTCCTGAAAATCACTAACGTGCATAAATCCCATACAAATGTTAGTATTATGTTAATATTTAACACAAGTAAGTTGTATACATACACACAGAAAAAAGATTGTTTGGAAAATGGTTCCCATTGTAATAATTTCATAAGTTTAAGCGAAATAATATTGTTTTTATTAAAAAACTGCAGGAACAAACATTTTTTCACATAAAGAATTATAAAGACATTCTCCTAATAGAAATACGATTACAACTTTAGTCATAAAAGTTGAAATAACCAATTAGTTCTATTAAGAAATTTTTTCCTTGAATTCGGCAAATACAACTAACCTTAAATCAATGGTATACGTATACATTGGTCGCTGTAACCGATAAAGTCTGTTGTGAAATAGAAAATCCGAATTCGATTCTCACAACCGATTAATTCGTTAAATTTATTTGACATCCTTAAAAAATATTAAACAAAAAACATAAAATGCAATTTCAATATAATATCTTGAGGAAAAACAAAGATAAAAGAGGAAAATAAACATCAAAGATAAAAAGAATTAGCAAATGCACGATGTGTTATAATTATCGTGTTACAATGAGCCAATGGACATAAAGATGTAGGTAACTTGGAGTTCATATTTATGTTTCCATTTTTGTTTTATTAAATGTTTGTTTTGATATTTATATAGCTATAATTGAATGAAATTTATAATAAGGAGTGATGCTGTTGCCAATATTCACACAAAAATATCTTTGGTAACACCCAACAGAGAGCAAAAGGCTGTTGACAAATAATGATAAACTGTTCAAGTCAAATAATTTGTCCCAAGTTTCTGTGTGCTGACTATTTTATAGGATTTATTTTGGAAGAGAAGACCATGACACAAGTTGTTATTGATGGAAATATTCATATTATTTGAAATATGTAGTTCAGTGCATTTTGTTTTACATATTTGTATGTACATTCTATTTTTTCTATGTTTTATACATTTTCAATAAAAATTAAAAACAAAAGAAAAATGTCAAATTAATATAAAATTAATTCACAATAGTCGTATGAAAAACAATTATTAGTGCCATATACGTTCGGTTATTATAACCGAATACTGCGATAGTTCACACAACCGCCTAAATTCGATTGGCAATAAATTCGGTTGCCACAACGAAACTGTTTTCTCTGTGTATATTATGTGGATTGAAATGGTGTAGGGTATCATATAGTCGGGCTTGACCGACTATATCTTCTTCTCTCGTTTTCTATAAGGTTGGGATTTTTTTTATGGGCGTGTCTAATATTGTGCCCAAAATATGCCGATTACTCGAGTATATTTCACTATTACTTGAGAACGGTATGCACGATGTATAAAAATTATATACCACGATATGCGAAATATTTATTGGCTGTGATTCGCTCTACTATCAAATTTTTATCCGATCAATAGTTTAGGAGATATTTCGAAAAAAGTGTCGGAAAGAAGATGCAAAATTCAAGATTTCTTTTTTTTGCCAAAACTTTTTGTTCATCACCTTTATCTCAAAGGTGGCGAAACTACGAGTAAACAAAGCCACGTATTATAAAACTTTATGCACAAATCTTGATCGGATTCACAGTTAAGTTTGGATACCCTTATATAGCTAAGTAAAAATACACTAATGGGCAAAAAAAATAAAAAATTTTTTTCGTCTTAAATAAAAAAAAAATAGGTGGATTAGATGGAATTCAACGTGCTTAATAATAATCAGCTATTACTTTTTTTCCATCACGCATTGATTTTTTTTTTATGGGCATGACTACTATGACCCCACCTTTAGGCAGTCACACTTGTATATCTCGAGAACAGTTTGTCCAATTAAGATAAATTGAACTTTAATATATAGCGACCTAAATTGTCTTTGAGCTGAATTTATATAATTTTTCGTCCAGTTAATATTTCCGTAGTTACTCGGTAATTAGTACAGAAAATTTTAAAATAAATTTTTTTGATCCATAACTCTGAAATTCTTGAGCGAATGAAAAATATTGTTGACATACCTTAAATACAATTTTCGTATGCATCTTTTGATGTATCATTTATCAAAATCGTGTATAGGGTTCTTGAGTTATATTCTAAGTTTGACAAACCATTCTCGAATTTTATAGTGTGACCGCTGAATAAGGTGATGATATTAGTCATGCACATAAAAAAAAAAAATCAGTACCCGATAGAAAAAAAGTGAATGCAGATTCTTCTTTAACTCGTTAGAATCCACCCAGTCCACCTATTTTTGTTTCAAGAAAAAATATTATTTTTTTTTTTTTTTGGCCACCACTGTATTTCTTCTGAATTGTATGTCACATGGGTATTTTTACTTAACTGTGAATAAAATCACGACTTGAGCATCAATTTTGAAGATATATGCCTTGTTTTATTTGCAGCATTACCAGCTTTAAAGATGATAAACTGTAACATTTTAGATGTTATCATTTATTAAAACAAATTTTAGTAACAAAAAATCTAAAATTTTGCATGAAAATGATTTTTCTTTTGGTGTATCACTTTGATCAATTGCACACACCGTTCTTGAGTTATGAGGAAATATGCTAGAGTAGTAGCCTTACTATGGGCGAAATATTAGACACGCCTATATAAAAAAAAATCCAGACCTGATGGAAAAAAGCTGAAAGCAGACTCGTGTTTAGCACATAAAAAAACATAATGTCAAACTATTCGTCTATGGGGGAGGATTTTTTTTTTTTTTTTTTTGTTGACTAGTGTAATTTGAGATATAATTACTTTGTTAGTTTCTTCAAACAAAGATTTTTAAAGTTAATCGTTCTGTAGAGAAAAGATTCCATTTCACAAAAGTTGTGGTTTACTGAATCCTTAAACTTTTAGAAAGTGTTCTTCCAAATATCACAATTTAACTCAAATAATAATTATAACAAAAAAAAAAAAAAAAACAATCGCAAATGTTATATTCGGCTCGGCCGAATCTATATACCCACCATCAACATCTTCTTTTTTTTTCGTTATATGGGAGATGGGCAGTAAAGTGGGCGGACCACGCCCACTTTTTTTCCTAATTTACAATGGTCCTTAAACTATTTGTACAAAATTCCGTTGACGTCTTACCTTATATGGGAGGTGGGTGGTAAAGTGGGTGGTAAAATTTCGTCTCCCTACGTTGTCCCGTTCGAGCCCTATCCTGCTTGCAACAGACAGAGAGACGGACGGACAGACGGGCGGACATAGCTAAATCGACTCAGAATCGAACCAGAACCCAGAAAATATATACTTTACGGGGTCTTAAATGATTCCTTCGACATGCTACACACAAATGTAAATGTACCCCTATAGAATTGATTTTTGATATGTTTTAAGCTAATTCCCAAAATATTTCGGTTCAACTATTTAATTTGCGTGAGCTGGACCATTTTTCAAATACTTCCAAAAATATGGTTTTCGATCGACAGTTTACATAGTTTTTAACTTTTCGTAAAAAAAAAAATTACAACATATGATAGAAAAACGATGTCTACTATATATTGAACAAAAAATTATTTAAAACTTGTTTTCATTCTTGCGAAATTAAAATTTTAGTAAAATTTGTAATGATTTTATTTTAAATAGTATTTTATAAAAGTTTGAATATTTTGGAAATTTTTCATCGCATATTATATTTTAGCGCATCATTGAAAGCTCTCATTAAATACTATTGATACGCATTCATTTAACCCTATAGTTGCATAAATAATATTTAGGGATTTCCGGTCCATAATTGGTTAAGTTAATTTTAACGGCAAATAAATGATAAGTTAATGATATAAATGTCCCCAAAAACATTACTGATCAAAAAAAGCTGTAAATTGGTGTAAAATAGAGGCTTAATTTAAAAAAATCATTTTTATTCGATTATTTTCGTGGTTTTAAATGAACTTGTTATGTTTTTCATAAATTTATCAATATTTAAGCGATTTATTTGCAAAAATTCCAAAATTAACTTTTGAGGAACTAAATGCATAAAATTGTACGCAGTTTTTTGATAATTGTCAAAAAACATTACAACAAAGGTCTCATTAAATACTATTGATATGTGCATTCATTTAACCCTTTAGTTGCCTAAATAAAATTTTGGGATTTCTGGTCCATAATTGGTTAATTTTTACGACAAATAAATGGTTAGTTAAGGGTATAAATATCCGCAAAAGTATATGTTGGTCGCAAAAGCTGTAAATTCGTGTAAAATAGCGGTGAAGTTAAAAACTCCATTTTATTCGATTATTATTGCGATTTTAAATGAACTTTTTATGTTTTTCATAATTTTGTCAAAATTAAAGTGTAACAAGTATTTCCATGCGACTTATTTGCAAAAATCTCCAACTTAACCTTTAACTTTTGGAAACTAAATGAATAATATTGACCTTCTAGCTCTTAAAGGGTTAATTACGTGTTATCTTCAATAGAAACAGAATATACTGTTCCTATGGTACATTAAAACCTAATATATTTTGAAAAATGTCCGAAATATATAAAATTATATGTTTGAACAATAAAAATATGATAAAAAATGTTAGTAAAATCTTAATATCCGCAACTGAAAAGATACATAATAATTATTTAAATGAATATTCAAATTCATAGTATGCCTCTATTATAATTTGAAGTTTATTTTCTTATAACTAAATTATTGACAATGATGTTAAACGAAATACTTAATTTTAGAGGTGTTTTGAAAATGGTCCAGCTCACGTAAATTTAAATATTGAGATGTAATATTTTGTTAATCATATAAGAACATACTAATTTTCATTTTTAGAGGGGTTTATTTGCAACTTTTTTTCATGAGGCTCTTTACTATTCATATATATTAGAGTGTCTCATAAATGAACATTTTGTAAGAATAAACATTTGGTAGAAAAAAAAAAATAGCTTAATATGGAAAAATATTTTAAAATTGATGATCAATTCTTTACAAGCAATTAAAAGTCCAGATATGGAAAATTTCATTCAAAAAAAGTATTGGGTTTTTTTCTTGAAAATTCTTAAGTTTGAGCCAAAATGTCATCTTAGTACATCATAAAAAAAGTTTTCTTGCAAAATGGATAGAAATTTAATAATTTTGTTCCTTTTATGACTAAAATATTTAAAATATGCATTGCAGTAAGTGTTTCTGATAACAGATAATTTTCAAATAATTTGTTCGTCAAAATGCCATAAAAAGTCTTCTAATGGAACGAAATCTCGTAGAGAAAATTTCTAAAGTATTTTTTATTTTCGATAATAAAAATACCTAAATTTTTTTTGGACAAATTGTATGGGATCCATGATTTTTAAATCGATGGTAGGAAACTGAAGACAAATTTTAAAATGTTTTTAATATTTCATCCATATTAAGCAAATATTTACGCATATTATGCAAATATTTACCTTTCCTCGAGACACTCTAATATACGTACTTATAATCAAGTACGTTGTATTACAATTTGTCTTTGATTATCATTTGCTGGACCAATTACAAACACAATTAATCTAAATTCCTCGCTTAATAGAAAAATCTTTAATATACACTGCCGTTCATCTGAATACGACATAAATATTATTCAGATTTTCCGGTTTCCCTCTCAAAATTCATAAGAGTATTTAAAGTTTTTACAGTTTCAGTTTGATGTCAAGATTAATGTCCTTCATTTAGATTAAACAAAGCATTTTTAAAGATTGCTTTAATAAATTTATTAAAGTTAATATAACTTCTTTAAAAAAATAGTGATTTTTTTTAGGTCATCAGAATACGACATTTTTCTATCTATTTTATTTTGTAACAAAGTAACATCTGAAAAGTATGTTTTTATTGATTTTAATAAAAATTAAACTAAGGACTGCGCACGAAAAAATTCGTGCATGCAAATCTGCTTATAGAAACTATACCAATAGGCGAATTTTTTAAAATTATATTTTTATAAATGACTGTTATGTTCAAGTTCCAAAAATAAAAGAATAAATTAATTCTTGCAGGTTTTTAAGGAAATATTTGATATTTTCCGAAGTTCTTCCAATTAAAGATTTTATTGTGTTTCGGTCACTTTTTTGCTCGAATAAGTCCCCTTATTTTTAAACTCCGCTTCATTTTAAGCTAAGCTTTTAATTTTCTTTAAATTATTTTTTACTAGAGCTCAATATCTTTCAATTGCTCGGAGTTCCGGACAATTTGATGGATTAGCATCTTTCGGTACAAACACTAACAATTTCTTTATTATCACCCCATTGTTTTGTTGCTGTAATGAGAAGAATCTAAAACAGGCCAGAAAAAAGTGGATACACTGTATTTTCTTAGGAAATAGAGAAATCTATTCCAAAGACACTCATTCATGTATATTTCTGTGTTAATGAAACCATTTTCTATGAATAAAGTGCTTTTTTCCGCATATTCATATGGCTTCCCAAAACAAAAACATTCTTGGGAATTTTGATTTCTTTGATACACGATATTTTTCTGCCATATTCCCTCTAGCATCTGCAACATAGAATTCCTGGCTAGGAAGTTGAAAAAAGTTAGACTGTACGAACGTTTCATCGTCTATTATACCCTGATCATGATTATGAAAAAATTCGTCTGAAGAACTTTCACGGATTTTTTGTACTTTATACGTCTTCAGGCTCGATTTCCTTTCAACTTTTCTAATAAAAATTCAAAGCAATAAACTTTTTGTGGCACTTTTCTTCCAGTGATGAGGGAAATTTCTCTGAAAATCCTTTCCATTTAGTCTGAGTCCTACAGCCTGAAGATACTATTTTTCTTCCACTACCTGATTTCCATTCAGTGACCATGATTTCTTTGTATAATATTATGACCCAAGAAACTGTTTTTTGACAGAATTGCCTTTCTAGCAATTGTTTTATATGACCGATGTAAGATTTCATGAAAAATTTCTATTATGTGTTTGGGTGTTTTTTGTTCAATTTTCATTTTAAAGAAAACTAGTTTTGCTATAACCATGAAACTAAACAGAATAATTTAATTTTCTCCACATCAAAAGTTATAAACCCAAGTGCATGCACGGATTTTTTTCGTGCGCAGTCCTTAGTTTGATTTGAAGAAAAAAAGCGTTGTCAAACGAGGAAATTGGCAAAATCAAAGCCTATAAGGAATGTGGACTGAATATTAGCCAAATAGTAAATAAAATTGATCGAACTCGTTGCTTGGTCAGTAATTATCTCCGTAATCCATCTAATTATTGAAAACATATGTTCTTTCGGCTGCAGATAGAAGAGCAATTATAAGAAGTGCTTTAAACTCCCAAGACTCTGCTGCTAAAATCAAAGAAAAAACTGGCGTTAAAGAAAGCTAAGCAAGAGTAAAGCGTATAATGCAGAAAGCTACTAATCTTAAACGATTAAAAATTAAAAAGAAACCACCCCTTAACCCATCTCGAAAAGAAAAAAGACTATTTTTTTGCCGGCATTATATGACATGGGAAAAACAATGGCTCTGAGTATTATTTTCCAATGAAAATAAAAAAATTAATTTAGAAGGACCAGATGGCTACAGTTATTATTTCAATAATTTGCGAAAAGAAGAAATTTATTTAGAGCATCATCATAGCTGTGCTGATTTGGGGTTGAGTTTCTTACTATGGAACAAGCGATTTGACTTCAAAAATTTAACGCGAATTCGTATATTACTGTTCTGGAAAAAGCAATTCCCCATTTTTCCAATATTTTTAGTTCTATATCATGAACATATCAACATGATAATGCACCTATTCATACTACAAATGTGGTTAAAAACTGGATTAGAAAACAAAATGTGACATTACTTGATTGGCCGCCATACTTCCCGAATTTAAATATAATGGAAAATGTATGGGAATGGTTGGCTAGTAAAGTGTATGAATCTGTGAAACATTATGAAACAAAATCCGACCTAATTGAAGCCATTAACAAAGCGTGTCGTTATGTGATGAGCCAACACTTTTAGACATTATTTTAATTTCTTTTTGTTTTTAAAACGTATTCCTGAATTATTATTATTATGAATTATAATGTATTGTGTAAATAAAGTTTAATTTAAATTTAAAAAGTTAGCTTTAGTTATTATTCACTAGCGAAATATAAAATGCCAAAAGCAATTTTTGTATGTGTCGTGTTCAAGTGAGCGGCAATGTATATAATCAGGTATACATCAATGTATGTTTTATAATGAGATTACAGACTAAAATCATTGACATAATTTTAAAAAAATTTTGTGCATTTAAAATGTCAAGTTCGAATACTTTTTTAGATATCATAACAAAATACAGTCTTTATCATCATAAAATCCTTAATTCAAGAAAATCTATACAATTTATACAAATTTACAATTTAACGAAGTGTGTATATACATATGTCTTTAATTCGTTTGCTTATTTTTTAACTTAAAACCATTTAAAATTTCTCTTTGACATTGATATGCTATGGAAATTTCAAAATATATACACAAAAATACCTTGACTATATAAAAGGTTTAAGGATATTTGTGTTGCTATAGTTTGCATGCCAATCGTTAAAAGTTATTCTCTGTTGAGTTCTTTGTATATGTTTTATTGTTATATTTTTTTTTTTTCTTTCTCACAAAAAAAAGTTTCAATGTGAAACGAGATTGAAAGATATTGACGGTCAAGCCCGACCATATGATACCCTACACCATCATGAATGTGCATTAAAATTCGGGGAGGGGTCATATATTAGACCTGTGGCCATTTGTGGACCGATACCTTTACTAAGTGTAGAATAAAATATACAAATACAGAATATTACGTTAATACTAACATCTATATGAATTTATGCGCTTTAGGGTGACTCCCGAAAGCAAATTTATATGGGAGCTATTATAAATTATGGACCGAACCTCATAAAGTGTGATTTCTGTGATTTCTACTTACTTAAACAAAACTTATTTGTGTTAAATATTAACTTGATAGTGACATTTGTATGGGATTTATGCACGTTGATGATTTTCAGAAAATGGGTTAATATGGGAGCTATGGCCAATTATGGACCGATCTTAATTAAATTTGGCACAAAGATTGACGATTAAAAAACTCAATTACAAATTACTGGTTAATTGTAATTGTTCATGTAATAGATTACCTAAAGTAATGATTACCCCCCAACCCTGAGTAATTTTCCAAATTTTTCCAAAGAAATTGTTCATAAAAATACTTTAAAAAGTCTTCTTGATAAACAAAATCCCACTTTTAAGATATTTTTTCCATAACCAGCATAAAATTACGAATTTTTTAATACCCATTTCGATTAAAAAATCGAAACTTCTTTTTGACAAAAATGTACGGAACCCATGATTTTTCAATCGCTAGTAGGGAACTGAAGACTAATATGAAAATATTTTTAAATAATTTTTTTCGTATAAAGCAAATTTTTACGCATAGTTTGAGAGGTCTTTCTACATCGAAATCTCGAAAAAGGCTTTCCATGGGACACTCTAAAGGACATACAGCCGGTCAGTCGACTAGACGAACGGACGGACATCGTTAAGTCGACTCAAAAAGTGATTCTATGTCGAGCGGTATACCTTAATGATTTTGATGATTTTTTCTATACGATACAAATATCAGAACGAACGCATAATACCCCAACCACCGATAGTGGTGTACGGTATAAAGAGTAAAAGTTGTAGCATTTACAAGCTGGGTATTTTTTTCAAAAATTTTAACATGCATTTGAACATGTATCGATTTTATTGTTGCTTAAATCAAAGTAACATTATATTGTTCTGAAAAATGTATACTATACCGAAATATTCTTTTATATTATAGAAAAAAAATTGCTTTTAATTAAAGTTACTACTTATATATGTATATTAAAAAAATCCTGAAATACACATTTTATGTGGGCAAACAAATAGCTAATAATAAAAATATATTTTAAAAAATCTAAGCTTGTATAATACCAAAAATAAAAAATAAATAAAATTAACAAGTTAATAACGAATGGGAAATTAATTCCCAAAAATATTGAAAAATTAGACAAATTTAAGCTAGGGATGGAAAACAGCGTTACCTCCTGTACACTTTCTGGGTCCTTTTTTAAATTGTGACTGAATGGCGACTTTTTGGGACTATAGTATTGGATATAATGTTTTCATTTTACAACAGAAAGCCTCAGAATCACTTTCTAAGTCGATTTAACGATGTCCGTCCGTACGTCCGTCAGGTTGTCTGCCTGAACAAAGTACAGGCCGTAATTTTAAAGATATCTTGATGAAATTCGGTACGAATAATTAGTCCCCATGCAAATGTCCTACCGGAATAGAAATTTAACGATCATAAATGCCTTAAATAAAGAAATATTTCAATGAATTTCGATAAAAAGCTTTGTATAAGTGTCAATATTTGTTCTAAATTTCATCGAGATTTGTTCACAATTGGCCATAGCTCTCATATAAATTAATCTTCCGAAAATCATTTTAACGTGCATCAATCCTTTACAAATGTCGGTATCAAAATAGTATTCGGCACAAATAAGTTCTGTTTAAATCACAGAGCCAAATTTAATTAGGTTAGGTCCATAATTTATAATAGCCCCCATATAAAATCCACTTTCGGGAAACACAATTATGTTCAATACAGGTCTTTCTTGATCATTACACCCTGTTTTAGCAGCGCTTAATATATTCCATAAAATACAGAGTATAACTCACGGCATACGAGTAATGCGATTTTACTGTTTGGCTTTTCATTGTCTGTAATAATTCGATGTTTCTGATTAATTTAAATGACTTCAATCTATTTGTATATAATTAAGAATTAAGGAGTGCGTTCGAAAAAATCTTAACATATATAATATTCAATAACTCGGAAACGGTTGATCTTAGAGTTTTCATTCTTTTTCTTTTTAATTGATAATTTATTACAGATCACAGAAAAATATAACTTTTGTAGTTCTAACCACTACTTATGAACTTGTGGACCATTTTTGGTAACCCTTCCGTTAGGGATTTGATAGTTGCTTTAGTCACTTTTTTGGAGCAGTGTGCACATATTATTTTAAAATCTTCGGTATTCCAGGACTCCTTTTTTGTGCTCTTTAATACATTTTTTCAAGAGCTCAATATCTATCCACTGGTCTAAGCTATGGACAATTTGGAAAATTGACCTATCTTGGTACAAAAACTATGTTATTGTTGTGGTACCATTCCAGAGCTTTCTTACCGGAGTAACATGATACCAAATCGGGTCAAAAGTGTGTGGACACCTTGTGCTCTCTTACGAAAGGAAAAAGTCTTTTTTTGCAAATATTCTTTGATGCATAGTTTGGCATTTATAGATCCGAATGTATTAAATGACTTTCCTGTTTTGCCATAACCGCAAAAAGCTTGTTATACCAGGAATTTCATAACAATTTTTTCTGCTTTTGGGTCCTAAACTTATCTTTAACATTTACTTGAGCATTAACAATATAAAAGTTTTGACACGGAAGCTGCGAAAATTCTGCCAGCACATACGTTTCTTCTTAAAACCAAATTTCGTATGAAATTTGGTTTTAATTTCCGTGTCTTATTCTTGGCTTCTAAATTTTTTGCAGCATTCCTGTTTGGAACTTTTCGACTTTATATGTTATCTACTCTGCATTAGCTTTAAATTTTCGCACCCAATAGTCAAAGCACGGAGATAACTGGGCTGCTTTTCTATCAGATGTGTTCGGAGTTCTTTTCAATATGCTTTAAATTTTCTGGCCTTTCCAATAGCATGTGGACCTTTTTTCTATCCGAACCAGGTTTCCTATCAATGGTCGAATTTACCTGATACTGTTTAATAACATTAGAAACAGTTTGACGGCAGAAATTTAATTCTGTGGCCAATTATTTGTAGAACCTACTTTGATTTTTTTTTGAAATTTTTTAATAATTTGTATCACGTACATCTTTTCCGTCACTCATGTTGATGAAAATCACGACAAATCAACATGGTTGTTATTAAAAACAATAACTGAAGTATTTTTCCCTGATAACTAGATCAAACAAAAATTTTAATATTGATTCCGAAAAAGTTATGAGGCAAAACGTATGTTAAGATTTTTTCGATAGCACTCTTTACTAGAAACACAGGGTGTCCGTTTCATACTTTTCTGCTGATATCTCATAAACAAAAGCATGTACGACAACGAAATTTTGTATAAATAGTTGGAGGGTCGATAAATATTTGGAAACCAAAAATGGGTGTGGTCCGCTTTTCTTTACCTCCCACCTCCCATGTAAGGTGAAACGTCAATAAAATTTTGTACAAATAGTTCAAGGATCAATGTAAACTCGAAAACAAAAAATGAGCGTGGTCATCCACTTTACCGCCCACCTCTCATATAACGTTAAATTTGCAAAAGTTGATGGTGGGTATATAGAATCGGCCAAGCCGAATATAACATTCTCGCTTGTTTCACTTCAAAAGAATCAATTTTTCATATACACGGTATTTTTAAGCAATTTTTGAATGCTTTTATTAAAATTTTGCGATAACAATATTTGCCTTTTTTTTTAATAATTTCGACTTTTTGTGAACAAACACTCTTCTCCATTTTGTCAGATGTTCTAGCCACTTCATAGTAAAATTCAATTTCAATTTATTATTCGGAACTAAAAATAAGTTATTGTTCAACCGTTTGGTTATTTTATTGTTTTTCAATTCAATGCACAAAAGGATTTTTTTTTATATATGTACATTCTTTTCCTTTTGTTTGAAATTTTACTGGCGACCTTTTTTTAACTTTTGCCTTCAACAAAAGAAAAAATAATAATAAATCAATTGTAAATCCTTTGGTCTAAATAACAGTCGGTATATTTACTTACCTATTTTCATAGATGAAATGTTTTCGATTGAGGTCTAGTTATTATGCAAACTGTAAATTATGTCTGATAAAAAAAAATTGATTAACCAAGCGAAATAAGTTTTATTTAAATTATAAAAATTGTAAAACCTATTTTTGTTTGAAGGAATATTTGTATTAAGTTTATTCATTTACTTGGAAAGTATGTTGGTTTTTAAGTTTGTTTTATGTAAATTAATTGCTGATTTGAAGTTAATTCCTATGTATATAACAAAACTAATAAAAGGGAAAATTAGAAAAAAATCATACTCTTCAGCTGTATGTATAAGAACAAACAAATTAGTAAGATATTCGATGCTATAGAAAAAAAAAATGAATAAAAATAAAATTAGCAATATCCTGAGGATTTTCCAAAAACAATTTTTAAAATTGGATGTATTTCATAAAAAATTGTTTTCCAAATACCTTAAGATAAATGCATTAAAACATAATGAAGAAATTTAGTTGTAAAACCTAATAAATATAAATAAATATAAACCAGATGACACATTAATCTTTAGTATTTAATAAGAAAATAATATAAATAGACTAAAATGAATTAAGGTATTTAAAGGCATTCAAACTAGTTCAGCTTAATCGAACAATCAATAAATTTTCATTGAAGTATAATTCCTCAGGTTGAAAAATTATTAATATTTTCGATGAAAGAAAATCGGAGATGAGATTTGCACAACATAAATGCTGCTGTAAAATGTCTTGATAAACTGTCATTTAATACAAACAAGTTCTTCATATTATTTATGCAAACAATAAAACTATATAATGTTTATGCTATTTGACTTCTAATCCAGTTTTCTATATAAAAAAATTATAAGAATATTGATTCAAATTTAGTAACACTTTAGTAACTGTAAGTTATTTTTGATGCCTAGTGTTTGGTTTTTCTTATAAAAGCTAGATATCAATGTAAAATATTTTATGTTCTTTTCATACATTTGTATGCTAAAATGTTTTGACATACATAATAAAAATATAAAAAAAGAATAAAATGTAAATACTAAACTAAAAGTTATCACAAAAGGGATCTGTCATAAGCAGTATTTTATAAACTACTGAATGAGTTTAAAGGATAGCTTAATGTTAAAAAGAATGCTACCCAATATGTATTTTTTGCTGGAATTCAAGTTAAAAGCAAATGCAGTTGAAATTATACTGTACTCCAATATCGTTTTCCAGTAAGAAGCATGTAAAAATTTAAGTGAGAGGCAGCGTTACCGTTGAGAATTTTTAAAAAGTGTACAAAAAAGGGGATTTCAAAATAAAAAGTCGCCAAAAAAGGGGATTTTTTGAAAAAAGGGGCCAACTGCTTTAAAACCTAAAAAAACTCATTAAAATTTGTTTATTTGATAACAACAAAAACAAAAAATTTTGTATTTTAAGAAAAACTACTAAATCCAATTCTGTTACTAAAAAAAAATAATTTATTTATGATTATTTTACAATAGTTTTTATTATTGCAAAAATAAAGCATTATTTACAAAAATAGTTCACATACAATCCTCATTCTATTAATCACACTTTTCTACATTTGTACGAGGTCCTCACTCGTATTCCAGTCTTTCAAATCCCCGTCGAACCAATTTAGAACTGAACGTATGGATCCACAAGTATTGTATTATGTCTGTTGAACAAACTATTTTTTATTTATGATAATTTATTAAAAAAATCACATACCCCCGAGGGATTGCTTCGAGGAATGTAAAAATATAAATTAGGATATCGTATTACTTTTTTTTTACTTTCTCAATCCAGTCCAAAAAGATTCGGTATATGATGATTTTAATTACTAATAGTTTCAATTCATTTATAAATACTCCGCGGGTTTTTATATCACTATACTGTGAAACAATCTCAAAATAATTAATTTATTTGTTTAAATTAATATATAATGGGTCGATATATTTCAAACAACTTAATTTCTTGTCATTTAGCACATAGTCTCAAAAAGTAGCCATTTAAAAAAGGGACTAAAAAGTGTCCAGGTGATAGAAAAAGGGGAAATTGGCGACTAAAGTCGCCAAACGGTAACACTGGTGAGAGGTATTTTAAAAAACAATTCTAAATGTTTTTTATTTGTATTTTTGTGTTTATTGTTCATATGTATAGCGTGTTATACACTGACACATATGTATGTACAGTTAGGGACAAAACTATTTGTACACCTCATATATTTCGTATACCTTCACGCACATTTTCAACAGATCCGCTGTTTTTATACTTGCTTACAATGTATTGTACTGTGGAATGTTGCAAATTTACTAAATTACTTATATTCCGGAGAGATTTTGCTTTTTTATGTTCATCAATAATTAAATTTTTAATATCCAAACTCAACTCTTTTCGCTTTCCCATTTTTGATGTGCTTATTATTCAAAACGTTAAAACCAACTTCTTATTTTGTAAAATAAAACTCGATTAACGAAAAAAATATAACGGTATTTAAAAAAATCATCATACAAGAGTCCAACGTACAAATAATTGTACAAAGTACTGATGTACAAATACTTTTGTCCCAAAGATTTTTACTTAAATTGTACTTTTTTTAACAATGTGTTATATATTAATTTATTTTTTATCAAATAATTCAATAAAAATGGACCTGAATTAAAACTACATATAATAATTTTTTATTCTTTATAAATTATTGAAGATATACGAAATGCATGGGTGTACAAATAGTTTTGTCCCTAACTGTATGTTTGTCAGTGTGTGGCAATTGCTGAAAAAATGTAAATTTTTATTTTTAATTTTTTTTTTTTTTTAATTATTTAGAATTAAGTTATTAAAGACAAAGTGAATTTTAGCCGAAGGAAAAAAGGGAGGAGATTTTAATTTTTTCAAAATAAAGAGAATTTTTAATATGTATAAATTTATCTCAAAAAACAAAAAAAAATTTAAATAAATATAGACAAAAATGCAATATTTTCATAAACACTCATATAAAAATAAAAATCTTAATTTGCCGTATTGATATTTTCGGTGTTCTCATACTTTGCTTAAAATATTTTTTTGTTTGCTTTTTATTGAGTTACAAACAAAAACTTTATTATGCTAATTTTAATACATTTTTGCTAAAAAGTGCAATTTAAAGGAGAAGGGAAAAAAGGGAATTATTTTACTAAACAGAGGTATTTTTCTTAAATTATATCTGACATCACTGTACAGCAATGCACGTAAACTCTTTGACAATTTTAAGATCTTTCGTGTTTTTATAATTATAGTGATGAAACAGCAAAAAACAAAGAATTACTAAAACGCAAACTAACGCAAAATAATTACTGAAACTTTAAAAATCAAAAAATAACTCAAAAACATAAAAGAATCATTAAACGCAAAAAAAAAAAACAGTGAAATCATGAACTAATTACAAAATCTTTAAAAATCATAAAAAAAAAACTAAAACTAAAACATCATTAACAAGCGCGAATGTTATATTCGGCCCGGCCGAATCTATATACACACCATCAACTTTTTCAAATTTCACGTTATATGGAAGGGGGCGGTAAGGTGGGCAGTAAAATAGGCAGATCACGCCCATTTTTTGTTTTCGAGTTTACATTGGTCCTTTAACTATTTCAACACAATTTCGTTGATTTTTACCTTATAGGGGAGTTGGTTTCCGAGTTTATATCGATCTCCGAACTATACGTACAAAATTTTGTTGCCGTACATGCTTTTGTTGAAGAAATATCAGCAGAAAAGTATAAAACGGACACCCTGTGTCCCCATATTTTTGATGGTGGGTATAAAATTCATCTTAAATTTGACTTAAAACTGAAAAAAAATTTGGGACAAATACTTAACCGAAAATCACAGAATTTAAATATAATCAACTTTTACATAATAATTCTTAACGTATTTTCTAAACTTTTCTTAAATTGAAATAAATTTCAAATTAAATCTTGAAAATTCACAAAAAAAAAAAACACACATCAAAAAAAGCTCTAAACAAACAAAAAAAAAAAAAAAAAAAGAAATCAAGAAAATGCAAAAAAAAAAATCCTAAAACGCGAACTATTACTAAAATTTTAAAAATCACTAAAATATATACTTAAACACTTACCATAAAAAAAAACACTAAAACTCAAAAAGCGCCAAATCGCAAACTAGAAAATAATACTTAAACAACAAAAAAGCTCTTAACATAAAAAATTACTATCACCCAAAAAGATCAATTATTGGTCGATCACGAAATTTTACATACGGATTTATACTCATATAAAATATACTTGTGTAAAATTTCATTTAAATATAAGGTATTTATGAGTGTTGAAACTCTATTCTATTCGGAAGATCTTTTCTCTGCGTTATAATATTTGCACAAACACATAATACCCCAACCATCTATGGTGGTGTAGGGTATAAAAAGCGTCAAAACGCAAACTAATTTCTAAATCCTGTAAAATTAGTAAAACTCGAAAGATCGCTAAAAAATAAACAAAGTAATCTGCATCTTATAAACTGCTAGACCAATAATGATACATGGAACATTGACAGAGGAGGAGTTAAACTTTCAGAACATTTTTATCTCAAGTATGTAACTGAAGGATGGACGGCGCTATGTGGGAAAAATACGACCGATAGAGGTAAAAATATTACAGAATTCTACTAAAGAAAATAAAAAAATGTGTAGGGTATAAAGGTTTTTACTTTAATTTTTTAGTTACATTTTAAGGAATATAAATCAAAATTCAATTTAAAAAGCCGACCTAAAATCAGTGCATAGAAAAATCTCTAAATATTTTTCTTTGAATTCCATTAACACAAAAGAGTTTATATGTATGAATGCTCCCCGGGAGGAGTATTGTGTGCAAAGTTACAATTTATTCACACTTTACACAACAAAAGTTGTGAATTCTTGTTCATTACTATCAAGTTTATAACACGAAAAAATCTTTGATCAATTCCACATACCCACAACGAAATATTTTTGATAGTATTGAAGAAACGATTAATCACGCCTACCTCTGAACAAATGTAAATTGAAAATACACTATAAACTCTATAATCCGAATAACTGATTGCAGACCCCTATCCGGGCTATCAAATTATCCGGACTATCGAGGTTTTTACCTAGTCACCTTTTGTTAAATAAAAACTATTAATATATAATTATACCCTACACCACCATAGGTGGGGAGGGTATTATGCGTTTGTGCTGATGTTTGTAACACCCAAAAATATTGGTCTAAGACCCACCTTAATTTATACCAATTGGCTTAGAATCACTTTCTGAGTCGATTTAACGATGTCCGTCCGTCCGTACGTCTGTCCGTCCATGTAAACCTTGTAATCAAACTACAGTTCGCAATTTTGAACTAAAATTAATGAAATATATAACATATAAATCTCAATAAGTATACCGATTTTTAAAAAGATCGGTCCACAATTAACCATAACTCTCATATAAACCCCTTTTCAGAAAATCACTTTAACGGCCATAGATACCTTTAAAATGTTAGTATCAAGTTAATATTCGACGCAAATAAGTTTTATATGAACATAAATGATAGTTCCAAATTTTACAAAGATAGGTCCATAATTTACCATAGCTCCCATATAAGGCCCTCTTTCGGGAATCATCCAAAAGTGAATAAATTCATATAAATGTCAGCATCAACGTAATATTCTGTATTCGTTTGTTTTATTGTACACTTATGAGTATCGGTCCACATTTGACTCCAAGTCTAATAAAAGACCCCTCCCCGAATTATAATGTACACAATGGTGTAGGGTATCATATGGTCGTCTAAAAAAAGTCTATATTGAAGCTTTTTCAAAAGTGTTTCATTTAACCCAAAATATACAAACTTCTTTGTACTCATTATACTGAAAAAAATTTGGGACAAAAACTTAACTGAAAATGATGGAATTTAATTATAATCAACTTTTATATCATAATTATTATCTTATTTTCTAAACTTTTCTTAAATTTAAATAGAAACTGTACTTTTTATATTCAATCCTGATTACAAAGTTTCAATCAATCCGGATTATAGAGTATATAGTGAATTGGAAAATCCAGTCCGGATTACCGAATAATCCGGATTATCGAGTTTTTGCTGTATTAAAATTTTATAGATATAAGCTCAGCGATAAAGGAAAAGAAAATTATTTAGTGACAAATTTCACTTTCAAATGAATCATCCCAACCTTATAAGAAAACTTAAATAATAGTTATTAAAACAGAAACATTAACCCATTTTAATACTCTATAATAATTTTTAATTTGCTTACATAATTTTGATTACTTTCCTATAATTTTCAACCATTTAATTAATGAAGAGTTTTTTTGAGATATGAATAAGTAAATAAATCACTATATTCAAAGTGAACTTTTATATGCCAGTTGCACTATACTTAACTGCAATTAAAAAAATATACGTATATTAACCGCTTTAACTTACATATATGTGTAATAATCAATATATTTAAGTGCAAATACTTAAACATGAACATGCACTTTTAAGCACCTACATAAATACATATCTGTGAAATTCGATGTAAAATATAAATTTATACTGAACTGTAGATGTAAAGGCAAGTACGTAGAGAAAGTATTTACAATTGAATGAAGTTCAAGTGAGTAATTTCAATAAAGTAGATGCAGTATGTATGAGTCTTTTTTTTTAATTTTAATAAAATAGCAGCAAATATTGCAAAATAATTTCACAATGCATATTTAAAGCACAACTTGAAAAATATTTAAAACATCATACTCGTATCTTCAAAATTACGTAAAATAATGTTTTTAAGAATAAAGAATATTTTATAAATAAATTTTGATTCCAAGTTTGTTTCACATTTAATGTATAAGTTTTTTATTTAACTATTTATTTTTTATATTTTTATATTAAAAATTTTCTTTGATTTATCACTACATTCAAACATGTTTAAGTTCATTAATCCCTACATTATATATAGTATCCTACTTGTTCTGTATTAACATTAAATTTAATGTACTATACTATTTTTGTACTAAATATGCACATAAATATGATCATTTGACACTATTCTCTTGGGACAAAAGTAACAATGTATTTTTTTTCTTTTTTGTATTTTAGAGGGAAAATAAACACTTGTGGTATAAATTACATTTATAACTTAATTTATAGACTTACACGTATGTGTGTGTTTATGCTTCTGTATATCGTTAATAAAAATGTAAGAAGCCATAACAAAAAAAAAAAAAAAATCAATATCGACTTTCTATATTTATTAATATCAGCTAAAGATTATTGTTACTTTTGTTAAGAATACTTGGCTGAATCTATATACCCATGATGTGCAATTTTTTTTGTAGCCTTAATTTAAAATTTCATCTTAAATTGTAGGTGGCGATAAAGTTGCCAGATCAAGCTGATTTTTGGATTTCGAGATTAAGTATATACTTTTTTAAACTATTTGTTCAATATTTCAGCAAAAATAAAAAAAATACTCTCTTCACACGTATACATTTATTCTGTAGAAAATTCTACTAACACAAACAAAGAGTTAGGTTTATTTGACAGTTCAGTTAGGTTTTTTGTGAGCAAGTTGGAGTTTTAGTTGTTTTCTATGGTATAGGCCTAAAGGAAAAAAGTAGCCCCAATTTAAAGTAGATATTCATTATAGCAGCGGAAGTGGTCACGAAGCACAATAAGAAAAGGTAGTTACTAATAAAATATGAAGTTGTGTTCATGTCTTGGAATAAGTGAAAATAAAATTGGGAGAATGTAAATAATATTGAGATTAAAGAAAAAATTGTAATAAATGTAGTTATAGCCTTTTATATTTTAGGTGACGTCATAAGGTTTCATAAAATCTAACAGAGGTTTTGCACATAATCATTGTGACTACAAGAGTAGTGGTTTATTTACCACTTAATATGGATTTTAAATAAGTGTTAATGTTGAAACGCAGAAGAATTAAATTTTTTAAACTTTTAATATTATTATAGACTAAAAAACAACAAATTATTTGATTGGCTAATTTTTGCTCATAAAAAAAAACTTACGTCACAATAAGCACATCTTAATATGTAAACATTTAAAATAGTGTAGTTAATTTTCTTTTGGTGAAAAGCATTTACTTGCATTTAAATTTTTTAATTCAAAAGTACAATTTTCATGTTTTTTTTATTTTCATTTGCTAATTTTAAGCATATGTTACCATGTTTTGAAATCATGTCATCATAGATTTATGACTTTTTAAAATTAGTTTTACTTGCAAAACAAAAGATTTATATCTTTAACAGACACGAAAGTTTATGCAAGTAATTTTTAAAAGAAAGTAAAAAAGTTTTCTTTATGGTTCTGGTTTAAAAATTTATTTTACATATAGTAAAAGGCACCTTAAATGTGTTACCAAAATACTGTTGCCTTAAAGCAAATGAATTTTTGGTGCAGCTACTATTTAAAATATTTTATTTATAGGAGATATATTACACGAGGCAACAAAATCGAAAAAAATTTTAAAGGCTTGGAAAACCATTTTACAATTTTGTGGTTCCAGTAGCACAAATATGGCCCAAATTTTAAATTCTATGGAGAGGTTTTTTTTTTAAAAAAATTTTAAGTAAAATTATAATTTTTTTTTAGACATTTCTCCACATAATTAATGATAACTCAAAAAATAATAGTCTGATATTATTAAAATAAACTTATAAACATTTAAATTTATACAACCTATAATCCCTTTATATATTGTGTTTCAATCGGCTCAGGAGTTATAATAAAAAAATGAAACAAAAAATACATTTTTTACGTGAAAATAGCAAGTTTTTTTGTTTTAAAAAAATTACTAAAAATCGAAAACGGCAAAAACTATCAAAAAGATGGGGATATATTGATTTTGTCATTCCGTATGTAACATGTCGAAAAAATCATTTAAAACCCCGCAAAGTATATATTTTCTGGGCCCTGGTTAGATTTTGAGTCGATCTAGATATGCCCGTCAGTTTTGAGTAGGATAGGGCTCGAACGGGACAATGTAAAAGGACGAAATTTGGCACAAATATTTACCCTGTAAAAGGTTTGTTCGATATTGAAAATGGTCAAAAGCGGTTAATAAATAAAAATATATATATAATGCAAGCATGCATTAAATTTTAAAGCCATTTTTGTTGTAAACATAAGAAAATTTTGTATCAAAGCTTAACAACCGTATTTTTTTAAACCAAATTCCTTAAAGTTGTATTCAAAAACTATGATTCGCTTACTATACCTTTGGTAAAATATTGTTTACCTTTAATGATGGTTTGACCATACTTTAAAACTATTTTAAAATTATTTCTGTTACATTTTTAAAGAATAAAATAACAAATTTTTTGATTAATTTGTAAATTTTTTTACAAAAACTCCATATTTTTAAATATCCGGATATTAAGATTTATCCCGAGATTCAAAATTGTGTCAGTATTTCCATCTGTCCATCCGGGACAGGATAATATTTTTTGTAAATATTTTTAAACTAGGCATGTCAACCCAATGTTCACCACAATCGCATATGTTTAACATTTTCATTGTTTGCTGTTTCCACGTAATTCCAAAAAGTATATTAATATGTATATACAAGTCTTAGATTAGTATCATTAATCTATCATATCAACTGCGGCACAGTAGGGTCAAACGCAAAATTTTTTGGTAATAAATCTATATCTCCTAAATTATTTCTCGGATTAAATTAAAATGTATGGAAGAGTTTTAGAGGAGGACCTAAGCTTTCAGAAAAATTGTCTCGTAGTCACTCTGTGATAATGCAAGATAAGTTACAGGGTGTCAAAGTTGACTACTACGAGTATGTAAAAATTTTAAAAAATCGTAACTTCTACAAATGAAGTTCGATTTTAAATATTTTTATATTTTTGTAAAGTGCTTGGCAAGATAAAAAAATAAGCTTACTTACCTCAGTTATCTCTTACAGTTAAAAATATATTTATACTTGAATTTTGAATTTTTGAATGTCTTTCGTTTTTCGAGAATAAGTCCTGAGGTATATGAGATAAAATTTTTTTAAAAATACTTTATAATTTTTAATATGTTTAAAAATAATATGCTGAAAGAATTTTTGGATTAACTCAATTCGTCTAGACGTGAAAAATATTAAAAATTTAGTATGAAAATGGCTATTTTTTTTACAAAAATATAGTACAATTCGTCAACTTTTTTCTCAAAGTTCCGTTAGTAAAAAAATCTTTTCTTTATGTATTTCAAAAGATAAGACTTCATAAATGGCTAATGTAGAAATTTTGAACTGATTTAGGCTTGCACCCTACATCCAGCATTGGTCGAAAATCGTAAATTTTAGAAAAAAGTTTCATTTTTATCGATTAATAAAAAATGTCACGCAAGCTTTTTTAAATTTATAGACATTTGATAAAAAAAAATAAATTTAGAGCGATTTTACACTAAACTGCTTCCTGTCCGGCCAAGAGTGGAGATTTTATGAAAAAAGTCAATTTTTTTTAACGACTTTTTTAAATTACATAAAAGCAAATCTGCATAGTATTTTTGCCATTTTTTCTTATGTAGTGTATAGAATATGTATCGATCTTTCACTCCTGCAAAAACCATTTAAAAAACTTTGCAAATCAATTTTTGGCAAATTGAAATAAATTAATTTGTAGAAGTTACGATTTTTTTAAGCTTTTACATACTGGATATAGTCAACTTTAACACCCTGTAGCTTATCTTGTGTTATCACAGGGTGACTACATGATGATCTTTCTGAAAACTCTACAACTTTTCCATACATTTCAATATAATCCGAGCAGTAGTTTAGGAGATACAAATTTATTACCAAAAAATTTGCGTTTGATCCCACTATGTGCGGCTTAAAACTTATTTATTTTAACAGAATATTATTAAAATTGTTGAACTTTATCAAAAATGATGTAAAAAATAGGAAATAGTGAAGCCGATTTTATCACAGAATGTTCGTTATTCGGATACTTATAATTGTATCCAACAAAAATTTAATCAATTTGTTTATTTTATACGTAAGTATATTTACATAAGAAAAATAAGGTTTTTTCAAAATAGAAAAACTTATTTTTCATCAAAAACGTACTAGAACATCAAAAATAATAATGGGATAATATTTAACGAATAATTTATTCTTACACTGTCAATAAGAATGAGAGAGAAACTGAGAATATTGTTAACCTTATTTGACTTGGCCTTATATCTAAATTACAGAACTGAATGTACTGACTGAATGCCATGCCCACTTTTTATAAGAAAAGAATTGATTTGCTTCGTAGCAATTAAATTTTAAATTTCACAAACCTTTTGATGACGGTGGTAAAAATAATCTCAGTACAATAAAAAGGAGTAAATTTTAAAAAATATATAAAATACGAGCTGAATGATCCTTCTTTGCATGGGATCTAAAAAGTTAATAAAAAATTTATAATAACAATTTTACCCATTTATTTTCACATATCAGTATTTCCCGTAAACCTTCTGTTAAATAAAATTAATTAAAATTTGAAGTGCAAAAAACTGCAACTTTCTTTGAAATTTGAAATTCTTTCGATCCTATCCATATGACGATTTTTTCATTTGTAGGCTAAAAATAAATAGTAAAAGGTAACATATTCAATAGGATATTTTATAGGATTTTTTGCTGCAATATTTAAATAAAAACATTACAATATTGCAGGGGTTCTTAGCTTTCATTTGACACCCATATTGGGTTTATATAATATTCGTAAATATTTTATAAATTTTTTAAAAATGTGTATCCTTAGAAACTTTTTATAGAAAATTTGACGTCCTAGAGAAAAACTGAGTACCTTCGCAGTTCCAAATTGGTTGACTTGAGAGTGGTGATAAATATAAACATTTATCAAAAATTATTCCTTATTTTAATTCAAAAAACGGAATACTTTGATAAAAACAAAGGAGTGCGATCGAAAAAATCTTATCATATATAAAATTCAATAATTTGGAAACGGTTGATCTAAGAGTTTTGATTGCCTTTTTTTATTTAATTGATATTATACTACAGATCAAAGAAAAATATAACTTTTATACTTTTAACCACTACTTATGAACTCGTACATAACAACTATCAACTATCATTAGAGATTTGATAGTTGTTTCAGTCACTTTTTTGGAACAGTCTGGCTTTAAAAATCTTCGACATTTTGGGACACCTTTTTTGTCTTCTTCGATTTTCTTTTCACTGAAACCCAATATCTCTTCACTGGTCTTAGCTCCCGACAATTTAGAGAATTGCCCTCCATTGGCACAAAAACTATGTCATTGTTTTGATACCACTCCAGAGCTTTCTTACATAGTGACATGATGCCAAATCGGGCCAAAAATTTGTGGACACATTGTGCTCTCTTATGAAAAGAAGTCTTTTTTGCAAAAATCCTTTATGTATTTTTCTTTTGCCGCAACTGCAAAAATCTTGCTAAACCAGAAATTCTTTAGGAAATTTCGTCAGCTTTTTGGTCCTAAACTTATCAACATACCCCTGAACATCAGCAACATGAAAATTCTGACCCGGAAGCTGCGAAAAATTTGCCAGTACAGACGTTTCGTCATTCTTTATACAACATAAGTATTTTTGTATGATTTTAAATTCCAGGGCCTGTTTTTGGCTTCTAAGTTTTTTGCAACATTCCAATCTGGAACTTTTTTTTCATTAGCTTTAACTTTAGTCTCAGTACTAAGCTAACCGGGCGATGTATTTGGAGTTATTTTTAATATGCTTTCAATTTGTTTGGCCTTCCCAATATCATGTGGACCTTTTTTCTTCCCGAACCATGTTTCCTATCATTGGTCTCCTGATACTGTTTAATAACCTTGGAAACAGTTTGACAGCATACATTTAATTCTTTGGCCAATTATTTGTAGGACCAATTTGGATTTTTTTGAAATTTTTTAATAATTTGTAGTACGTTCATATTTATCGTCACTCATTTTAATCAAACTCACAACAAATCAACATGGTTGCCATTAAATATAATAACTGACATATTTTTCAAAGACAACTAGATGAAAAAAAAGTTAGATATTGCTTCGGAAAAAAGTTATGAGGTAAAACGTGTGTTAAGATTTTTTCGATCGCACTCCTTTTACGTTTTTATTATTACTTTAAGAAACTTATCAAGTTTTCACCAGTAGTTTAGGCAGAATGAAAACTTGTTCATAAAAAATAATCATTATGCCTATAGTTAGGCTTTAATTTAACTCTGCGTAAAAATTTGCTGAGACAAGGATCTATAGAGTCTATTACAAAGACAACTTGACCTTATTCAAGTCTATCAACAGAAATACTTATTTTTTATCATACTGCCATTATACTTTCATTATTGTATTAAATATTTTCAGCCTTATTTATAATCATTTTGAACAATTTATAAAAGGTTTTATTAAAGGTTAATAAGAAATTTTGAAAATTTATTATTCATAATCACTTTTTTGCTTTATAAGCATTTAATAAAACTGTATAAAATTTAAAAATTTTATTGTAGGTGAGAACCTACTTTAACAGTTTGATAAAACAAATGTTTAGAAATATATTACTTTTGCATAGTTTTAAACATATTACGTTATATTTTGATCTTATTGCACAGTTCCGTAAAGTAGAATTAATAACTGTATAAAATCTTTTACACAGACTCCGGATAGTAATTAGAATATTGTTTCAAATATAACTGCTATTTCTTTCAGTTGCATAAAATACATATGGAAAGGTATTTTCCAAACAAATTTTAAGTATATCTGCACAATATTTTTTTGGAAACAAAGAATCAATGTTCTTTTAGATTATTAAGAGTAAGACCAAATGGATTTGTACTTTGTTGCTAAATCAAAAAAAAAAATTCGTATAATTTTAAACCCACCATCAAAAAGAAACTTATCTACTATCTGGCCAAATACTAGAAAAACTAGTGTCCGTCGTATTTAAGAGCCATCGAAATTTTCTATAAATAGTGAAGGGTCAATGTAACCATGAAAATTAAAAGTGGATGTAAGCGCCTATCTTCAACATATTTTTTCATTGTATTCTTCTACTTGTTATTGGATCTAATAAAAGCACATATAATAATTAATTAATAGACCCCTAATAAAATATTCAATGAGCTTCCATTAATTTTGAAGATGTTTGTTACTTGTCACTAATGAAAAAGTGCTAATAACTCCATCTGCAAAGTGGAATGTGTGAGTGTTATGTTTAGTGAAATAATTGCATTAGTAATAATTTCCTAAATTTTTAAATTACTGTTCTTTTTTAAAAATACTGTATTGAAAATATGTAGGTCTACCAGCAATGCAATTCGTTGATTTAAATTGGCGCATTTTATTTAAACATGTGTAAAATTCTCGTTTTTTCAAAGACATAACGATTTATATATTAAATTTCAGAATTCAGGCATTAAATCATCTCATGTCCTTTCATTATGATAACATCCGGTGGTCAGTAGATAGACTAAGAAGGGTTTATTTTAAATAATTCAAAAGATATTAAAAAAAAAAATAATAATTATGACAAAATAGGAAATTTGTGTTGTACATAAAACCAAAACAAATTAATTATTCGAGTATTTAAAATATTTCACAAATTAATATACCAAAAACACCTTTGCCTCCATGAGATATTAAATTTTTAAAGCATTGGACACGTTTTCTAATGAAAATTAATATACTTTTGTAAAAAAAAAAGATATAAATAAAAAAGAAACTAAAATTTTTTTTTAAGTTACGAATAAATTTTCAATATTTTATTTATCACTAATAGAAAATTGAGAGAAAATAAACATAGCATTGCCAGAATATTTTATTTATCACTAATAGAAAATTGAGAGAAAATAAACATAGCATTGCCAGAACAAAACAAAAACTATTTAATAGTTATTGAACTGTTTTTAATACATTATGAATAATGTTTTTTTTTATAAGAAGTTAATAAGGAAAAACAGTTTAATATCTATTTTGTACAATAAACCTAAAATAAGAATTTATTATGAATAAGACCGTTTGTCTTTAGTGGCTCCTACACTTTTATTTTGTTATTACATAATTTTCATTAGTGAGTTATTTAACAAAATGAAAAGTAAAGCATCTTAATATTTTTTTCAGATTCATTTCATTTTTGAAATTTTTTCACTTGAAGTACTTTGGTATATTAAGATTGGGAATGAGATTTGTGAGGTTGATGAACATTTTCAATAAAGTATATAAAAGTTTTCCCCAAAACAAAAAAAAAAAACAGTGATAACGTTACTTAATTATGAAATATTATGCATGTACATCTTCAATTTATTACAGGATGTGTTTCGTATAAAAATATCAATTATAAAAATATTTAAAGTCAATATATACATATGTAATATTGCACTGAAAGCAAGATTATATATTATCTGAAAAACTATACAAAATTTTGTTTTCATATTTCAGTTTGAAAGCTTCCAAAAATGTCTATTTGTTAAATACTAAATATGCCATAAAATATTATGGAAAATAAACATAAGTATGCTGTTAAATAATAAAAGAGTTTACTTTCTACGAAATAAATATGTTTCTATTTTCAGTTTATTTACCAATAAACTACTTTATAAACGCGCACATTCTAAACACAATCTTTAATTTATATAAAGAAGAAAATTTATTGACTTTTTGGTCTATAATCTGCAAAAAAATACCAAAAGTAAAAACCTCAGCTATATGTATATGTTAAATATACAAAAAAAAATAAAAATAACCATAAAATAAATACATACACTGAACAAACTAAATATCTTTAAGATACCAAAAACCATTATGCGAATTGTATAAACCTAAAACAACCGGCTTAAATAACATACCATGTAAATTATGGTAAGGAAAAAAAGGATACATATCACGCCAAAATAGCGTCAAAATACAAAGATAGTGGCAGTAAGTAATATATAAAAGAACATACAAATATACTCAAAGTAATAATAGACAAAAGATAACAAAACAAATATTGTATTCTTTGTTTAAATAATGTATATAAAAAATAAATAAAAAAAAAAAAAACTTTAACATATGCCGCTTTATAAAAACAAAGGGCGAGACTAGAATCTACAGAAAGTCCTTTAAGAAAATATTGTTGAGGAAAACAATGTAATAAAAAGGATTAAAATGAAATGAATGAAATATACAGTCATAGTCATATATATTTACACTTTTTTAAATTTTTTAAACATTTGAAAAAGAAGTCAAATACATCGTCATCAGCGTTACCGTTGAGAATTTTTAAAAGGTGTCCAAAAAAGGGGATTTCAAAATAAAAAGTCGCCAAAAAAGGGGATTTTTTTAAAAAAAGGGGCCAACTGCTTTAAAACCTAAAAAACTCTTTAAAATTTGTTTATTTGATAGCAACAAAAACAACAAAATTTAAGAAAACCAAATTTAGTTTTGTTAATAACAACATAATTTATAATTATTTTTCAACAATTTTTATTATTGTAAAATTAAAGATTTATTCACAAAAATAGTTAACATACAATCAATCCACTTTTTATTAATTACACTTCTGTATTTTTGTACGAGTTCTTCACTCATACTCCAGTCTTTCAGTGCGAAAAGATTCGACATATGATGATATAATTAGCTGTTCATAAACTTTATTATTATTTTTAGTTACTAACAATTTCAGTTCATTTATAAATACTCCGCGGTTTTTTATATCACTATACTGTGAAACAATCTCAAAATGATTAATTTATTTGTTGAAATTAATATATAATGGGTCGATATATTTCAAACAACTTAGTTTCTAGTCATTTAGCGCATAGTCTTAAAAAGTCGCTATTTAGTCGCCATTTAAAAAAGGGGCCAAAAAAGTGGCCAGGTGGTTAAAAAAGGGGCAAATGGCGACTAAACTCGCCATACGGTAACACTGATCGTCATTATTGTTTGAAAAAAGGAATGGAAGTAGTTAAAGGCTGATATAAACTTTAAATAAAAGATATAAAAACATTTTAAAGAGAAATTAGATAAAATCTGAAAGAAAAATTTAATATAGCTAGGAATATTTGCAAAATTTTTTGCAATCGTAGGAATTTTCGGAGAGAATGTATGATTTTTAGAAAGTTCATGATGTCCGCATTATAGAAAGTGTAATTCAATATTTCCAAATTTCGTTTTTCTGTAATGTAATACGCGATTTCCAAATATTACCAGATTAAATTATTATTAATTTTATTTTTGTATTGAATTTCCTATGCAATTAAAATAAATCAAATATTTTTATTTAAAATTTTTTCTAAAATCGCTAATTTTGCTACAGAAAAACAAATATTTGGGGTATTCACACGGTCGTCATAAAGTCATATATCATAAAATAATAACACGAAAGAATGTGACTGCTGTGAGCAACCCTCATAAGTTAGTATGCTATTTCAAATTTGAGTCAGCTGATAAATGAAAAATACAATTATAAAAAATTACAAATATTTTTAATGAAAATGCCAAAAACAAGTCAAAAATCTGAAATAATAACCGGTTTGTGCGAAAAATACATATTGGATATTGTTATGACTGATTCAAGTAAATAAGATAAAATTAAAATTACCTGAATCTTCTAAAAAATCCATTTTTATAAAAATTATAAAATATTTTTTGGCACAAAAAAAAAAACATAAACAGCTGTTGTCGATGACTAAGCCGGCAATATTTTCTGACGGCGGTTATTTTAAATACGTTCGGTGGCTGCTAGTCAGCTAAAGTATACAAACAAAATTTTCTTCCTTTTAATTTTTAAATGTCTCAATTTTTTTTGATTTAACTTTATAAAAGTTAATAACTTTTATAAATAAATTAATAAAATGTAATTAATGTTGAAGTTGTAGAACTATGCACAAATTTATAGCATGTTTACGTATATATTGCGAATATTCAATGGCGGTAACTTCTAAATATTACCACCGGCTAGACGAAGAGTTTTTCCCTTTCGACTTAGATTTACACCGTTTAGTTATGACAAAACAATAAACACATCATAAAAAATCTTATTATTTTAGGACTTTTTTCTTTGAAGCACAACAACAATTTTTTAAAACTATCATAAAACTTTAGTATTTTATGACAATAAGACTTGATAGCACACCGTGTGAATACCCCAATTGAATCAATAGATTACACATTTTATAATGTAAACACTATAACCTTATAAAATATCATACTTTCTCGTTGAACAAACGGATGAATATTGAGAATTTTGGAAATATGTTAAATTAAAAGTTATGTTAAATTTTTCTGACAGATTTTTCTTAATTTCTCTTTAAAATGTTTTTATTTTCATAAAATTATATCTTCTTATAAAGGATTATACCAGCCTTTAACTATTTTCATTATTTTTTTTGGAACCATAATGACGATGTAGCATTTTAAAACTTCGTTTAAATTTCAACATCGCTCTGATAACTTTTTCATAATTTTTGCCACTAAGATTTTATTTTTGCGACTTATTGCAAGATTTTTAGCCATCTTTTGCAATATTGTGCGAAAATTAATTGTTTTTTGAAGTTGTGTAAATAATTTTGAAGTGTAAAAAATGTGTGTAAATACTTTTGAAATGATAAGTTCATACAAGTTATTCGTTTAATTTCAGAAATGAATGCCGCAATATATTCTAGGCATTTCAAGCTAAACAACAACAAAAAAATTATTTCAAAATATTTTACCTATAAAACAACAAAAATATTTGACTTCTTTTCCAAATGTTAAAAAAAAATTTTAAAAAGTGTAAATATATATGACTTTGACTGTATGTTTGGGTATAAATTTATAACTTTACTAGTTAGTAAGTATTACATGGGTTCTTTTAAGGAATGTAGTAAATTATATTAAGTAGTAAAATTTTGCAAAATAAAGAATTTTTGTTTTGTGTAGTTTATTGAATCTGAATATTATTATTAAATTTTAATTTATAAGTTAGTTCTGAATCGCTCTACCATTTTTTTAAAGCAAAACGGGCTATATGCAAGTTTTTGTTTGATTTTCAAAGAAATGCAAAAATACAAATTGATAAATAATGAGAATTTTCTTTGCGATTTGAATTTTTTTTAAACGTTTTGAATTATATCTCACAAAAATTTTTCTATCTCAATGCAGTCCGAAGAAGTTAGATTTTTAACCTTTTTTGAATGCTTATAGATCATAAGCGTTTACATTTTTTTTTTTTTTTGCAATTTTTTTCGCATGCAATTTTTTTCAAAATTTTATTTATAATTTTAATTTTGAACACATTTAATCCTTTCAGTAAACATTCCTGTTACTTGAAATTTCTAACGATTAAAAATGGTCCAGCCAACCACAAAATTTTGCTTTTTATACCCTTCACCACAGGTGTAAAGGGTATATATAAGTTTGTCATTCCGTTTGTAATTTCCACAATTTTCGTCGGAGAGCAAAAAAGTTTATATTTTCGGAATCCTTGTAAGAAGCGATGACGATTGGACCATGTCCGTCCGTCCGTCCGTCCGTGTGTCGGTTGAAATGGCGTTTATGAAGCCCACCGATAACTGACATATATAATATGTATGTCAAACGATCGGAAATGCTTTCGAGAATTTTGCTATTGGAATTCAGCAAGATAGGTTCATACAATGCGGAGATATGTTCAAAAAACCGGTTTTTTGAACCGGTTTTCCAGTTTCTGAAGCCTCTGTATACACTACGGACTTCGTTTTTACAAAGAATTCTCGGACATTTTTTTCTGAATTTTTGTTCTGAAAAAATGAAATAAATCGGTTCAGTAATAACTGAGATATCGGACAAAACGCATTTTTTATTTTTTGAAGCCTTGGTTTAAGCTATAGATTTTTAATTTTATACAGATCGGTCACAAATATTTTTATAAAATTTCAGTTTTTTGAATCAGGAAGATCGGTTTATAAATAGTGGAGATATGCTTTAAAAACCGGTTTTTAGAACCGGTTTTTTAGTTTCTAAAGCCTCTGCATATACCAGGGACTTCGAATTTTTAAAGGGGGCTCGAAAATTATTTTCTGAATTTTTGTTCTGAAAAAATTAAATAAATCGGTTCAGTAATAACTGAGATATCGGGGAAAACGAATTTTTTATTTTTGAAGCCCTTGTTCAAGCTATAGATTTTTATTTTTATATAGATCAGTCATAAATATTTTTATAAAATTTCGGTTTTTTTAATAAACCAAATTAGTTCATAATCAACAGAGTTATGGCCCAAAAACAAATCTGTTAAGAATATAAATACACCAACAAACATGTATATTAAGCATTGTAATGACTATTAGTGACGTTTTTTGTTTTTTGTATAGACAAGTAGTTTAGTTATCAACAGCAGTAATATGATGAATAACAGTGTTGTTGTTGTTGTTCTTTGTATATGCAGTCTGTACAAAAATAAATAGATATGGAATTGTAGTTGCTTATTTTTAAAAACTAAAACATATCTGTTAAGAATATACATAAATACATACACAAACATGTATATTAAGCATTGTAATGACTATTAGTGACGTTTTTTGTTTTTTGTATAGACAAGTAGTTTAGTTAGCAACAGCAGTAATATAATGAATAACAGTGTTGTTGTTGTTCTTTGTGTATTCAGTCAGTTTGTACATACAAAAATAAATATATATGGAATTGTTGTTGTTTCTTTTTTAAAAGCAAAGCCTGTTATGATTGTTTTTTTTTCATATTCAAATTTTCAAATTTTTTTCATTTCAAATTTTATAAAAATATTTATGACTGATCTATATAAAAATAAAAATCTGTAGCTTGAACAAGGGCTTCAAAAATAAAAAATTCGTTTTCCCCGATATCTCAGTTATTACTGAACCGATTTATTTTATTTTTTCAGAACAAAAATTCAGAAAATAATTTTCGAGCCCCCTTTAAAAATTCGAAGTCCCTGGTATATGCAGAGGCTTCAGAAACTAAAAAACCGGTTCTAAAAACCGGTTTTTAAAGCATATCTCCACCATTTATAAACCGATCTTCCTGATTCAAAAAACTGAAATTTTATAAAAATATTTGTGACCAATCTGTATAAAAATAAAAATCTATAGCTTAAACCAAGGCTTCAAAAAATAAAAAATGCGTTTTGTCCGATATCTCAGTTATTACTGAACCGATTTATTTCATTATTTCAGAACAAAAATTCAGAAAAAGATGTCCGAGAATTCTTTGTAAAAACGAAGTCCGTAGTGTATACAGAGGCTTCAGAAACTGGAAAACCGGTTCAAAAAACCGGTTTTTTGAACATATCTCCGCATTGTATGAACCTATCTTGCTGAATTCCAATAGCAAAATTCTCGAAAGCATTTCCGATCGTTTGACATACATATTATATATGCCAGTTATCGGTGGGCTTCATAAACGCCATTTCAACCGACACACGGACGGACGGACGGACATTGTCCAATCGTCATCGCTTCTTACAAGGATTCCGAAAATATAAACTTTTTTGCTCTCCGACAAAAATTGTGGAAATTACAAACGGAATGACAAACTTATATATACCCTTTACACCTGTGGTGAAGGGTATAAAAATAAGTGTATAGCACAGCTTCTTTACATTGAACATTTATTCACAGAATTAAAAAAAATTACTACATCGTATGGAAGTTTTCAATTAAGTCGGAAGAAAATAGTAGTTGATGTACACAGAATAAAATTACGACTGCATTAAATGAAATCAATTTTGAGTCGATTGGAGTACGATAACTAGGAAAAGTTCGAGTTTAAAGAGAAAGTACGCTTAGTTGACCTCTTGGTCTGGATAGACCTATTTCTATGTTTATTTACATATATTATGTTTTCTTTTTGTAAACATGTTTATTTTTATTCGTCTATGTACAATCATTCTAAAAACAACCATGATATGTTGTTGAAAGTATAAAATGTCTGAGTAAAACAGAATTTATCCAAATTTATGAGCTTTTTCATATATTTTTGTGTTCATAGCAATAGTTGATATTATAAGTCTAGCGAATCATTTCCACTTTATATTAACATATATAACTTACATTAACCACAATCTACAAAATAAATGTTTATACCCACCATCAAAAAGATGGGGGGTATATTGATTTTGTCATTCCGTGTATAACATGTCAAAGGAATCATTTAAGACCCCATAAAGTAAATATTTTCTGGGTACTGGTTCGATTCTAAGTCGATCTAGCTATGTCCGTCCGTCTGTCTGTTGAAAGCAGGATAGGGCTCGAACGGGACAAGGTAGGGGGCCTAAATATTTATCTTATATAAGGTTTATTTTGTATTGAAAATTAGCAAAATCGGCTAATAAACAAAAAAGTTATGGGTTAAAAACTAGAAACACATGGTGTCCGTTGTAGCTTCATTTCATACTTTTCTGCTAATATCTCTTAAACAAAAGCATGTATGACAACAAAATTTTGTATAAAATGTTTTGTGGTCGATGTAAAACTCGGAAACAAAAATGGGCATGGTCCGTCCACTTTAACGCTCATCTCCCATATAAAGAAAAATTTGAAAAAGTTGATGGTTGGTATATAGATTCGGCCGAGCCGAATATAAAATTCGCGCTTGTTCAATTCGATTTTTTATAACTCCTTTTTTAGGGGGTCACGTTAGTATAACTCGAGAACGGTTTGTTCAGTTTACATGAGCTAAACACCAGCAAAAAAAAAAAAAAAAAAAAAAAAATTTGCCCACCAGTAAAAAAGAGCAGCAAAAGTCATTAATTTAACATTGTGTTGTCATTGGAAGGAAGTACTTAATGGTGGAAAAGAGCTGCAGAATTTCTTTTTCTAACTCATGGTTGTCATTGGTAAGATGTCCTTTTTTTATACCTCTTGTTCATTTCTTTTAAAGTAGTTCCCTTACAAATATGCTTATTCAATTTTATAACAACAATTCTGCTTTAGTCTAATTAAAATATTATAAAAATGCTTTAAGGTTTTTTAAATTTTAAATTTCTTAGAAATTATTATCCTTTTTTCCCACTAAATTATTACTTTTTAACTTTTTTGGTAAGAACTTCTAAAAATGTTTGAAATATTCATTTTGTTCTACTTTTGAAATGGTGAAAATGTTGTTTTTTTATTAAAATTTTGTGTTTTTTTATTCTTATTATAAATTTTAAGGAAATTATTTAAACATTAGGGTAGTTGGCCCTGTAAAAAAAAGAAAAAAAAAATCCGGAAATATTTGTATAGAAATAAACGAACCTTAAAGTTTCTTATATAGTTAAAGAGTAATCTAGTTTATATAGTAAAATATTCTTTTGTTAAAAAATAATAAATCAATATAATTTCCATACTCAAAATCATGACTAACATCATCCCTTCGTTTTCTTAATATACTGTTAAAATTCCTTAAGATGCTTTCATGACACATCCATTCAAAATAACCGCAAATGTAAATAACTAGATATAAAATTTAGTAAGGATTATACGTGATTTTGTAGTGATGTAAAGAATTTCACATAGAACTATAACTACTAAATACAAAATAGCATATTACTTGTAGTTATATACATACATATATACGTACTTACAAGGTTCTTGGAAATATTTTTTCCTTGTAAGGAAACTATACACATATATTTAGTTTCTGCGTACATTTAATTTCACAAGAAAAATCTTTATTAAGGTTAAATAAATATTTTAAAATCGTGATTTAAAATATAGTACAAAAGTATAAGTATTACTAGTTTCTTTAAATATACGAAAGAAAAATATTATAGTATGCATCATCACGTTTTCATTGTCAAGTAGAATTTCATTAAAGGAAAAAGAAATTGTTTAAATCTAGTTAGTTCTACTTTGACCATGAACTTTTATTAGGTTAAGTATAACAAGAAAACAAAAGTTAAAAACGTGATTAGAGTTTATTGTGACAATGCAAAAATTGGCCATGAACTTTAGTTAAATAGTAATCAATTTGAGAAAAAAAAAAAAAAAATGTTGAAAAAGGTTTAAAAAAATTCTTATTGTAAGAATAGTTGAGCCTAATAATAGAAAACAAAACATTTAAAAATTGTTTTATAATTTTATGATCACTGTTATAATGTTATTGGCCGTAGAGGGTATACTTCCAAATTTACATATAGGAAGTCCTTGTAAATCCTTACAAAAAACATGCTTATATGAGCAGATTATTGCAAAAATGCGTGTAAAGTAAAATCGGAGACAATTTGGGCAATTGTATCCTTCAAGCCCTATCAGAACTTTGTCAGTTTTTTTTATTATTATAATAATTTAAATGAAAAACGTTAATTTTTAAAACAAGTTTCCCCGAACTGGGATTTCGTGTATTTTTATACAAAAACTGAAAGTTTATTTAACCTGTTGATTTTAAAACAAATTTGTCTATACTGTGCCAAAATTTAATTGAAATATTTTTACTTGCTTAAATTTTACTAAGGGCTAAAAACCAACACTATTTTTAAAAAAGTATATACTTAAAATACAAATTTTAAGTTTTTTCCGGTCATGCTATGGAGAAATTTTGATTTATTTTCACTATTAATGATTCCATTAAAGAGTGACTACAAGACGATTTTTCTGAAAAATTAAGGAGTGCGTTCGGTAACTCTTGCGTTAGAGATTTCATAGTTGCTTCAGTCACTTTTTTGGAACAGTGTACAAATCTTCTTTAAAATCAATTTTGGGATACCTTTTTGTGTTCCTAAATTCATTTTTCACAAGAGCTCAATATCTCTCCACTGGTCTAAGCTATGGACAATTTGGAAAATTGACCTCTCTTGGTACTAAAACTATGTTATTGATTTGGTACCACTCCAGAGCTTTCTTACCGTAGTGACATGATACCAAATCAGAACATAAATGTGTGGACACGTTGTGCTCTCTTATGAAAAGAAGAAGTATTTTTTGCAAATATTCTTTGATGTATATTTTGATATTTATAGAGCCGAATGTAACAAATGACTTTCATGTTTTGCCGCAACTGCGAAAAGCTTGTTATACCACGAATTTTTTAGCAAATTTTTTCTGCTTTTGGGTCCTAAACTTATCTTTAACATTGCCTCGAGCATTAAGAATAAAAAGTTTTGCCACAGAAGCTGCGAAAATTCTGCCAGCTCATACGTTTCTTCGTGAAAACAAAAACCTAACCTAACCTTATATGTTATCAATTCACCATTAGCTTTAAATTTTCGAACCAAATAGACAAAGCACTGCGCTAACTGGGCTGTTTTCTCCCAGAAGTGTTTGGAGTTCCTTTCAATATGCTTTCAATTTTCTGTTCTTCCCAATATCAAGTGGATCTTTTTTTCTTTCCGAGCCAGGTTTTTTATCAATGGTCAAATTCTTTTGATACTGCACGCAGAGAAAAAACATGGTTACAGTATGATCACCACAACTATTCAATGATTATATAGCCATTTTTCATTGATTTAAATATACTGTGTTCATGATAGCAAAGATTATGATTCTGTTTAATCATTTAATGATTATCCACAATCAAAATTTTAATATGGTTCACTGAATTATAATATGTATTTAAATATGTTTATATGAAATCATATTTATGAATAAATCCAATCATTTAGTCAATTCTACAACAATTTAGTTAATTACATAACCATTCATTTCAGTTTACAAATTTGGTTAATTCTACAACCATTAAGCCATTAACTTTTAATGCCTTTTGAATACACATTTTTGTGTAGTTATAATTCTCATTTAGTTTATATATAAACAAATATAAATTGACAAGTTTTGTTTTTATTCAGTATGATGAATGTACCACATATAGTGGTACAAATGAATATAAATATGAAAATATGGGATCATATATATGATAAAATGGGATTATATATATGATAAAATTAGTTCATATATATGATAAAATGGAATTATATATATGATAACATGGGATTATATATATGATAGAATGGAATAATATATAAGATAAAATGGAATTATATATTTGATGAAATTAGTTTATATATATGATAACATGGAATTATTAAATGATAAAAACATGATGAAATTGAAAGTAATACTTAAGAAAAGGTTATAAAACTTACTAAAAGTTATTAATAAGGTTATGAACCTTACTAAAAAATTATAAATTGGATTCATAATAATGATTACGTACAAATATACTTATTGTAACCTGGAATCATATATTACAATCATAGTATGTTGCTCTTAGTTTATGGTCACAGGGACCATATTTTTTCTTTGCGTGTGTTTAATAACATTAGAAACAGTTTGACGGCAGAAATTTAATTCTGTGGCCAATTATTTGTAGGACCTATTTGGATTTTTTTGAAATTTTTTAATAATTTGTAGCACGTAAATCTTTTTCGTTGCTCATTTTCATCAAAATCACGACAAATGAACATGGTTGTTATTAAAAATAATAACTGAAGTATGATAACTAGATCGAAAAAAATGTTTAATATTGCTTCGGAAAAAAGTTATGAGGCAAAACGAATGTTAAGATTTTTTTGATCGCACTTCTCTACAACTTTTCCATACAATCAAGTTCGGAGAATAGACATTTTTTTGTTCTGTATTAATAAGTAAAAAAAAGTATTTTTTGCATTCTCCACTTGATTTAGAATATCGAATTTAATATAAAGTTTAAAGAACCTCCTTATTGAATAATTTTTAATTGGTGTAAATATATTTACATATATATTTATATGGGCAATTCTCATTTTACGTTTACCTTAAAATATTTTTTTAACTTCTCATTATACCCTTCACGTAAAGGGTATATATAAGTTTGTCATTCCGTTTGTAATTTCCACAATTTTCGTCGGAGAGCAAAAAAGTTTATATTTTCGGAATCCTTGTAAGAAGCGATGACGATTGGACCATGTCCGTCCGTCCGTCCGTGTGTCGGTTGAAATGGCGTTTATGAAGCCCACCGATAACTGACATATATAATATGTATGTCAAACGATCGGAAATGCTTTCGAGAATTTTGCTATTGGAATTCAGCAAGATAGGTTCATACAATGCGGAGATATGTTCAAAAAACCGGTTTTTTGAACCGGTTTTCCAGTTTCTGAAGCCTCTGTATACACTACGGACTTCGTTGTTACAAAGAATTCTCGGACATTTTTTTCTGAATTTTTGTTCTGAAAAAATGAAATAAATCGGTTCAGTAATAACTGAGATATCGGACAAAACGCATTTTTTATTTTTTGAAGCCTTGGTTTAAGCTATAGATTTTTATTTTTATACAGATCGGTCACAAATATTTTTATAAAATTTCAGTTTTTTGAATCAGGAAGATCGGTTTATAAATGGTGGAGATATGCTTTAAAAACCGGTTTTTAGAACCGGTTTTTTAGTTTCTGAAGCCTCTGCATATACCAGGGACTTCGAATTTTTAAAGGGGGCTCGAAAATTATTTTCTGAATTTTTGTTCTGAAAAAATTAAATAAATCGGTTCAGTAATAACTGAGATATCGGGGAAAACGAATTTTTTATTTTTGAAGCCCTTGTTCAAGCTATAGATTTTTATTTTTATATAGATCAGTCATAAATATTTTTATAAAATTTCGGTTTTTTTTAATAAACCAAATTCGTTCATAATCAACAGAGTTATGGCCCAAAAACAAATCTGTTATAAATACACCAACAAACATGTATATTAAGCATTGTAATGACTATTAGTGACGTTTTTTGTTTTTTGTATAGACAAGTAGTTTAGTTATCAACAGCAGTAATATGATGAATAACAGTGTTGTTGTTGTTGTTCTTTGTATATGCAGTCTGTACAAAAATAAATAGATATGGAATTGTAGTTGTTTATTTTTAAAAACTAAAACATATCTGTTAAGAATATACATAAATACATACACAAACATGTATATTAAGCATTGTAATGACTATTAGTGACGTTTTTTGATTTTTGTATAGACAAGTAGTTTAGTTAGCAACAGCAGTAATATAATGAATAACAGTGTTGTTGTTGTTCTTTGTGTATTCAGTCAGTTTGTACATACAAAAATAAATATATATGGAATTGTTGTTGTTTCTTTTTTAAAAGCAAAGCCTGTTATGATTGATTTTTTTTTTTTTTCATATTCAAATTTTCGTAGTTTGAAAAAAATTTAGATTTAGAAAATATGCAAGCATACGTTAAGGCGAAAATTTTATTAATTGTCGGTAATATGTTAATATGATGTCGATAAGATGGTAAGATGGTAATATGGTGAAGGGTATCAAAGATTCGGCACAGCCGAATCTTTTTTCAATTTCATTTTTTAAATAACTTTTGAGGCAATTATACTAACAACACTTGATGGTGTAACAGAATAAAAATTTAAGACCTGAAACGGTTCCATGTGGTGCCGGCAAATACTCAGTCAAAAAATAAAAAAATAAAAATGTTTTAAACTGACTGATTGATATAATCGCGGATTTTAGTATATGAGTCCAATTCTTTTTATGTAAACCACAAACACGTCGTTGAACAATGCGAACAAGTTGTGAAAACAAAATGTTAAAATCTTAATTTGTTTCAGTTTTTTTTTTATTAGTAATAGAAAACAAACTGAATTGTCATAAACTGTAGAATTTACTGTTCTATGTTGTTTACTTTTTTTGATACACTCTCTCAAAGTCCAATAATTTTTCATAAGTAATATTATAGTAGCAAAAAGTGAAAATTTCAAAATCTCAAGTGGGATTTTTGTTAGTTTTTATAAAACAATAATCATTTTTTTAAACAGGTGGATTAAGTTCAGTTAATGGACTATATTCTAAATTAAAATTTATTCGGATATTTGTTGTATAATTATTTTTAATAATTTTGCAAAAATTACCCTAAAAATGGGATATTTTCGAGATATATGTAGAGTTTTAAAGAGTTATTGGTTACATTTGGGTAAACATTTTTATACAGTGATAAAATATAAAATCTTAGCTTATGTAATAAAGAAAAACATTTTGCCAATATTTGCCTAAACGAAAATATTTAATTTTATATTCAAATAAACCAGTTGAAATTATGCAAAAACCACAATACATTACACTACCAGAGGAATCACAGGAAGTTCAAAATGAAAATTTTAAACAACTGTAGCCATTAAAAATGTAATAAAAACATTTGTATTAAATTTCTTTTAAGTTTGGGTTCGTTACTTGCCTAAAATATATCTTAAATAAAATAAATCGCAATTTTTTGCTTTTCTGCATTATGTTTTTGTTCACTATAAAAATTGACTTCATTTTTAATATTTTCAATAACATTAATGCTGCTATAAAACGCATTTGCCTGTTTTTTTTCTTAAAATTATCTTATATAATAAATATACTTCAATTTACAGTTTGATTTATTAATTTATAGCTTTTAGTCCAAAAGATACAACAAAAAGTCTAAATAAAGCCCATTTTCATTGAAAAATAAAAGTAGTCATAACAATGTAAAAAAAAAAAAAAAAAAATTTGTTTTCCAAGATATTTTTATTTTAAATTGTAGTATTTTACGTATTTATCAATATCCATTAATAAAAATATATATATTTTTTAAATTAAAGCTTCCATGAATTAATCCCTTTTTTCGCTATCGTTAAAACCACTGTGCGCTATTTCGTGTATCACATAATACAGGATGGAGGTTTATTGCCTTTGCATCATTTGAGATACATATCGTTAATGTGTCCTCAAAAGTAATGCTACAGGAGGTGTAAAAAATTGGGTGACAAAACGTGAATGGCTCTTGATGTCAATAATAGTTAGGGATGCCAAACGGGACTGGATTTTGCGAATCCCGGGATTCGGGATTTTATAATTTCAAGTCCCGGGATTTTTCGGAACCCCGAGACTTTTTGGGATCCCGCGATTTTTCGGGATTTCGGAATTTTTCGGTATTCGGGATTGATATTTCATATGAAAACAAATTTGAAATATGAGGAAAAAATAATTTTTTTTATACATATTTCAATTAAAGAAATTCATTCCTATTTTTAAAAACAAAACATAATGTTTGTTCATTTGAAATTTTAGTAAAACTAGTAAAAAAGGGAAAATAAAAAAATTCTAAGAAACAAGCTTTTACTTGAAAAAGTAAGAAAACGGAAAATATTAAAATAAATTTTAGTGTAAATATAAAATAAAATGTTTATTTGATTTTTTACTAATATTAAACGAGTTCCTAGAAACATCCTTTGCAGATAATTTTTCACATATTTCTTATAAAATTTCTTCGATCTAAGGATATGTATGATTTTATGTCTTGTTAAATATCATCAATAGTTAATGTCCATCCATGTAAACTACAGGTTGAATTGGAAGATGTCTTTCCAGAAAAGAGTTTGACCGTGGTAGAATTTAATACAAATAAAATCGTTTGTAACCACAAACTACCAAATAAAATTTTTTAACATTGGACTATAATTAACCATAAGCCTCATACAAGGACCTCTCCTAATTTACATAAAATTGAATTAATCAGGCAAAAATATCAATGTGTAGACGAATTGGCACATATTATTTAATACAAAACAATGTAAAGTTTTCCCCAATAGCTACGAAAATATAAGCGGGTTAAGAAATTATGTGAAGATAATTGGAATCGGCATTTATTGTAGTTCATTATATCTAAAAAAAAACCGTTCTCGAGTTATAAATGATTAGAAACTGTAAATTTTTGCCGGTTTCATTTCTTAAAAGAAATTTGCAGGAAAAAGTTCTTAAATTTTTGCATGAAAATTTCCATATAAAAATTTGCAGATAAAAAATAATTTTATAGTGATTTGTGTTGAATGTACTCGTGCATTCGCTTTATTTAGGGGGAGATAATATGTAGACATTCCCATAAAAAATCACGTCCTAATGAAAAAAACTGAAAGCAGATTCGTATTTAGATGAAATTCAATCTAATCTACGTATTATTTTTAGGAGGACAAACCAATTTTTTTTGCAGACCAGTATTATAAAAAAACAAGCGCGAATATATTCGGCCCGGCCGAATCTATCAACCATAAATTTTTTCAAATTTTGCGTTATATGGAAGGGGGCGGTAAAGTGGGCGGACCACGCCCATTTTTTGTTTCCGACTTTACATTGGTCCTTTAACTATTTGAACACAATTTCGTTGATTTTCGCCTTATATGGGAGGTGGGCGGTAAAGTGGACGGACCACGCCCATTTTTGGTTTCCGAGTTTATATCGATCCCCGTGCAAAATTTCGTTGTCGTACGTGCTTTTATTGAAGGAATATCAGCAGAAAATTATTTAACGGACACCCTGTGTTCCTAGTCTTTAGCCCATAACTTGTTTGTTTATTAACCGATTTTGCCCATTTTCAATACCAAACAAATAAGATAAATATTTGTGCCAAATTTCGTCTCCCTACGTTGTCCCGTTCGAGCTCTATCCTGCTTTCAACAGACAGACAGACGGACGGACATAGCTAGATCGACTCAGAATCTAACCAGGACCCAGAAAATATATACTTTTTGGGGTCTTAGATGATTCCTTTGACATGTTATACACGGAATGACAAAATCAATATACCCCCCATCTTTTTGATGGTGGGTATAATAATGTTTATAAAGTATATAAGAATTCCTTATATCATATTACATATTTAGTAAGAAAAGACAATAAAAGAATGAAAAAATATATTTTTTATTCAGTAAAAACTAAAATTACATTTTCTAAGCAAATTAAATGAACAAAAATCTGTAATCACTTATCTCTATAAAAAAAAATATATTTTTAGTGAAAACTAAAATTTAATTTTATAAGAAATCTAAAGACGCTAAGGAGGAACGCAAATCTGTGATCACCATGACAAGATTTTTTAGCTCCTTTATATTTCACAATTATTTTACAGAAAATTAATTAAAAAATTAGTTTTCTTACCAAAGTCGTGATTTTTTACTGATTTTATTTTATTTATTTTTTCTTTTTTTTGTAGTTTAATTAACTGATTTGTATGTTTGTCAGCTTTTCGCATGTATTTCTAAGTAATCTTTTAGTTTTTTTTTTTTTTTTTTACAAAATTTAAACTTAGAAAATGCATATTTATGAATCTTGAATAATAATAAAAAAAACTTGAATTTCTTTCCCCGTCAACATTATGTATATTTCTGTGCAAGTTAATTTAAAAACCGAAAAACAAAAATTTTATATTGCATTAAAAGTACATTTACATTGCCCAAAATCTAGTTTAAATGAGATTTCAATCGAAATCTACTTAATTTTATGAGATTTTAATTCGGTTTTCCATACAAATCAAAATTTAGTTTATAATTAGATTTTACCAAAATCTCTTAAAATTTAACTAGATTTTGAAAAATAACGTTATCCAACATAGTTTTTCTTTCAATGTGTTCAACAAAAATGACATTTTAATAAAAATAAATATTTTTAAAATTAAAATAAAACAATGAACAAATAAAATTTCAGTTTTAATTAGTTATACAATTTAAATAAAAAGTGTTTTGTGAAAAATATAACCCATTTAACAATATATAGTGATTGTGTAAAATGTGTTCAAAATGCAGATGTCATACAAAATCTACACGACTGTCGAAAAAACAATATAAACGGAGTAGATTTTGTTATATCGAAATCTTATTCAAACAAGATTTCTAACGTATGTGTAAATGTGGTATAAATCAAAACTCATTAGAGCCAGTTAATATTGGTATAAAATAGCGTTAATGTGCCATTATAAAAAGTTTCAAATTTTTTTGAACCCAAAAAGTAAACGAGTTTAAAGAATTGCCCATATATCCACATATAAAAATAAATGAAAATACATTGTATAATTTATTTATTTACAAATAAACATGAAAAGGATATCCTTTTTTATTTAATTAAAAAATAATTGCTGAAATATTAATACTAGATACTAATTATATATTACAAAAAATATTTATTATATGAGCACATTTTATCTATATGTATTAATATTCGTATATATTTCATTCGCAACAAAAAGAATATAACTAAAATTCTTAATATGTAGTTATATATTTTTTTAACTATTCTATTATATTATATATTTTTTTTTTAATGTAAAACAATATCTAAATTTAAAACTAAAAGGATTTCATTTATTGTTAACTTATGTAGATGTAGTTCAAAAATTCAAATTAAGTGATATGGATCCATATCACACAAGTTAAGCGTAATTAATTATTTATTATCTTATTACATTTATTTAAATTTTATCATAAATTTGTATATCTGAAAATAGTAAATTTTATAAATAATGTAATTAAATTAAAACTATTTAAACTATTTTAATGGTTGCTTAAATTAGAAAGCAAATACATTTGTGCAAAATGTTTTCAAATATTAATTACACGACTAAGGTTAATTAATATTTATCTTGTAATTATTTGATTTATAGGAATTAAAGACTTTTGGCCTTATTTATAATCAAATTTCAAATTTATTAGTCCTTAATAAAATAATATTTTCATACAAAATTAAACTTATCAAACTGTAATAAATTTAAAACTTGATTATGAAATTACATAAGATTTTGTTCAAATTTCAGTCAGGTTTTTTCACTGTCAATTATTATTTAAACCAAACGGTTGAAAGTTAAACCAATTTGTCAAAAAAAATTATTGACATTGACACTGCAACATGAAATTACCGAATACAAAGAAAATTATTTTGTTTGTATGAAAAATGAATTTCTCTTGGTATCAAAATAATCATCCCCAATTTTGAAGTGGGTTGTTATCTAAGCTTATGTTTTCTTTCAACAAGATTAATGGTCAATTGACATATAAAAGAAAAAAAAAAAAAAAAAAACAAAGGCAATAAATTTGATGCTTCCGTAAAGTCGCTTATTATAGGTGTCAAATAAAATCGAAGTAAAAGATTACCAAAAAGGTAAAAAAAAAGGAAACAATTGACAAGACAAAATGTGTTTCTGTATTAATGCAAATAATGAAATTGATAATATAAGAAAATTATTATTGTTATAGTTCAATGAACTTAAGCTTAAAAAAATCCGTTTCTTATGACAATATTTTGTTTTATTTAATTCTATGTTGAAAAAAAGTATACTAGAAAAGCATAAAGTTTCGATAAAAGTATCTTTAAGTATCTTCTCATATGACACCAAAGGTTATGTCAGCAATTATGTATGTTTGTATGAAGGTAATTGATATAGAATGAATGAATGAAATGAAGTTTTGGAATTCGAAATTAATGTTTGAATGGGTTATAAATTCTTGGAATGCCAAGTTGATGTTTGAAGTGGTCATTAAACCGATTGTGGTTAAGAAAGACATCAAAACAAAAACTAACAAGAGAGTTACCCTTGTCAAATAATTATATGTGCAATATTTGTTTTCTGGTTTTTATATATTCCAAGAGTGATAAAAATTTCTTTGATTTATAATTTTTTTCATTCTTATCTACTGCCCTTGTTTGCAAAATTCTAGGTTCCTCTTGGCATTGTATTCGAGGTACCGTTATAATAAACAAATCATTCTATAAATTTTAATAGAAAATAATTATATGTGCAAAATAACATTTTTACTCAACACACTGACATAAAGTCCGCAGTTTGAACCGTTTAACCAATTAAAGTTAAAATTAAAGTTATTTAGGAAATATTTAAGAAGATTGGACCTAAAAAGACAAACATTTCTTATTTTTAAGTTAAATTTATAGCCAAAACATGTCACCAGGTCATGAACTGTCAGTTGAAGTGCTGAAATCATTAAAGTAAGACGACTATTTATGTAAAATTCCAAAAAATGGTGTATACAGAAAATGTTTATCATAAAACTGTTGAAAATTTTCAAAAAATCTGAGAAATTGCTATGATTCTAAGAGCGGTAACTCATAATAAATTGCTGATTAGCGGGACTTAAGGACATTTTTCGAAGAAAAACATCATGTGTTACAAAAAAATAAAGGCGAAATTAACGGTTTTTAATAATTGGACGTGTGCATAAAATAATAAAAGAGGTTTTAGATTAAAATTATGACTCTTGTGTGGCAAAAACATAACTTATAGAGCGGTACAAAAATCCACACGCAGGATTTTATGATTAATATACTTTTTTGGTTAAAAACTTTAATTACACCATGAGTTCATGTGCATAAGAGATGAAAAATATTATATTTAAATCATACAAGTGTTTATCATAAATATTACATGGGTATTCGACGTCTACAAAAGACATGCTTGAAGCGTAATCATAGTGTTGAATCGAACATAACGTAAGTCAATTTTAGTTATAGATAGAAGTTGAAAATATTTATTGCACGTAGCTAAATTAATTCACAGCACAATATAAATTTACTGGACAAAAAGTCCAATTACTTCGTTGATGAATTTCCTACTAAAATTAGATTTTTCAGTAAATTAATGTGTCGATGTTACTATATCGGGCTTCAAAATCGGTTTTTAAGTCACAAACTATTATATTTCTGCAGCGACCAGTAATGATCCTCAGACCTTCATGACACAAAGATTTCCAAGGAATACAGTCTGCTGAGATATATTTAGATTCAGAGCTATATGACAATATCAAATATTTCAAATTGATTTTGTATAAGTATCTTACAGTTATGACCTATATATATATTAATGAAAAAGGACGAATCGGTACAACGAGGGATACATCTGGTAACGTTATATTAGGATAACACAATTCCATAACAACTATCACGAATATTGAAAAATAACTTTATTTAAATAAAGGATTTGTATAAAATTGTTGTCGTCCACATATAATTATTCTCTATGAACAATTTTAAAATCAATTAAATTTTACCACAAAATACACAAAAGAAATAAATTTTTCATTTGACTTATAAAGCTCTAATAAACATGAAAAGTATTAAAAAGGATTTGAATGTGAAAATTCTATTTATGAAGAAAATAAATTACTTTATAGGTATGCACATATAATTATTTGACTGGGGTATTTATATAACCAGATTATTAATTTTGCTAATCAAAAGCCTTTTTGAAACAAAAAAATAAAAACATCAAGAAATATAAAAAAACCTAATGAAGACACACTTAAAAATTTCTTTAATTTATTAAGTTTTTTTGGGAACGCACAGTGACTCAAAAATTTGTGTGTTTTAGCATATAACTGAAATTTGTCCAATAAAGTCATACGAAATATAGATACTTCCCTAATACCCGTATTGGCAATCATTAAAAATTACTGTTTTTTAATGTGAAGGGAAATATCTGCTACGATTATTTCACGTAAAAAATTTTTAATTTTTGCTGAATAATGTGTTTTTCAGCAAAGTTTCCATAATTTATACCCAACCCGGGTATTTACACATATCTACCCATTTTACCAATTTTACCCGGTATTTACCGTATGGGTATTTACCCATTTCCCATATATACTGATTCCGGATAAATTCAATTTGTTTATATGAACCTCTATTTCATTTTAACAGGTAGCGTAAATGAATAAATATTTTCATTTGAAATCTTTTACCTAGCGATTTTATTGTATCCTAAATCTTCAGTTCGACTGCTTTTCTATCCCTGTAACAAGATCTCTACTGGTAACACCGTGATACCTTACTTGACGTAATCTCACACGTCTCCTCCTGCTTAGCTAATATACCAAACATGAACCAAGTTGTTTTTGCAAATCATCATTATAAATACCATTGCTTATGTATATACTACATAGATTTGCATTAGAAAACCATAAATGTATGAGCTTAAAATGATGTAGGGTATATTGAGTTTGTTATTCCGCCTGTAATATATCGAAATATTTATCTAAGACCACATAAAACAGACGGACCATTTTCAAAGATTTTTTATTTTTGGTGTTTAGATTTCAACTAAAACAAAATGTATAAGATACCACGAATGCGAATGAAGTGTGCAGCAGCACATACAATACGTATTACATTTTGTTTAATTACAATCTATGCTTTGTAACCGACTATGCTTTGTAACCGCCAAACAGAGACAATAAGGTAATTTACGATTGCAAACTAGTTTATGGTCCTTGTAACCACATTGTTATTACTAGCCCTGAACCCCTGGCGCTGCTGAGTCCCTTAGAATTTCACACGCGAACAAAAAGTGTAGAAGAATGGGAAAAAGTTTCAAGCCCTTTTTCAAATTTTATGAACTTTGAACAACAATTGCAATTAATTAAATATATAGTGATAATGTTTTACCCCGTTTGTTTTAAATGGTAGTAACACAAACTTATTAAAGATTAAAGCCACACAGAAAAAACAAAATTCAATAATAAAATTCATAAAGTCAATAATTTTATTTACTGAAAGGGGACCTATCACGAAATTAGTAAAAACAAAAACTCAAATTCGTAAATTGTTTATTGAAAATAAAATTATTTTTTTCTTATTAAAATAATATACTATTTATAAAAAATAGTATTTAAAAATCTATACAAATTTCAAACAATTAAATTGTTAGAACTTAAAAAAATATTATTTAGATTTAAAAAGACATCCATACAAGTAATTTTTTTGAAGCAAACAAAGAAATTTAGAAATGCTTTATTGAATTTTTTTCTTTATTAAAATAATATTTATTACAAATAATAAGATAATGGAAAGTTATTTGGAACCCAAGTACCAAGAAATAGATAGAACGAAATTTGAGTATACTATGAATTAAGAAACATGAAATTAAACTTACGCGGTCATGAGTTAACAAGAGTAAATGACGGAACGTTTTGGTTCTTTTCGTTTTTCTAATGATACGAAGAAGAAAATGGTCTAATGTACATTGATAAAAGTGACTTTGTGGAATTTTTTTTTTCTTCTAACGGTACTTCAACAATTTACCTAACCAAATGAAATTAAAAATACATGGTCCTTGGTTGTTAAGAATTCATAAGTGGAAACGTTTTACTACACACAATCATAGCTCAAATGAAAGAAGGTAGAGGTAATCCATTTACATCATACAGGTGCATATGTTCCCTATAAAAAGAAGAAATTTTAAAAGTTAAAGTTACTCACATCTTTATTTTTGCATAATATTTTACCTTTTACGTTTAGAAGACAAAAATGGGTAAAGGCATTGTGGTGGTAAGAGAAAAAGCTGGGAAGAAAGGTTCAGGAGTGGCCGGATAGTTGGAGAAAATGAAAGCTCCTACACAGATTTTAGAATTAAATGGATTAGCAATTTGTACCTTCGTATCAAATTGCGTAATGAAACAACGAAATGTGAAGCAAAGCTCACCGAATATAAGCTAGTCTAAAATAAAACAAATGTTAGTCAATTGGTAACTTCACTATTTAGTATATCGAATAAATTATCTTTAGATCCTTTAAAACATTATTATTGGCTTTAATATTTTTCTTAGTTGAAAATTGTGAATAAAAAAATTCTTTTGAAATTTTGTTTGCAGCTGTCAAAATAATTTGTTTTTGTTTTTTGTTTTAATACTTGAAATTATTTACCAAAGAATACTAAGAAGAGAAGGCTTGTCAAAAAAAAAAACCCAACTTTAAGATTGTGTTAGTCAAATTTTATTTATATGTATTCGTGCGAAACAACTTTCACCACATATCATAATCATACATAGTTGCACAAAAGAGTATTTACAAATTATTAAATATAATTCATCACAATTATATTCGCAGATTTTTATCTCTTGATGCGGGTTACATCCATAAATAGTAATATAATTACATTTTTTTGCTTTTTGTTGATAAATATGAAAATAATTTCAAATTATTTTAAATTCAGTTTTATTTTTAATACCAAAAGTAGCAACATTGTTCGTTCAATTTAAATTTCAACATACAAAAAAGGAATGTCAAAAATAAATTTAAACAAGCGCGAATGTTATATTCGGCCCGGCCGAATCTATATACTAACCATAAACTTTTTCAAATTTTGCATTATATAGAAGGGGGTGGTAAAGTGCGCAGTAAAGTGGGAGGACCACGCCCATTTTTGGTTTCCGAGTTTATATTGATCCCCGAACTATTCTTACAAAATTTCGTTGTCGTATATGCTTTTGTTGAAGAAATATCAGCAGAAAAGTATAAAACGGACACCCACCATATATAAGATAAACATTTGTGCCAAATTTCCTCTCCCTACGTTGCTCCGTTCGAGCCCTATCCTGCTTTCAACAGACGGACGGACATAGCTAGATCGACTCAGAATCTAACCAGGACCCAGAAAATATATACTTTGTGGGGTCTTAGATGAGTGCAATTTTCCTTAAATTTTAAAGGAAAGGTTTGTTTATTTTCTGTTGTTTGAATTCACACAGAACTTGTATGTGTTGAATTCACACTGAACTTGTATGTGAAGAGAGAGAAATGTTGTTGTTATAGGAAAGAGTACTATTTTCTATTCTTAGTATTCTTTGTTATTTACATTCAATAAAATAAAATATTAAAATCAAATAACTTTTTTAATAGAATTTAATTTAAAGCCAAATAATGGATTGTTAAACAAATTTTTTGTCATAATTTTTTCTGTGCAGTTTTAGGGAGGTTAAACATTTTTGTTAGTATATGTGTATGCTATGTGACGCAGTCCGTCCATCTGTCTGTTGAAAGGTGGGCGGATCACTTACATACATATTTCTATTATATATATTATTAAAAAGGGACAAAATCGGTTCATATACTTTTCCTTCGATATTTCTTTAATAAAATCATATACGACAACGTAATTTTTGTGTAAATAGTTTAAGAGTCGATTTAACCGAAAATGAGCGAGATCTTTCCACTTGCGGGCACAAAAAGTTATAGTGGCTACAATTTATTCGTCCAAATCAAATATAAAATTATTATTTTTTTTATATATATATTTATGCAAATTCTTACACGTGTAAATGTACTGAATAAACGAACATATACATATTTATTTACAAAGGTAGTAAATGTCAGGTTTTACATACATAAATATTTATGTATTTATGTATAAAATATGTTTAGTTAAAAAGGTTTACTTTATCGTAGTTGATTGTGTTTAAATAAAAACCATTTGCGGTTCAATCATGTGGTATATTTTCTTTACCTTTTTATGTTAAATAAACAGTACATGACTGGTAGATTTAGTATTATATGTATTTTCATTTTTAGGTTTTCCTTTTGTTAACTTTCTAAAGATTCTATTAAGATGAAAAGGTATGAAAGTAAGAAATGTGTTTAATTTTGAAATTTATAGTTATTGATAGAACGTCAATATTGCGTAAGGTAACGAGAATGAAAAGTTATACATTTTCTAGAAAAAAAATGTATTTATTTTATTTTTTTAGTTGCTCAAAATAAAGTAAACTCATTTAAAGTTAAGAAAATTTTATTGTAGATTTAAATTGGACTTTTAAATAAGAATAAAATCCTTTAATACAATAAGATTTTTCGATTAAAATATTTTCGTAAATAGTATTATAATACACAAGTTGATTTATAAAATCTTAAAGTTAAATAAAAAATTAAGCACTTTAAATCCAATATAAACTTTTGGGATTAATAAAATACTATTCAAATTGCTTTTTAGCAATACAGAGAACGATAATTAAAAATAAAATACATAATAATATGTATCTAAAATCAAATTTTTTTGTAATATTTGGACTACATGTTTTCGTTGCATTTTGAAAAGCGAATGTGTCATCATTTTTTAATGATGTTCTGTATTTAGACACAATTTATTGTCGCTTTTTAAAGTTGATTTTATTTATTTACTTTATTTTCGTAATTTATTACATTACATATACAACAACATAAAAATAAACTTTTTAAATTTATTAGTATGTATTCATACTATTTTAATTAATTGAATAAAAAATACAATAACGTTTTTTGTTACATATTTTATGATTAACAATAAACAAATGCTGTTTGTTTAATAAATTAAATGCTAATTTATTAACTTTAATAATAATTACATACATATATTGCAATATACTTTAATGATAGTAATAAATTTTACCATTTTACAATATTTTAAAATATTTAATGCATAATAAGGTACATAATTTCTTAATTTAAATGATTTTTATAATAGTCTGAGGAAAACCTTTTCCGAGGGGTGTTCTTTGCTCTAACTTATATCAAATATATATGAACTAATATTAAAATTCTAAAGAAATCCTTTATTAATGGGCTCCGAAAATTTGATAATGAACTTAAATTTTCATTTGCGTTGGAGATATTTAAATAAAATATTGCAGGTTCAAAGCTAAGTTGTTTCCGAAGAGTACAGCCTCCTAGCGGTTCGCGGGGGCAGAATGTGGACCTCCATAGTGGTCATCTCGGGTATGTAATTTTTTTTTATTAAAATGCGGTTAAATTTCTTCAGACCATAACCAGAAGAACTTAAAATTAGAATTTTAAGCATATTTTCGAGAAATAATGTTAATATATGGAGCTAAATAAAATTTAAACAAATAGAGGTACTTTAATGAAATTTTGTCAGAATAGAAACAGACTTGTTCTAAAATCATGGAAAAAAAAAAAACTCCCACTTTTTTGTACCAAAATACCCAATATCCCTATCAGGGGAATACTTGTTTCAATATTTGACTTTGTTTTTATCGAAATGGTTACCCTTCCGTTGTAAAAAGCGTGGCTCATTAGATATTTTTTATGTGTTTATACCAACATATGGGGCTATATTTTTAATATATATATATATATATATATATATATATATATATATATATATATATATATTTTTATCTCGGCTTTGACATTTTTGAATTTAAGAAAACAAACTAAAAAACTTTTTCAAAATTGGAAAAGTTTGGATAGGGCTTTAGGGGAAATCGTACACCAGAGAGCCTCTGATTTTGTTTTACATGCATTTGTGTTAAGTTTTATTTTAAAAACGTTACAAAAAAAAAAAAAATAAATAAAAAAATATTTTAGAAGTGAAAAAACATTACCACCTTTTTGGAAAATAATCCCAAAAATGTAATTTTTTTTAAAATTCAGGTTAATATAACTTTTTATTGGATACATATATTTTTATGATTCTTGCAGTAATATTATTTAGAATTTTGCAAAAAAAAAAAAAAAAAAAATCTAGTGATTATTTACAAAAAATTTCAGGGTTCAAATAAAGTCCCCTAAGTTTAAAAAAACTTAAAAAAAAGCTTGACCAAAAATAAGGGTAAAATTTGCTTCGACCCAAATATCTCTTTAACTAAAAAAGATAATCTGCACATTCAAGCATTTTTTTTTTTTTTTTTTCAGAAATTTACAAGGACTTTGGGACCACTGTGCACCGTGTGAGAGTAATTTTCACACATGGAAAAATCGATATGAAGATTAAATCGACCCAAAATAGAAGTTAAATAAGAGCTACGAGAATATCTCTTTGAAAACATAATTTAGTAATATTATATTTATTACTTAATTAAACACTTTATATAAGGGATTTTTATACCCACCATCAAAAAGATGGAGGGTATATTGATTTTGTCATTCCGTGTGTAACATGTCGAAGGAATCATTTAAGACCCCACAAAGTATATATTTTCTGGGTCCTGGTTCGATTCTGATTCGATCTAGCTATGTCCGTCCGTCTGTTGAAAGCAAGATAGGGCTCAAACAGGACAACGTAGGCGGACGAAATTTGGCACAAATATTTGTCTTATATAAGGTTTGGGATTGAAAATGGGCAAAATCGGTTAATAAACAAAAAAGTTATGGGCTAAAAACTAGAAACACATGGTGTCCGCTTCATACTTTTCTGCTGATATTTCTTCAACAAAAGCATGTACGACAACGAAATTTTGTACGTGTAGTTCGGGGATCGATATAAACTTGGAAACCAAAAATGGGCGTGGTCCGCCCACTCCCATATAAGGTGATAATCAACGCAATTGTGTTCAAATAGTTCAAGGACAAATGTAAACACAGAAACCAAAAATGGGCGTGGTCCGCCCACTTTACTGCCCATTTTACCTCCCCCTCCCATATAACGTAAAATTTGAAAAAGTTGATGGTGGGTATATAGTTTCGGCCGGGCCGAATATAACATTCGCGCTTGTTTCTTAACATTTTGTTCTTATACATATTAATAAAAATATTTCTTACAGGGATTTTTTGCTTTCATTTGACAATTTGTGTTGATATAATTTTGGTAAATATGAAAGTTTTTGAAAGTTGTGTATGTTTCAAAATTGCGAAGTTCTTTTGAGAAAAAATTTGACGTCCTGGAGAAAAACTGATCACGCAGTTTAATCATGTATGAGCTCTAGTTTGATAAATATATCGATTTTTTTATATGTAAAACATTTCTTGAGAAATTGTCACGCAGTGTAATCAGTTGCTTTTCTGACTATAGTTTCATATCCATATTATTGCAGCAGTATATGTACATATATATTGTAATATAATTTCTGAGTTTTGTTTATTGTTTTCTATTATTAACTTACAAATTGTAAAATACTATTGCATGGTTTCTTATAAACCACAAGTTATTTCTTAGAGTTACAAGGTAAAAAAATAAAATCCGATTTATTTTATTTCTTCATATATATGAATGTGTGTTCTTATTTTTTTAGTTTATATTTTATTTTGTAAAGAACATTATTAAATTATGACTTACAATAAGTTTCATTCATATTTGTTTAGTGTGGTATAAACTTTTTTCTAAGTTTATTTTATAATCTTTTTTATGATAAACAAAAGTTTGATATTAGTTTTTGTGATAATATTTTCTTTTTGACTAAATTGAATTAGGTTGCTTTTATGAGAGTGAAAAACTATTCTCTAGCAAATCACAAAACATTAGAGTTTCTTATAAAAAAGTTCACAGTGTTGTTACTTTAGTATATATATAAAAAAATAAAAAATTATGTATATAGGGCATTATCAAAAATTTTTAACATGGCTGAAACTGACTTTAGTCCTTTATAAACATGATTGTTGTTAAAAGATTTAGGAAAAGGGCTTTAAATTATTTAACTTTTTCCCATTCTTTTACTTTTTATTCGCGCGTTTATACTTTTTTTGAACGAGGTCTGTGCCGTGCAGATGAATACTGAGAATTTTTCAAATATTTTAAGCAATATTAAATTTACATGCCAGATTTTTACTGATTTCTCTTTAAAGTGTTTCTGTTTTCATATATGTTTATATATGTATTAACGATTACACGATCCATTTTTACTTTAATATCAGAAATAAAGATCGCGAATTTTTTAAAAATTACCATAATCTACTCTATACGTTTCAAACAATACTCTCAAAATGTACTGTAACAAAAAAATGTTTTACCACTTTTTCATATGTTAACAAAATTTTAAAAAATTTAAATATGTATATATGAATATAGCTTACACTAATACCATCAAACTTTGAAAAAATGTCGTAACTAGAGGCGATTTTATGTATTTATTTTTTTGTGCTGATGTTTGTAACGCACAGAAAAAATCATAGGACCTCCATCTTAAATTACACCGTTTGACTCAGAATCACTATTTGAGTCGATTCAATCATGTCCGTCCGTCTGGCTGTTGAAATCAGTTTTTAAAAAGCTTCAGTTATCGGATATACATGATTATACATCAAATTGTAGGGAATATTCCTTAGATAAATAACTAAGATATCGGCAAAACACCGAAGATACTCCCAAAAATCGTATTTGTTGTCGGCTTTTCTAGGCTCCTATACAAGCTAGCGACTTTGTTTTTGCACGAAAAATTCAAAATCGTTCTTCAATTTGTTTTGCCGAAAAAATCGATCCAGATATCGGCCAAAACGCATTTTTATGTATAAAATATATATCGATCTTTCATTCCTGCAAAAATCATTAAAAAACCTTTACAAGTAAATTTTGGTATGTGCTCACTTGCTATGTGCTAAGTTTCATGGTAATAGCAAAATTGTTTTTTCTTAAAATTAAAGTTTAACAAAAAACACATAAACACACAATTAAAATTTTTCATTTGTCATATTAAATAATTGCAAAGAAGACTGTTGTGCCACAAAATACAGTTTCTTGGAATATAATATTATACAAAGAAGTCATGATCATTGAATCGTAACCTGGTAATGGAAGACAAATAGTATCTTCAGGCTGTAGGACTCAGGCAAAATAGAAAGGATTTTGAGAGAAATTCACTTCATCTTTGGAAGAAAAGTGTCACAAAAAGTTAAATGCTTTGAATTTTTATAAGAAAATTTGAAAGGAAGTCTAGAGTGAAGACTTATAAAGTAAGAAAAAAATCTTAATTGAAACGCAAACAAGAATTTGGAGGTAAAAAATAACATGAAAGTTCTTCGGATGAATTTTTTCAAAAATTTTGTTTCTGTATAGTAGACGATGAAACGTTCATACAGGGTGACTTTTTTCAACTTCCTAACCAGGAATTCTATGTCGCAGATGGAAGAGAGATTATGGCAGAAAAATTTCGTGTATCAGAGAAATCAAAATTCCTAAGAAAGTTTTTGATTTGGGAAGTCATATGCATATGCAAGAATAAAGCACTTTATTCTTAAAAAATGGTTACATTAAAACAGAAATTTACAAGAATGAGTGCATTTGGAAAATACTTCTCCCTTTCCTAATAAAATTCAGTGTATCCCCTGTTTTCTGACCTGTTCCCGCTTTTTCTCATTACAACAACAAAACAATGGAGTTGTAACAAAGAAATTGTAAGAGTTTGTACCGATGGAGGCTAGTCCATCAAATTGTCCGAAACTCCGTGTAATTGAAAGATATTGGACTCTAGTAAAAAATAATTTAAAAGGACATTAAAAGCTCAGCATAAAATGAAACGGAGTTTAAAAATAAATGGAAAGTGACCGAAACACAACAAAACCTTTAATTAGAATAATTCTGGAAAAGATCAGATATTTCCTTAAAAACCAACAGGAACTAATTTATTCCTTTATGTTTAGAACTTGAACATAACAGTCATTAACCAAAATATCACTTTAAAAAAATTAGCCCGCTGGTTTAGTTTCTATAAGCAGATTTGCATGCACGGATTTTTTCGTGCGCGGTCCTTATATTTTATATATTGCATAAGGAATAAGGGCGAAAATATTATGCTAATACGTTTTTTTATGCAATTAAAAAAAGTCATTTAAAAAATTTATTTCAGAAAAACGAAAGAAAGTCGAGCCAAAAAATCAAAAATTCAAAATTCAAGTGCAAATATCTTTTTAACTGTAAAAGATAACTTATATGAGTAAGCTTAATTTTTTTTTAAAAACTTTTACATACTCGTGGAAGTAAAATTTGACAGCCTGTAGCTTATCTTGTGTTATCACAGGGTGACTACAATATGATTTTTCTGAAAGCTTAAGTCCTCTTCTGCAACTCTTCCATACATTTCAATTTAATCCGAGCAGTAGTGTTGGAGATACAGATTTATAACCAAAAAATTTGCGTTTGACCCCACTGTGCAACAGCAGTAATATAATGATTAACAGTGTGGTTCTTGTTGTTGTTTGTATACATTTACATACATATAAAAATATATAAATATGCAATTGTAGTTGTTTATTTGTTTAAACTTTAAAGCAAAGCTTGCTATGATTTTTTTTTTCGTATTCAAATGTTCGTAGTTTGGAAAAAAAATGTAGATTTATAAATGTGAAAGTATGAAAGCATACGTTAAGGCGAAAATTTAATTATTTTTCGGAAAGATTTTTTTTTTTTTTTTTTTTTTTTAAATTTCATTTTAAATAATATACGTGACATTGAGTTTAATATAGCCTTAGTTAGATAGGCTTTTATTTGAAAATACTGTTAGTTATGGTTTATCTTTGTTACAAAATTTGAATATTTTTTAACAAAATATTTTTGATCTGTATGTATTCCAGCATTTACCACATTGAACTGCACTTAAAACTTTTCTATACTTCACTCTAATACAGTCGAACATGGTTATAACGAACTATGGCTATAGCGAACACTTTTCTTCTGTCCCATTGATTTTACCAACATTTTCTATAAAAATAACTACGTTTATAACGAACACGGTTATAGCGAACTTTTTTAAAACGACCACATTTTTATGGTCCAAAGAAGAATTTATTATACAAAAAACTACGTTAAATAAAATTATACATTTAAAAAAATTCTAAAAATTTAAAAACTAACAGAAACAACTTTTATTTATTTCCATTTAAATTATTGGACAAATAGAAATAATTTTCATTAATTTCTATTTAAATTATCGGCAAATATAAGATGAATTTTAAATTTGTATTTGTTGGCCTTTTTAACATAACATACATTTATCGAAAATAACTTATAATAAAACTGAAATTATTTGAGGATTAAACACCAAATATTAGAAAATCGCAATTCCTCAAAAAGTAAACATCACAAAACGTGCCAATTTAAAAATATAATTAATTAATTGTGACATAAATGAATGAATGCAAAAACATGTTATTATTGATATATTAATCATTAATATTTAAAAATTATAAATACCGCCCATTTTTAAAGGAAAGAAATATGCTTTAATTCCAAATATTAGTATTGTAATGAAATACGTGCATTTTGTTAACAAATATTTATTTATTTTTTATTTATTTTTTTGATTTTTACGGATATAACGAACTACGTTTATAACGAGCTAGTTATGTCGGTCCCTTCGAGTTCGTTATAACCGTGTTCGACTGTAGTGGTAATATTAAAACTATCTTGTAGTATTTTTTCTTTTTCTTCTTAGAATAAAAAAGTTTCTTGAATACTTTTATTATTTGCAATTGTTCTCACTACACCATATATTAACATTATATTAAGTTTGTGCATATAAGAGAGTAACTTGTAGCAATAACAGTATTAATTTATATTCATTTAAAATGCTTTGTCATAACTGCATATTGATGACTACTTATTCAATATACCAAATAGTTAATTTAATTTAATAAATTTTTAATTTGAAATTGTAAGATTTATATATAATTATTATTGTAAAAGCTATAATTCTGTTAAAAGCCAAAGTACTTTAAAATTACTTTAAAAAATAATAAATATTACTCATACGCAACATTGTCAAAGGAAAATATATAAATTTATATCGGAGAGTTACTACTTTAGCACGAAAAAGCGTTAAATATAATTTAGGAAGTATTTAAATTTAGCTTAACTAAACAAATATTATCTAGAAATCATTTAAATATATTTTTTTTTATTTTTATATACTGAGAACTAAAGGTTATTTTGTTATAAACATTTATTTTCAATTAAAATGGGGAAATAATGCAATAATCCTTTATTTCATTAAGTTTTATATATTTGAAAATCAAAATTAATTAAAGTCTCATTTGATCTAACAGTTTTAACTTACAAACCTCATTTAATAACATTGATAAAGCGTTATAAATTAAAGAACCGCCCATTATAGTCGTACTTGTACTCTAATAGTTTGCCTACTTAAATGCTGTAGTTTAAAATTCCGGACTATTTTATTCACAGATAAAATGCAACAATTTGTCTTTGATTTAAGTTGTTATAAAACCACTTGTGTAGATTTCTAAAGAATCGATAAAATATTGTATATTCATAGTACGAGTACTATGTATATTCATTTATATAAACGCAAAAAGTTTTCCAGCAATAAGTATTTAAGTTTGCCACAGAGTAAAGTTAATACTTTAGCATGTGGTTTAGACTTTTAATGTAAAGAAAGAAAATAGTTAAAGAAGATTACAAAAAAGTTTTTTTATATTATATAAAATTTGTTCAATGAAATTTATGTATAAGAAATTTTAAATTACTCGTTATATAATTTTACCATGTAACAGAAAAAAGTCAATTTCTAAAATTACATAATTTCTATTATAAGATCGAATTCAGTGTAGAAAAATTTAGAAAAATTGTTAAAGTTTTTTAATTATGCTTTCACAATATTGTATTGTTTAGTTTGGAAAATACTAATAATTATGTATGCAAAGTATTGTATTTTTAAGCTTTTTTCTAATTTTAAATACATTGTTTCATTGTATGTGTATTGGAAGGGATGCTGAATCAATGTGAAAAGTGATTTTAGTGATTTTATTATAGTTTTTAATATATTAAAGTCAATGTAGATAAATTAATAACTTTACATTAACCCAGAGATATACTAATGAATGTCCCTTTTTAACGTTTTAGTTTGTCAGCAAAAAAAAAAAAAAGAAAGATAATTAATCTACAGAAAAAGCCTTAAATCCGCACCCTAAAACAAAAATGTTTTAGTTCGTTTTTATACACACTATCCAAAAATATGGTAGTACATTGAATTTATCATTCAATTTGCAACGTACCGTGAAGGGTGCTTGCTATCGAGATGTTAACGGACTGAGGATATGGACCTTGACGATATGTGGTTCCAACAGGATAGTGCCTCTTGCCACACAGCCAACGAAACAATGGCTGTTTTGCGCGAAAAATTCAATGGCCATGTTATCTCACGTCGTGGCGATGTTAATTGGCCGCCACTATCATGTGATTTGACACCGTTGGACTCCTTTTTTTGAGGATATCTAAGACAAAAAGTATACGCTAATAAGCCAAGAGCTAAAGGATGAGATAATTCGGCACATTAACGACATTGATCCTCAGAGTCATTGAAAATATGGAACATCGGATAGAGGTATGCCACCGAAGCTGTGGCGATCATTTGACTGATATAATTTTCATAGGCCTTATCTAGCTTTAAGAAGATGGATAAATATTTGAAATCTCTTAAGAAACAAAAATTATGCAAACGATGAGAAATTATCTACACAGAAAAAATTAAAAATGGACTTCAATTACGAAATTTGTAATATTAATTAATTTTTAATTGATTTTGCTCCAATCATCAAAATGATAATATTAATAACTAGAATAATTAATATTATTATTACTTCTTTTCCTTAAATAGATGCAATGAGCTGAAAATTTTTGAAAATTAACTTAAATTTATTTAATTTCTGTACTTTTATATACAAATATTTAATTTTTCTTTATATTTAATTAACAGCTGTCAATTTATTAAAAAACAAAACTGAAATCCAATTAGAAAATTAATTATATTAATAAATCATATAATTAAATTCCAATAGAAAGTTAATTAATAATTTTATTAAAAAATTATTTGAAATATTTTTTTCTGTGTATGTCAGACCCTATTTTGAGCCCTAATAGCTCCGCTCCTGAAAGGTATGTTTCAAATTTAAAATTGTACACCTAAGTGAAATTTTATGTAAATCCAATCAGCTGACTGGAAGTTACAGATTTATTTCCAAAAAATTTCAATTCTGCCTCATTGTGCAATGTACTACTCTCTCCATCTATGGTGGTGTAGGATATGAACAAATATTAATTAATTGTTTATCTTTTAAAAATCATTTTATTAATTTAATTAAAATACATAAGTAAATACATATATGTGTCCTTTTTACAATATTTCTTGCTCTTTGAATACTTTTTATAGTTCAACATTTCCTTTTTTCTTTTTAATTTGTTCAAATGAGAAAATAGCTTCAAAGTTATTTCATAAACAGATACATTTAAAAATATAAAACTATTTTTCGCTGCTAAATATTTTCTAGTGGTAAGAGCAACTATAAATTTATCTTGAAAAAGATAAAAGGCAAGATGAAAATATTAAAAAAAGAAAAAAGAAAATATTCATAATTTAATCTGCTGTTGGTTGAACCACAAAACTGGCAACAATTTTGGCAAGAATCTTTTTTAAATTATTTCATATATATTTTCCTTTTAGGTTTTTGCTAAAACTATTTATAATGCGGCAATACAAATGTTGTTAAGATGAATAGCGAAATGAGAAAAAAAGCTCAGCTGAGCACTATTATAGTAAAATTAATATAAAAAAAATTGAATAATATAAATTATTTCTCACTGAAAATATGCATATGGGTGTACATTAGAGTGTTCCGTAGATAAAAATTTTGTAGGAAGAGCCCTCAAAACATGCGTAAAAATTTGCTTAATATGGGAAAAATTATTAAAAAAAGTTTTAAAATTGATCTTCAATTCCCTAACAGCGATTGACAGTCACGGCTCTAGAACATTTCGTCCAAAAAATAGTATTGAGTTTTGTCTTGAAATGGGTATCAAAAAATTCGTCATTTTTAGCCAATTATAAAAAAAATATTTTAAAAAATATCGCAAAAAATTTGGTCAATAAACCGTCATTTTAGTACATCATGCAAAAAAAAAAATCTCTACATTATTCTTAAAAAATGGGTAAGAATTTTATAACTGTGTTCCCTTGAAGGCTAAAATATTAAAAATTTGTATTGTTTTCTTAAAAAGTCTTCTAGCGAAACAATATACCATTGAAAAAATTTAAAAAAATTTTTTTCCATAAACAGCATTAAATTACGAATTTGTTAATGCCTATTTCGATAACAAAAATCGAATTTTTTTAACAAAATGTATGGAACCCATGATTTTTCAATCGCTGGTAGGGAACTGAAGACCAATTTTAAAAATTTTTAAAATAATTTTTTCGTACTAAGCATATTTTAAGGCATCGTTTGAGGGTTCTTCCTAAAAACCTAAAAAATAAGGAAACATTTAAACTATTTTAGATTTAAAATAATTCATGAGCTAATTTTGTTTCGTCACATATTTATTCATTCTTTAAATATATCAATTAGTAAACTGAATAAAAAACAAATATAAAGTGGTTTTTCAAAAACCCATAAATAAGTAAATACATACCGGGTTATAAATAAGTAGTAACTAAACTACTTCTCTGTAATATAAACGGTATGTTGATGTCATTGAAAAGTAAGGAGTGCAATCGAAAAAATCTTAACATTTTGCCTCATAACTTTTTTCGGAATCAATATTAAAAATTTCCTTTGATCTAGTTATCATTGAAAATAAATCAGTTATTATTTTTAATAACAACCTTGTTGATTTGTAGTGATTTTGATCAAAATGAGTGACAAAAAATATGTACGTGCTACAAATTATTAAAATATTTCAAAAAAAAAAATCCAAATAGGTCCTACAAATAATTGGCCACAGAATTAAATTTCTCACGTCAAACTGTTTCTAATGTTATTAAACAGTATTAAAAGAATTTGACCATTGATAGAAAACCTGGTTCGGAAAGAAAAAAAAAAAAAAAAAATGTCCACATGATATTGGGAAGAACAGAAAATTGAAAGCATATTGAAAGGAACTCCAAACACATCTGGGAGAAAAGCAGCCCAGTTAGCGCAGTTCTTTGACTATTTGGTGCGAAAACTTAAAACTAATGGAGAGTTGATAACATATAAAGTCCAAAAAGATTAACACAGGAATGCTGCAAAAAAAAAAAAAAAAAAAAATGGGAAAGTCATTTGTTACATTCGGCTCAATAAATACCAAAATATACATCAAAGAATATTTGCAAAAAAGACTTCTTCTTTTCATAAGATATTTGGTATCATGTTACTATGGTAAGAAAGCTCTGTTCCAAGAGAGGTAAATTTTCCAAATTGTCCATAGCTTAGACCAGTGAAAAGATATTGAGCTCTTGTGAAAAGTGAATTGAAGAGCACAAAAGAGGTTTCCGAAAATACTGAAGATTTTAAAAGAAGATGTGCACACTGTTCCAAAAAAGTGATTGAAGCAGCTATGAAATCTCTAACGGAAGGGTTATCAAAAATGGTCCACAAGTTCATAAGTAGTAGTTAGAACTATAAAAGTCATATTTTGCTGTGATCTGTGCTAAATTTGCAATTAAATAAAAAAATAATGAAAACTCTCAGATCAACCGTTTCCAAGTTATTGAATATTATATATGTTAAGATTTTTTCGAACGCACTCCTTAACTACATCTCTATCTGCACGCCATTACCAAGTTTTTGGCTGGATATATTGATTTTTTCATTCCATGTGTTACATTTCGAAAAAATAATTTAAGAGCCCATAACTTTATGGGATTTCTGGGTCATTGTTTTGGGTCTTGGTTAGATTCTAAATCGATCTAGCTATGCCCCTCCGTCTGCTTTTCTATTGAAAGCTGAATAGGGCTCAAACGTGACATCCTAGGGGTACAAAATTTGGCTCAAATCTTTTGGTATTGAAACAAAAAAAGGTATGGGCTAAATATTAGAAACACAGGGAGACCGTTGTAGCTTCATTTCATACTTCTTTGCTGATATCTCTTAAACAAAAGCATGTATAACAACGAAATTGTGTACAGATAATTCGAGGTTCGGTATATACTTTGAGACAAAAAATGAGCGTGGTCCACCCACTTTACCGCCCACCTCCCATATAAAGTAAAATTTTTGAAAAGTTGATGGTGGGTATATAGATTCGGCCAAGCCGAATATAACATTCTCGCTTGTTTTTATCTGAATTACAAAAAGAAATATTCATAAAATATATTTATCATAAAAATGGTTTATACATTACCGATTAAAAAAAAAATTAAGTGTGTCACAATTGATTTTATTTTCACTTTGATATGGAATAATTTATAATATATTTTTTACTTTTATTATAAAAACTTTTAATAAATATTAATTTAACTTAAAATGTTTATTTTCATCTGTAATATTTTTTGTTTGATAAAACGGTTTCATTACAAAATCATAAATTTGCATATTAAAAGTAAAACATTTGTTTGTTTTTTGTTTCAAAAAATTCAATCAAGTGAAGTAAATTTATTGAAACTATTTAACAAAAATATACAGCGTTTTTATTTATTTGTTTATTTTTATTATTATTATTTTTTTTTATTATTTTTTTTTTATCATTTTTAAATTGAAATATTGTTGTACATATTTCATTTGAGTGGACAAAAATAACAAGATTGATCGTAGGATTCATGAAACATTTTCTAGAGCACTAAATATAATGTTTTAAAGATTCAAAATATTTGTAACCAGTGGTACACACCATGATCCCTAAAACAACCCAAAAAAAAAAAAAAACTCTTATATAAATATAAATTTTGCTGTTTAATAAATGAAATAAAATAAAAAAAAAAAATAATAATAATAAATTTGAAAGTGATAGTTCTAAGTATGAATTTCTTTTTTTGTAAATGACATTGTTTAGGTTTCAACGAAACCAAAATGGATAAGACACCACGAATGCTGATGAAGTGTGTAGCGGCACAGAAAATACGTATTCCATTCTGCTGGTGTCTAATTATAGTCCACAAACTCTGCTTTGGTACCGCCAAACAGAGACAACAAGGCAATTTACGATTGCAAACTTGTTTATGGTCCTTCGAGCCGGATGTCGGCTTACGACACTATGTAACCACATCTTAAACAGCGTTTACGACGCTAGGTTCAACCTCTTTTTTTACTTGCCCCAAACGCCTGGCGCTGCTAACTGAGTCCCTCAAAATTGCACCCAGTGCAAGGCGGGCGACATGTTTAGGTTTCAACGAAACCAAAATGGATAAGACACCACGAATGCTGATGAAGTGTGTAGCGGCACAGAAAATACGTATTCCATTCTGCTGGTGTCTAATTATAGTCCACAAACTCTGCTTTGGTACCGCCAAACAGAGACAACAAGGCAATTTACGATTGCAAACTTGTTTAGACATTGACCCACCAAACTTAACCTTTATAAATTTTTACTTGTTTATATATATAGTGGCTTAAAGAAAATCTATACTGTAAACTTTTAAATATTTATGTACAACAAATTGTTTGGATCTACTCCCCTTAAAAAAATAATAATAACCCAGCAAAAAACTTTGGTTGCCATGTAATGAGTTAAGAAGCTAATATAATGGCTCTCCACTACTAACACATTAGCTGAATAACTCATTATTTTAATATGGTGATGACATTAGAGGCAACTGCTTATCCTATACATTACTTAGATTTCATTACAAAAACTAATTACTTCCAAGCTGTTAAACAGCGCATTGATTTTAAAGCACTACTGAAGTCATGATTAGTAATAACAAAAGGAACTAGTTACATTTTAGGTTATAAATAAGTAATGAAATGTCAGGATATGAAATATTTTTTTTTTTTTTTTTTGTTGTTGTCAAATGATTTTTTAAATTTTAATTTAAAAAACTTAGTAACAACCAAAAATGTAATTAAAATAAATGAAATAAAAATAAACTATTTTCGATTACATATCAATTCATGCGCAAATTTTGGCTTTCATTTATGTATTCCTTCTTCAAATATATGAATTGGCAACTGCCTTATAAAAATCAATAAAAATTAATATTTTAAAAAATCTGATCATAAATATTTTCACTCGGGTTATAACCAGCGTTACCGTTGAGAATTTTTAAAAAGTGTCCAAAAAAGGGGATTTCAAAATAAAAAGTCGCCAAAAAAGAGAGTTTTTTGAAAAAAAGTGGCCAACTGCTTTAAAACCTAAAAAACTCCTTAAAATTTGTTTATTTAACAACAAAAAAATAAAAATTTTGTATTTTAAGAAAAACTACAAAACTCAGTTTTATTAATAACAAAATAATTTATAATTATTTTACAACTATTTGTATTATTGCAAAAATAAAGTTTTATTCACAAAAATATTTAGCATACTCTTTTAATTAAACTTCTGTACTTTTGTACGAGTTCTTCAGTCTTTCAAATCCCCATCGGACAAATTTAGGACGGAAAGCATGGATCCACAAGTATTGGCTTAAGTCTGTTAGACAAATTATTTTTTATTATTGATAATTTAGTAAAAAAAAAACACGTTCCCCCTAGGGATTGCTATGAGGAATGTAAATATATAAATTAGGATATAAGTATTCATCGAATATTTTTTTAAACCAGTCCAAAAAGATTCGGCATATGATGATATAAAAAGCTGTTCATAAACTTTATTATTTTTAGTTACTAACAGTTTCAGTTCATTTATAAGTACTCTGCGGCTTTTTATATCACTATACTGTAAAACAATCTAAAAATTATGAATTTGTTTGTTGAAATTAATATATAATGGGTCGATATATTTCAAATAACTTAGTTTCTCATCATTTAGCACATAGCCTTAAAAAGTCGCCATTTAAAAAAAGGGCCAAAAAAGTGGCCAGGTGATTGAAAAAGGGGCAAATGGCGACTAAAGTCGCCAAACGGTAACACTGGTTATAACTAATTAGTTACTAAAAAACTTCTATGTAATGCAGACAGTATGTATGTCCGTAACTACATGTTATTACCAAGTTTTTGCTGGGAAAATACCAAACTCAACTGAAACTCAAAATATCTACTATATACTGCAAACTACCATATGTTCCAACTTGACCGCCTGCATATATGTACACATCTATTTTAAATTAAAAACGAGATAGAAACTATAGTCGGTCAATACCGACTATATGATACCCTACACCATTGTGTATGAGTCTAAAAATTCGGGCAGGGGACTTATATTAGACCTGTGGACAATTATAAACCAACACTTTTACAAAATGTAAAATAAAATATACAAATACAGAACAATGCGTTGATATGAACATCTATATGATCTTATGCCCTTTAAGGCGATTCCCGAAAGTGGGTTTATATGGGAGCTATAGTAAATTATAGACCGATTCTCATAAAATTTGGCAATGTTGTTTCTACTTATATAAAACTTATTTGTGTCGAATATTAACTTGATACTAACATTCGTAAGGGATTTATGCACGTTAATGTAATTTCCGGAAGAGAGAGAGCTATGGTCAATTATGGACTGATCTTCATGAAATTTGGCAAAAAGATTAATACTTATACAAAACTTCTTTGTACCGAATATCACTCAAATATTGCCATATGAAAGGCATTTATGACTACTAAACCCCTATTCCGGGAGGACATTTGTGTGGGGGCTAGGTGAAATAATTATTAGTGCAAAACTTTATCAAGATATCTAAATTGCGACCTGTACTTTGTTCACAAGGTTTACATGGACAGACAGCCAGACGGACGGACCGACATCGTTAAATCGACTCAGAAAGTGATTCTGAGTCGAACGGTATTCTTTAAGGTGGGGGTTTGATAATTTTTTCTGTGCGTTACAAACATCAGCACAAACGCATAATACCCCAACCACCTATGGTGGTGTAGAGTATAATTACAAAAATACACATATAACATATATACTAAGAACATAACCAAACATTATGTTATTGATGTTGCCAAATTGTTAAAGAGATTTTGTAAAATTTCTTGTTTTAAAATATAAGAAATTGTTGTAACAACATTTTTGTACAAAGAGTTTATGTTGTGTATTTTTATGCTCTAGTAATTTTAATTGATGTTTGTAGTTGTAATAGTTTTTATTTTAACTAAAATTGTTGTAGTTTTCTTTATTGTATAATAAAATGTTGTAAGAAACTTAAACTGGAAATATTTCTTTTAACTAACTTTTACTTAAATTCTTAAACATATTTTTATTCCCTTATAACTAAATGAAGCAAAATAAAATTTTATGCACATGTTTATAGGTATTATTTTTTGTTTTATTTTGAATTTTTCCAAGATGTTACACAATGTACTAGAATAATATAAAATAGTTTAAAGTGCATGATATTTTTTTATACCTAAATGGATATGGATGGTCCTTATACTAATATACTAATATTTGGCCATAGACAAATTGTTGAACTATATGAATAATAGATTTTTCGCTTTTATATAAAAAATGTATATATCATTTTTAAATGGCTGTGCTAAGTTAAAATTTGACCAAGATTTTACAAATATAATTCCCGTTCATAATATCAGTTACGTTGAAATGAATGATGCTTATTACACTGTGCGACAATTATTCAAAAGGTTTAACTGATATTTAACACACACATTGGATATAAGCATTAGTTTTAGGGTTGCCAGACGGCCTTGAATGAACTTGATTGTAAAGATATTTTAGAATTCTTCAAATTAAAAATTCAAATTTAATTTGTCAAGTTGAAAACAATGCAGTTAAAAAGATTTTTTTGATGATAAGTCTGAAGCATATTTTTATATTTTATAGCATACAATGTCTTTTACTGTATTACTCCTCGAAAAAGAAATTTGTACAGAACTATACAAGATAATCAATGAATTTAAAATAATTATAAAATCCTGTATATTAGAGTGTACAATTATTTCAACGTAGGAAGACCCCTCAAACGATATGTATTAATGAGCTGAACACGGAAAAAATATTTGAAAACAAGCGAAAAATTATATTCGGCCATGCCGAATCTTATATACCCTCCACCACTGAGGCAGTATTTTCATCAGTTTTTATATAGGAAAAATTGTTCGGAAAGTGGTGTTTTCTAATTTACTTATTAATTTCTGGCGTCCATAATAGTGTAATGGTATGAACTTTTGTGTTGCATATAAAATATTTTAACAAATTGTTATGCAAAAATCTGTAAAAGGTAAAAAAAAAGAGAAAAATCTATGTTGCCTTTTTTCAAAAAGTTGATTATCTTGGTAAATGAAAGTATATTTTTCATAAAAGTAAAAAAAGGAAAACTTAATAGTAGTGAGCCAAATGAACGACAATTTGGTTTCACAATAACCGTGTCAAAAAAAAAAAAAAACTATTTTTATCGAAAAGTAAAATTTTATTCTATAAGAAATCTAAAGGCTAGAGAGAAACAAAATTCTGTGATCTCTTACATATATCACAAGCAATTATCAAAATTTTTTGATTGAATTCTATTTGATTCAATTCTGGTAAAAATTACACATAATATCAAAACCTACTGAGTTATTTAAATAATATTTATGATATGTTCAATGTTTGATGGTATTAGTGCAGCATATTTTGGGGTTTCTAAGTAAAATTTTAAAAATTTTCTTTCATTTCTCTATATATTGGTTAAAAATATATTTTGTTAGAATTTATTACATAGAAATGCTTTTTAATATTGTGATCCTTTTTTAACCCAAGTAAATATTTTTTAGTCCATAAAATATTTATTTCTGAAAATTCTTTGATGCGCCTCCGAATTTTCATTAAGCATAACAACAACTTTCTAATTGTGTCGATTATAGTAAATTTCATGCTGTCCACACGATGTGCCTTTGCGAAATATATTTTGACAAAAGTGTTCCGTTTTCTTTTAACAACGAAAGTTCAGTTAAATTTTTGATCCCAATCAATTATACTTATCGCCACTCGTATATCTATATATCCAGTATTTGTTTAAATTGCAATTTTCTGTATAAAAATACAAAAACAAAAAGTCCAATTTTTGCATAATTTTCAAAGAGTCCATAAAATTTTTGTATTAAATTTATTTTCAATGCTCCTCCGATTTAGTTATGTAAAATGACAAAAAAAAAAAAACTAAGTTCACGCAGTAATCCAAGCAATTTCATAATTAAATGTGAATGTGCCTCGCGAAGAACTGACTTTTTGAAAAATTTTCGGTCTTGTTTTCCAAACTTTGATATTATCTACTACGTTGACTATTTCGGGCACACCAACGTGATATAGCACAAAATACGTAGAATTACAACAAGTATCAATCCTCATCCCAAATTTTGTATTCGGTTAAGGGGCGCACAGACCACGCCCAAAAATCTAAAAAAATTTCAAAAACCAAAAAATTTTGTCATCATAAGTTTATCACCCTGTATTAGTTGTATTAAGCTGAAAGTCTGCACAACAACAAAGATGGTGCAGAATTTATGAACAAAGTCCGTTTACTTTACTTATGATGGAGTAAGATAAAAAGTACAAACGCGCGAGCAAAAATTTATCAATTATTTCCGCAAATCTTTACTTACCTCAAATTTATATTAAATTATTTGATTATAAAGTCGTTTCTTTGATGATGTTGGAAAAACTAAATAACTAATCTAAAGCAAAGTATAATCATTTAACTATAAGAGTTTCCCTATGCATAATTTAGGGTGATTTATATAAAAGAAATTACTCTAACCGGCCATGAATTAAGCGTTTACTGTTAATTTATATCATTCTTGATCAAAAGTGCCCTCAAAAGTTTAGAAAAATTATATTTGAAAACTTTTATAAATACTAATCTTTAACGAAATGATAAAAATTATGGATGTTTTTTAAATATAATAATTTAAATGAATTTAAAATAAACAAAATTCTCACATAACTTAGTATATTACAGTTTCATATTAACGATGAAAATTTAAAAAAATATCACCACATAATTATTAATGCCCAAAAAACTGTAATGAATTAGAAATTATATTCAATATGTATCAATACTTTGTTCAATGTGCTAAATAAAATTCAAACATTTTCAAAACAAATTCATAATTATGTAATTTATTCTAGAAACATTATATTTACATGTTAGCAAACTTTCAACAAACCTATTTTCATACCCTTCTATACCGACGTGTATAGCTTGAAACACATCGAACTACTAACTAGTTTAGTATACTTATCAACATATATTGCTAAAAAGTAGCGAACATACCATGTTGTGGTTTGATCGAATTTCACCACGATCAAACATCAAACCCAACATAGTTGTATATCTTTGTGTTTATCAACATTTATATTGAGGCGAACACACACATATGCACTCCATATAAAAATTATAACATGATGTTTAAAAAAAAAATTATGGCATTGAAATCATATAAACTGTTCATATTTTTGTCTATATCTTTTTTTCTACTGAACCGATTTAACTAATTTTTGGCAGTAATCTAAGGTGAACCTAGATAAACTTTTGTGCTAAATTTTACTTAAATTCGTTTGTGGCTTATTGAAATATTGTCAGTTAAAGTTTGATTTAGGGGTTTCTCCAGATTTTGGTATACAATTTTTTTTCCACTGAACCGATTTGGCTGGTTTGCAATCCCAAACAGCGTCTGGGAACAACAAATAACCTGAGTAATTTTCATTGGAATAGCTCAATCAGTTTAGACGTGAGCGTGTTTTCAACAGACGGACAGACAGACATTGCTTAATCGACTCAGAATTTCATATGGTCCAAGAATATATATACTTTATGGGGTCTTAAACGATTCTTTCTAGGTGTTACACACGGAACGACAAACTTAGTATACCCTCTTTCACCACTAGTGGTGGTGGAGGGTATAAAAACGTGTTAAAAAAATTTACTTTTTCCATTAAAATGATCATCCTGACGTTATAAGGAACCTCTGTCAAAAAATACTTTTTGGGTTTATACCTTACATATAGAGCTACAAAATTAAGATAATTTTAGCCGCTTTGCAATTTGAGAACATAACAAAAAAAGAAAACAAAATTTCCCAAATTGACAAAATTTGGATAGGACTTGTGAGCAGACTTTGCCCCCAACTCCTCCGAATTTACTTTACATGCATTTGCATTAAGATTTCTTTTGAAAACATTAAAAAAATATAAAGCCCAAAACAAAAAACAAATTTTATCAGTGAATAAATATTGCCACCTTTTTAGCAAAAAAAAAAAAAAAAAAAACAAACAAGCGCAAATATTCGGTCCGGCCGAATCTAACTACCCACCATCAACTTTTTAAAATTTTGCGTTATATGGAACGGGGCGGTAAAGTGGGAAGTAAAGTGGGCGGACCACGCCTATTTTTTGTTTCCGAGTTTACATTGGTCCTTGAACTAATTGAGAACAATTTCGTTGATTTTCACCTTACATGGGAGGTGGGCGGTAAAGTGGGCGGACCACGCCCATTTTTGGTTTCCGAATTTATATTGATCCCCGAACTATACGTACAAAATTTCGCTGTCGTACATGATTTTGTTGCAGAAATATCGACAGAAAAGTATAAAACGGACACCCTGTGTTTCTTTTTAGCTCATAACTTTTTTGTTTATTAACCGATTTTGCCCATTTTTAATTCCAAACAAACCTTATATAAGACAAACATTTGTGCCAAATTTCGTCCCCGTTGCTCCGTTCGAGCCTTATCCTGCTTTCAACAGACGGACAGACGGACGGACATAGCTAGATCGACTCAGAATCTTACCAGGACCCAGAATATATATACTTTGTGGGGTCTTAGATGATTTCTTCGACATGTTACACACGGAATGACAAAATCAATATACCCCCCATCTTTTTGATGGTGGGTATAAAAATATAAATTTTTTTAAAGTTCTAAATTCAAATTAATATATCTTAATTTAAAGGATTATATTATTATATTATTCTTGCAACAATGTTATTTAGAATTTTCTAAGGTATCTGCGAATATTTTAAGAATATTTTAGGGGCAATATTAAGCCCGCCAATTTAAAAAAAAAATAAAAAAACGGGGCTTAAAATGAGGTAAGAATTTATTTCGATCCGAATATCTGTTAAACTAAAAGAGATAACCTACATATGCAAGCATATTTTTTGACGAGATTTAGGAGAATTATATATATATATGAAAAATTTATTTTCTGTCATATCATAAATTTTTAGCGATTTTTCAAAAAAAATTACATACCCGAGATGGCCATCTTTGGAGGACCACCCACTTCCCCCCTGATCTGCTAGGAACTTGTTCTCCTCCAAATTATCAAAACACCTCAGCTCTAACCATGTGAAACTTTATTGAGATATCTTTTTTTTATTTCCAAAAAAAAAAAAAAGCATTTTAGAACCACTGTGCAGCGTTTGAAAATCTCACATCTGGTACAAGTCAGTAATAAAATTTTGTAAATTTTATCCAGTTTGCAGTAAAAAATATTAAATTTTTTTTTTAACTTTGCTTTAGTTTACTTATTTTTTCCAACATCGTTAGAGAAACGGCTCTCTAATCGAATCGTTAAATATAAATTTATGGTAAGTGAAGATTTACAGAAATAATTGATCAATTTTATTATATTGATTATGAGAATAAGTTTAAAATAAAATTAAAATGTTTATAGTGAAGCAAAATAGGCCTATTTGGCCAATAGGCCTATTTGGCCAATCTAGCTTCGATTTGAACGCAATATAAAATTTCAGTTTTTCGTTCTTTAAATCGACTTTGCACAGAAATATAAAAAAATTGGTGGAAAGTTGCATAAAAATAAAGAAAGTTATGTTTTTTTTTTTTTTAAATTATTCAAGTATGCTTAACCCATTTCCGACCGCTGTTACGTTTTCGCATCAGTAGCTTTAACAACAATTTAATTATAAAGTCGATGATGAATTTTTTCACAGCTTTTATTAGATAATATGTTGTCTTTGTATAAATACTCTGTCCAAAATTGAGTGTTAAAGCCAGGCTTATCAGATAAATGGTTGGTTTTGCGAAAATGCATCAATGGTTATTTTGGCCATATTTTCAGATCTGCTTTTCGAAAATATGTTTTTATGTTATGGGTGTATTCCAAAGGTAAATAGCTTTAAATGTGAGCTAAAAAATAGTACGATTTCTGAAATTTTCGAAGCACTATATTTCGGAATCAAAATATGTTGGTGTCCAAATATTTTTAATTTGTTATAACAGTCACAAAAACAAACTTCACGTTAAATTCCGTAAAGTTATCTTAACGGAATCGGGTAGTGGTCGGAAATAGTTTCTATATACATTTTCTATATCTAAATTGTAATAATTGTAATTGTAACAAAACTAAAAATAGAGGTTCTTTACAAATACATACAAGGTATTAAAAAATCTAACAAATTAATTTATACAAATCAAACTACAAAAAATCTGTAAAAAGATCATGTTTTTTGATAAGAATTCCAATTCTTTAATTCATTTTCGGTAAAATATTTGTAAAATATGGAAGATGTCACAGATCTTCGTTCCTCTCTAGCCTTTAGATTTCTTATAGAATAAAATTTTAGTTTTCACTAAAAAAAAAAAACATTTTTTTTTTGTGGAGATAGTATATAGTGAAAACCAATTTTCGTTCATTTGGCTCTGCCACTACTATTTAATTTTCTTATAAAATGCAATTTTTTTTACTAAACAAAAAATATACTTTTATTTGAAATGAAATATTCTTACTTTTACCAAGATCAATCCCTAGGGAAAACGTGTTTTTTTTTTTTTTTTTTAATAAAAAGTCAATACTTGTGGATCCATGCGTTCCATCCTAAATTTGTCCGACGGGGATTTGAAATTTCTAGTACGAGTGAAAAACTCGTACAAAAGTACAGAAGTTTAATTAATTAAAAGAGGATTGTATGTTAATTTTTGGATTTTTTTTTTTTTTGGTTTTATTTATTTTTGCAATAATAAAAATTGTTGTAAAATAATTATAAATTTATTTTGTTACTAGTAAAACGTAATTATGTAGTTTTTTATCGATATACAAAATTTTTTGTTGTTATCAAATAAGCAAATTTTAAGGAGTTTTAGTTTTTAAAGCAGTTGGCCCCTTTTTTTTTCAAAAAATTCCCTTTTTTGGCAACTTTTTATTTTAAAGTCCCCTTTTTTGGACACTATTTAAAAATTCTCAACGGTAATGCTGAACCCTTGTCTTTTACACTTGTATGTGATAAAGGTTATCGAAGGATCTATGTGTATAATTACTTCAAATCATGTAGTTATTTTTAAGATTTTCAGTGCTAGTTCTTAGGGTTTTTTAACCCATTTCTTACCACTACCCGATCCCGTTGAGATAAATTAATAAAATTTGGTATGGGGTCTATTTTAGTGATTGTGATCATAAAATCGAAATATTTGTAATCCTAGCTATTTTAGTTTTCGAGATATCGGGTGTTGCTATAACGCATCAATGGTCAATTAGGGGTATGTTGTTTCGCTCATATAAGAAGTAGACGTTTAAACAAATTGTATGGGGTGGACCATTCCAATTGAAATTTAAGGCAACTAAATAATGACGTAAAAACGTTAAATAACTTACGGTGTAAGACTAAATAACTTCATATAATGTGTAAAATAGTTTATATATTAAATGAAATATGTTACATTTTAAAGCATTTGGAATGTACATTGCATTCAGTTATCAGTTTGCGCATTATCTCAATTAGGATTTTAATACGGTGGTCAGGAAAGCATTTTGGTCCTTCCTACAGGCTGCCTAACCACGTTGTGCTTGAAACACAAATGTTACGTAAATCGATTCTGTTATTCTTGCAGAATATTCCCGAGTTTATAAAATCGTATAATGGAGATTTTATTTTGTTTATATTTTGATACTCTCTTTATCTCATTTAATTGAAAAATGAACTATCACTTTGAGTAGAGAGCATAGCCTTTTATAGAAAAATGCTGTTTCGAAAATTATGAAATTTTACCTACTCATTGGTTTTTGAAATTTTTTAATACTTTGAATAAAAAATAATAATGTGTAATCATAAAAGTTGCAAATATTATGTTTTTCTTTAGCAAATTTTATGACCTTTGAAGAAAATTTATTATCCCTTTTTTAAGACAATTGAAAAAAATTAGCAACAAATTACATCATTTTTTTGGTTTTTTTCATCATTTAGAAATTCTTTTTCTTACATTTGTTCTCAATGATTGTAAAGAATATAGCCACTTGTAGTTTGCTAACAATTGCTTATTATACCCACCATCAAAAAGATGGAAAGTATATTGATTTTGTCATTCCGTATGTAACATGTCAAAGGAATCATCTAAGACCCCACAAAGTATATATTTTCTGGGTCCTGGTTAGATTCTGAGTCGATCTAGCTATGTCCGTCCGTATGTCCGTCTGTTGAAAGCAGGATAGGACTCGAACGGAAAAACGTAGGGGGACGAAATTTGGGACAATTGTTTGTCTTATATAAGGTTTGTTTTGGATTGAAAATGTGCAAAATCGGTTAATAAACAAAAAAAGTTATGGGTTAAAAACTAGAAACACAGGGTGTCCGTTTTATACTTTTCTACTGATATTTCTTCAACAAAAGCATGTACGATAACGAAATTTTGTATTTATAGTTCGGGGATCGATGTAAACTCGGAAACCAAAAATGGGAGTGGTCCGCCTACTTTACCGCCCACCTCCCATATAAGGTGAAAATCAACGAAATTGTGTTCAAATATTTCAAGGACCAATGTAAACTCGGAAACAAAAAATGGGCGTGGTCAGCCCACTTTACTGCCCACTTTCCCGAATATAACATTCGCGCTTGTTTTTTTACTACATAAGTAATAAATAATATAGAATACAACTTTTATAAGACTAGAGTAAAAAATTTCTATTGCGCATGAAGTCTTAATTCAAAAAAATTTATATTCGTTCATCTATAAAGGTTTTCTTAATTATTTTGCATAATTTTAACATACTTATTACCTTAAAAATTTCTATATTTAAAGTGCGCCACCTTACGTAATGTAGCTAAATCACACTACCCCTAATTGACCATTGATGCGTTTCGCAACACCAATATTTGGGAGCTTGGTGTTTTTATCTCCCTAAATTATTTGTCAGAAAGTGGAAGGTTTCATATTTTTTTTTATCTTGGCTATCGTTATTCAAAATATTTTGTAAAATTTTTCGAATGATTTTTTTAAATTTTAAAAAAGGTCTATTTTATAGACCTTTTTTGACCCGCTCTACCGGGGGTAAAAATTCGTTAGAATTATTTTTTTTTGCTCAATTCATTTAGTTAACATTCCAAGCTAAATGGACGTATATAAAAGGTTATAATAAATTTTAACAGTGCTTGGAATTGGGTTAATTATAAATAAAATCAGTAAATTACAACCACTCAATTAGTTAAATTCAATTTAACAAAACTCATGGTTATTTTTGTCGTTGTTTTAAATGATACTCAAAAATGTCTCATTTACATTCGTATACTAATATTTTTGACAATGTTGCGTATGAATAATTTGTACTATTTATCAAACGTATATTACTTTCAGCTAATCCTAGAAAAGAGCAAATAGATATTTAGTTTTTTTTTTTTATTTCTCCAAATATTAGATATTGATCATTATAAAATCATATATTTTTTGGCAATATAAAATTTATTACAACCAACTTGCAATCTGATTGTATCGTGTCATTATATTTTAATTTCCCTTGGGGTGTATGTGTAAACTTGTATTTTGAAGTGTTGTATTATTAAAGTTAAGATAATATAATTTTCACACTTATTATAAGGGATTGTTAAAACATAATTCCCATTGGTAACATTGAATACAAATACAAAAGTTTTCTATAATTTTCATACTAAGAGTAAAGCATAAGAATGTCTTTTAAAATCATGATAAAGATTTAATATAAAATGTTAACAATATGACACATAAGATAAAACGAATTTATGTTTAAAGTATAAAAAATAGAAGAGCTAAGCTATGACTACAATTATACAAATATATAATTTGTTTTTGTACAGTTACGTTTTTTCTTTTTGTTATTAATAAATTTTTAAAAATATCCTATACAAAAAAAAAATATATATATATATATATATATATATATATATATATATATATATATATATATATATATATATATATATATATATATATATATATATATATATATATATATATATATATATATATATATATATATATATATTTTTATATATATATATATATATATATATATATATATATATATATATATATATATATTTTTTTTTTTTTTTTAATTCCATAAGTTTGTTATCTAGTGCATTTATATTTGCATGCAAATACATTTTAAAATATTTTACAATTTCGTTTAACAAAAAAATTTTCCAAACGAATTTATTTTATTTTTTCCCATTCGCCTTTGAGACTAACAATACTGACCCCAATCTGAATATCAAAAATTTGCATTCATAGCAAATCCTTATAAAGCAACAAAATATTTAGGTTAAATGGCACTTTTAAATATTCACAACAGTAAATTTTATTTTACAAAAACGTAAATATATTTAATTACCTTTTTTTTATAAACAAATCATTTTTAGATAACTATTTGATATACTGTCACATTAAAATGCATATGAAAAACTGAAACAAAAGTTAGCAAAATAAATTTAAAATTAAGTAAATATAAGGAGTGAGATCGAAAAAAATCTTAACACTTATTTTGCCTCATTACTTTTTTCGGAATCAATATTCAAAATTTTTTTTTGATTTAGTTATCCTGGAAAAATATTTCAATTATTATTTTTAATAACAACCATGTTAATTTGTCCTTATTTTCATCAAAATAAGTGACGAAAAAGATTTACGTCCTACAAGTTATTAAAAAATTTCATAAAATCCAAATTGGTCTTTCAAATAATTGGCCACAGAATTAAATGTCGTCCGTAAAACCGTTTCTAATGTTATTAAACAGTATCAGGAGAATTTTACTATTGATGTGAAACCTAGTTCGGTAAGAAAAAAGGGCCACATGATACTGGGAAGGCCAGAAAATTGAAGGCATATTGAAAGGAACTCCAAACGCATTTGGTAGAAAATCGGCTCCGTTTTCGCAATGCTTCGACTATTTGGTGCGAAAATTTAAAGCTAATGGGAAAGTTGATAACATGTTAAGTTCAAAAAATTCCAAACTGGAATTGTGCAAAAAAAAAAATTACAAGCCAAAAATAGGACTCGGAATTTAAAACCAAATTTCATACAAAAATACTCAACTGTATAATTGACGAGGAAACGTAGGTGCTGGCAGAATCTTCGCAGCTTGTGTCTCAAAAATTTTTATTGCTAATGCTCGAAGCAATGTTGGAGATAAGTTTAAGACCCAAAAGCAGCAAAAATTTCTTACAAAATTCATGGTATGACAAGCTTTTTGCAGTTGCGGCAAAACAGGAAAGTCATTTGATACATTCGGATCTATAAATACCAAAATATGCATAAAGGAATATTTGCAAAAAAGACTTCTTCTTTTCTTAAGAAAGCACAACGTGTTCACATATTTTTGGACCCATTTGGTATCATGTCACTACGGTAAGAAAGCTCTGGAGTGGTACCAAATCAATAACATAGTTTTATTACCAAGAGAGTCAATTTTCAAAATTGTCCATAGCTAACACCAGTGAAGAGATATTGAGCTCTTGTGAAAAGTGAATTCAAGAGCACAAAAAATGTGTCCCAAAATACCGATGATTTTAACAGAAGATGTGCACACTGTTCCAAAAAAGTGACTGAAGCAACTATCAAATCTCCAAAGAAAGGGTTTTCAAAAATGGTCCACAATTTTATAATTAGTGGTTAGAACCATAAAAATTATATATTTCTGTGATATGTGCTAAATAAGTCAAATGATTAAAAAAATAATGAAAACTCTAAGATCAACCGTTTCCAAGTTATTGAATATTATGTATGTTAAGAATTTTTCGATCTCACTCCTTAGTATTTACTGAATATTTATATGTATCATTAATAAATTTTTTGAATATAGGTATTCTATAAATTTATATTAATACAAGAACAACAAGTTTTATATTGACTTATATATGTATGTATTTTTACTTACTACCCATACGTACTTACTACCCATCGCTTTAGGATATAATTAATATAAATTATTTTATAATTACATTAGATATAAACAAATATAATTAGATATAAAGATAATATTTATTAAGTTCACAAAAAATAGACTATTTTTAATGTAGTCTACTAACAAGATAATGATATTTTATTGTTCCAAAAATTGCATTTATAATTTTTTTTAATTACTTACTAAAAATTTGTAAAACTTCTTCCAATATGTAAGAAATATAAACATAATATAATAATAATAATATTTCCTATCAATTAATTAGAGTGTTCTAAGTAAACCCTTTTTTGAGATTTCGATGTAGGAAGACCCCTGAAACGATGCGTAAACATGTCTATTTTTCAAGAAAAAATATTGAAAATGTTTTTTTTTTGCATGTTGTACTAAAATTACGATTTATGGACCATTATTTTTGCTAACATTTTTAAAAATATGTTCTTCGTAATTGGCTAAAAATTTAAAATTTTTTGATTTCCATATAAAGACTAAACTCAATACAATTTTTTTGGACAAAATGTTCTAGACCCGTGACTTTAAAACGCTGCACATTGGGGTAAAAGGGGTCAAAAATGGCGCTTAATGCAGGGAAAGGTGATATTAATATTTTAATGATCACATTTTATTTTTTTTATTGATTATTAGTTTAAAAAAATTCAGTTTTAGAGTTTTAAGATTTTTTTTAGCAGGACGGTAATGTCTGCCGTCCGTCTTTACATTAGAGTTAAATGGGTCGAAAATTATGCATAATTCAGAAAAGGTTGGTGTCAACACTTTAATGATTGCGTTTAACTTTTCTATTTATTAGTAAGTACAAAAAAATTATCTTTAGAATTATAAGATGTGTTTTGGCTGAATGGTAATGTCCGTCGTTCCGTCTATACATTTGGGTTCAATGAGACGAAAATGATGCTTAATTCATGAAAAAGTGATATCCAAATTTTGATGATCACTTTATATTTTTTTATTTATTAGTTAGTAAAAAAATGCATTTTGAGAATTCTAAAATATTTTTTGGCAGCATGGCAATGTCCGTCCGCCTGTATATACATTTGGTTTAAATGTGTCGAAAATTCCACTTAATTCAGAGAAAGGCGTTATCAAAATGTTAATACCTTCATTTGGTTTTCATATTAATAAAAAAGTAGAAAAACATTTTTTTTTTTTTCGAATTTTAAGATTTTTTTGAAAAAATTCTAATGTCCGTCCATCTGTCCGTCTGTTTGTTAGTTTGTTAGTTAATTTTCCAATTCAAAATCTTTCAACTTTTGACTCGATAAATTTAATGACTAAAAATTTCCTTTGATCGATAAATAATTTTGCTTTTTAACCAACTACATAAAATATAACAAAATCGGTTGAAAATATTTTTGGCTATATATGGAAAAATCTTAACCAAGATCTTGTAAAATTGAGATTTTTGAAATTTTAAATGTATATAACTCCAAAAATATATAAGATAAGTAGTACATGCAATCATGTTTTCTAAAGGATTTATCAAGGACATTAAGGTGATATAAAAATCTTGGAAATCGGTTAAGGAACAAAAATTCTTTAGTGGTTAAACCTTTTCCATGACACTAGTATTCTATTTTGAACCCCTAT